>JAODLC010000113.1:26389415-26423033 GCA_026781145.1 Hippopotamyrus pictus
AGCTTTCGGGGGGGGGGAGGCGGGGGGCGGAGTCAGGTGACAGGGGCTTTTATTCCGTTCACCTGTGCCTCATTTTGGATCTAAAAAGAAGATCCAAAAAGAAAGAAAGGTGCCTATTTTTTGCCTCTCAACCCTGAATAAGTACCAGACCATGACGCACACAGCCTGATATAGCCCCTTCCCAAGATCTGCTGCTGTTTTAGCTCCCCTTATGCTGATGCTGAGACAGCTGTTTTGCTCTCAGTCCTCCTGACCATTTTGTTAATCCCATCTCCATTCCAGTATCCTGATAAAGTTCCAGCTCCTTGTTACTATCTATGTGTTGCATGGTTCTGTTTACCATCCCAAATATGACAATGGCATAATTGTAATATAGGACAGGAAGTGTAACCTGAAAGGGGGCTGTGGAAATGACAGCGCTGTATTCCCTGCACAGCCCCGTCACCTGCCCTGCCCGTCTAATCCTGACTCCTCCCACACCCCCCAACCTCTGCAATTTCTAGAAGTACTGGATGGATCAACAGGAAATGTGAAAGCCAATAAATGTATTTTTTAAATCCTCATTAAATCCTCTGAAACTTACGGAAGAGGATTAGGGCCACCATGAAAATATTATTTGAATTCTGAATTTTTTCTCAGAATTCTGACTTTAATCTCAGAATTCTGAGATTAAAGTCATAATTCTGAAAAAAAAAGTCAGAGTTCAAATACACCTATTCATTTACTGTACATTCCATTGCCATTACATGCTAGTTCAGAGAATCTTTCCTCCCCCAATGACATGGTTACCTGTTTGGCTTTGTGTGTGTCTTAAAATGTCATTTCTATTTTTTATATATCTAAATATTTATATTATATTTATTTCTCCCGTACACTATGACCAACATTTTTGGTGACAATACAGTAAGAACTGTAAGAGATACAGTAACAGCATACACACGATATATATGCGACCTCGTAGCTACAGTACAACCGAATCACAGCTGTGATATATAGAAGTACAACTGCACCCCTCGTATGTTATTGCTTAAATATATGCATACAGCTTTCAGCCTATATCTTTAAAATAATGCATAAAATGTTTCCCTTTCTAAATTTATTCACTTTTCCTTATTTAAATGTACAAAACTATGCTTTGTGGCCATTTAGTTTTCATTTAAATATTTATGAATCAGATAGTTTTTTTTTTTACATATGAATGTGCTTTTTATTATAATGAGAATACTACATAGCTTCACATTACTGTTCTGCAATGCAAACACACCAACAGAATATTGTCATAGTAGAAAAGAACATCTTTAGTTTTATTTGCTGTCAGTGATTGGGGTATTCAGTGATATGAAGCAGCTGATTCTGTCATTATTATCATATAACGTTGATTAAATGTAAATTATATTTCATGTTACATGTCTGGGACTTCCTTTTCACCAGGGATATTCTGTAGTCTTTGAGAAAAAAATTCACGTAGGAACACCAGGAATAGTGACCTGATATACTGTATAGTACCCATTCTTCAGAATTGGGCCAAATCATGTCCCAAAAAAAAAAAAAAAAACTTAAAAATATTACTAATTTTATTTATTTATTTATTTTGGTGAAATTTTATATTTTAAATATTTATATGCATGAAATCAATATGATTTACATCATTATTGGTCTGCTTTTACTTTTCTTACTCCTAAGGTTGCTCTGTGCCAGAAAACAATTAAAACAAATTAAAAATGTGTTAAAGCCTTCAACATCTAAAACTATCAATAAATGCTGATCATATTGGTGTAAAATGTTACTATTATAATCATAGTTGGTTTATAATGTATATTTTTATGAAAATGGTGCCCCTTTAAAGTTTTTTGTGTACTCTGTCAGATTTCCATAAAAACAAACTTTAATCAGGGATTAAAAGGATCAGCTGTATCCTAAGAACTAGCTACCCACCTCACTTCCTGGTTTCAAAAAAGGAGGGAATAGTGCTCAGCACTGGTAAGCTCTCTATTTTTCTGATAAATTCATGAAATAATACTGAATCAGGTATGCCTCAACCATAACTGGTCAACTTTGTAGACCTTATAAATCACTTTTAAAAAACTACTCATTATGACTATGCTGTGAAATAAAGATAAATAACAATTTTGTCAACTCCGTAACATGTCAACTCTGTCAGATATTTCAAAGGTTTTGATATAGTTCTGTTAAAGTCTGATACAACCAAAAGTAGTAGATTCATGTTTGAAATGGCAATCTGTTTGCTTCCAAGTTTTTTTAAATGTTTATGTACTCTTTTATGTTTTATATGATGTCAACTCTGTCAGTTGTCTGTCAGCTCCTTCAGATGGATTTTCTGTTATATTCATTAAAAATATGCTCAGAATGATGATTAAAAAATTAGTTTATGTCACAAAAAAATTCTACTGTACATCTACTGTATGTTATTTGTGTTTTATATTATAATATTATGAATTTTTGTGTGACTGGCAGAATTGACAAGATTCAAACTCTCAGATGCAAAAAAATGCTGTTTAAGATGAAATAAAATCACTCCGAGGTTGGCCCATTACAAAGTTTTAATAGCCAAGACTTTGGTTTTTCAAAATCTATTTCCCCAGCATGATTAAAGAGTAAAAATAAAAATTCCACCAAAATAAGATTTTGTTCCTATTCTCAAGAATGACTGATAGATATTGCATCAGCTTCCTGTGGTGTCTTGTGATGAATAAGTAGTCAAACGCAAACAGAGGGTAAAGATTCAACTGCATACCCTGTCCGTAGCAAAGACTGTTTTCCTCTTTGGCTATTATAGTAATTTCTAATTAGCAAAGCTAAAAATGTAGCTAGTGAAGCAAATCTAATTGAGTCAAATTTAATTCCTTGCTCTGGTGACCTTCTGCTTTACTAGACTAGGTTTTAAATGATTTTTTTTCTCTTTGAATTCCACTGTGTTTATAAGACATTCAAAGGCATAAATTGAGGGGCTTCCCATAAGCTATGAGATAAAGCTACAATCAGAATTGTTCTAGGCATTGCAGTTTTCCTTTAATAGAATGAGAATGTGAATTCATTGAAGTTAAATGGGCTCCCTCCCTAAATGGGTGATCATTGACAGATCTGTGTAGCGGTGAGGTGACATCACATTTTCATGTGTTTTACTGAGGAAGTTGTGTTCATTCAGGAAGCGAGCTGAGAATATACAGTATGAGAGACGAGTCGTGACAGGGCTCGCGCCCGGGGTCTGATGGAGATGCAGCTGGACTGGCTTCATTTATTTTGCCTGCCAGGCCCAGCAGGGCAGAAAATTAATGACTGTTTGACATGAGCAGGAATCAAAGACAGCAGGCACAGAGTCAGGGCCTGTCACTGTCCAATCAGAAGCCACGCATCCTCTCCTCTATACAGCGAAAGTAGCCTGGGATTTATTTGACACAATTGTACTTAGAGTTATTGATCAAATTATAAGACATTAACACTGTTTATGGGAAATTAAAAAAAATGTAGATTTGAATTGTGGATTTATTTGTTTTCTGAAAGAAAGTTTACATTGAGCATGGCATGATTTGCTGTTAACAGCATGCATCCTAATGAGGGCAATGAGGGCTATGAGGGCAAATATTCTCTGCTCTTAGGCAGGCCAGTGCATGCCTTGATCATGGTGTATTCATGCTGCTATGACAGGTATCTGGTAGTGTAATTTGAGAAACACACACAGAGGCCCCCAAATGAAGGGGCAATTTAAAAAGTAATCTATATCAGCTCCCCCCCATCCAAATTCTAAATTGCCCCCAGGAAGAATTACCCCCACCCCCCACATATGCAATTATGTAGTCGTGTTGTATAACCTGGGATATTGCTTGCTATTTTCCAGCTTAAAACAGTATTAAAGGAAATCGAATGGCACACTGGAATATTGCATTTCAGTTCACGTTCCATAACTCAGCCCAACCCCGCTGAAGTGAAGCACTTTAGCGATCGAGAGCGATTAAGTCTGTTTAGACATGTTTCATTTTTGTGCAAGTCCTCACAGTGTGAGCGCATGAGTTCTGCCAGCTTGTGTCAGATGGGCTTCATGGTGTGATGCAAGGCAATCCCAGAAGTCGAAGCCACTGGCTTTGGTTGCCTGGTTTTTATATTGAGCCAGGGGCTACTGCAAGCACCAGGTCACAGCAGCTATGCAGTTTGTATTGGCAAAGACACAGAGACATATAAGCAGCTTAAATATGTCCCCCCTCCCATTGTTTAACACAAGAATTATGTATTGCAGCATTACCACTGAGCCTGTTTTAAACGATGAAGTTTGTGAGACACGTTTCAACTTTTTTATTGAAATTTATCAAGTTTTATTAGATATGTATTTGTAATTGCAGCGGGATGATTGTGTTCATGTATCTTCCTAGATGTTACATCGGGCTCAAACACGCTAATGAACCTTACTGAGAATGATGTACCGTATCCCGCAATTGTCTGCTAAAAACTCTGTGGGCGAGATTATAGACGGCAGCCTCCAGCCCATGGTGCTTGTTACAGAGCACTTACTAGCTGCACCTGAGACTGCCATGGAGCCAAAATCGTGCTAATGAGCTTTCCTCTGGCTGCTATGCTTCAGACCCTGGGGTCATGGCTGGGCCTGTAAGCCTTCTCTCAGCAGGGGGAAGCGCTGCTGCAGACTGAAAAGGCTGTCGGGGTCCCCCCCCCCACCCACCTACCTCATCTTTTTTTTAAATAACCCATTTCAGCAAACTGGTTGTTTGAAAAAGCTTTGCTGCATGCTTATCCATGTGCTACCTGGTGCAACACAGTGGTTTTGCAGCTGACATTGAATCATATCACTTCCAGTCACTTAACCCTAACACAACTTCTAAGAAAGGGATCCATAAATTATCGGGTCTGAATTTGAGATTAAGCTGTTTAATGGTGTACAAATGTAACACATTATTTCCTGTCTGCTGTTATTGAGTGCTTCCTTACCTGGTGCATTACTCTGAGAGAATGTTTTATTACATAGGTGGAACACAATGTTGTACCATAAAGTTTCTAAAACTGGGTCACAGCCACCGTAAAAAGGACCGCTTTTCAGCAGGGGGTGGAACAACGCTGTCCATTTAGTACCAGGAAATTCCCACATGAGCGAGTTTTCTTCTACATTTTTGGAGCAGGAGGGCAAATTCTTTCCGATTCGGGGGAAAAAAAAAAACTTTCCTTAAAGGTTTCATGGTGATTTTCAGCAGGAATACAGGTGTGACGACAGGGAGTGAGGAGACCTTTCACCATGAGTTACATTAGTCACTGACCTCTGCTGCTAACTTCAGTCTGGAGGAGTCTGGTACTCTGGACAGCAGACTTTTGCATGGAATGACCTATACATCATCCTTGCATCCATTCATTTATTTCCCACAAGGCTGATGGATCACAGTGGGCCTCATGCCTATCCCAGAAAGCACAGGGTGAGGAAGGCTGGGGACATCCTGAATGGGATTACCTTCCCATAAGTCACTCTAAAAAATTACGCCTGGAGAATGGAAAGTTCACTCACTTTGCACAGAATCAGAAAGCTAACATTTTACTAATTTTACTATGTAACAGTGAATGCATAATGTACACAAATGTACATTACACACAGCTTTACTTTAAAGTTCAGAGAAATATTTAAAATTAAATAATTCTCAGGAATACGTGTCATATAACATGCTCCACTTCATAATTTCCAGGCATCATTTTTTAAATTATTGTTTATAAAATAGAAAAAAGAATCTAAGGCAGTGATAAAAAATACTTTTTCATAAATGTTATTTGTTCAAAAAATAATCTCTAATAAACTCAGAAAATTGTAGGATGGTTATACACCCATCACCTTCTAACAAAATCATGTTTTGACTCAAAAAAAATTACATTGACTTCTTTATTTTCTCTCTTTTTGTTATAGTAACATTTCACATGAGAAACATCTGGATTTTACTGGTGCCTCACAAACGAATGCCTTCACCATATTGTATCTGGTGCCCACATGCTTTGCACCAGGGGATAGTTTAGCTTGTTATCCCTTCATCAATACAATTACGTTCCACATTAACCCCACGTAAAGCAGCTAAACTCTGCACTTTTTATTGTCACAATCAGCCTTGCTGTAATGGATAATAGAGCATCAGTTTTGTACTGAAAGCTGACTAAAACAGACAGCACATTAAAAGTGCAAAATACTGTATTGTAAGCCATGTGTGAAGTCGAGATTATTTTAAGTAATGTCTTAACAGGATACACAGTATCCGTCAAAAGTTTGGACACCACGAAGGGGAATGATAATGTCACATCACATGATCTGGCCACCTGGCCTAAACACATTACAAAATGGTTATTGGAGGGGTGAAGGAAAAGTGGCCAATGAGTGCTCAGCAAGAACTATCCCAGGAAACCACCTCATGAAACTGATGTAGTGCAGGAAGTAGGGTCAGCCAGTCCCTGAAGCGATTGGGGTTAAGGGCCTTGATCAGGGGCCCAATGTTGGGATCACTCTGCTGACCACGGGATTTGAACTGGCAACCTTCTGAGTCCCAACCCACAGAGCTGCCCACCCACTTTTTTTTTTTCCATTTACTACTTTTTTGGTCAGTGCATAATTCTGTTTGTTATTTTATAGTATTGCTGTCTTTATAATTAATCTAAAATGTAGCGAATAGTACAAAAAGACTTTTCTAAAACACTTTTGACTGGTGCTGTATATGGGAAGGCTTTAGAAAACTGGTTTATTCAGCCTTGTTCTCATTGTTATGTAACTTTGCCAGTGTCCTTTCTTCCAAGCATACTGCAGAAATCATTAAGCCATTTTAAACACCTATTCATTAGTAATACTTAGGTACATTAAGAATGCAAAATTCATGCCTCAATAAAAATTTCAAGGTTACTGTGAGAAACAAGAGATTCCACGGCCGGCCACAGAGACAGCTAACGTGTGAGTGAAGCTGGATGCTGAGACAGAGACGTGTGGCACCAAAACCAAGATGTGTGACTCTTTCAGTTCGTTTTTTAAACCAAAAATCAGTTTAATTTCAAAGAAGTTTTATGCATGTACACTAACAAATATTAAAACTAAGACGTATATATCATTTTATGTGATCCAAATCATTTTCAATATTATTTATATATTTTTGGCTTGCAGTGTCAGATCTGCGAATCTGCAGGAGCAACTGTAATTATAAATATAAATAAGCACCAATTAGTCTAAAACTTAGTGCATGTCTTTGGAAATGTGAGAGGAAACTGGTGCACTAGGCGTGACCTGGGGAGAACATGCAGGCTTCACACACACACAGGGCAAAGATGAACATTAATTATGGATTATAAATGATTTGAAGGAAATTCTACAAAGAAACAGTACATCAAAAATGAAATATTAATTAAAATTTACTAAATACTGCTTGCAGGGACAGGCATACATGTTTTATAGGTGAAGTGAATATAAAAAGCTGTGTACACACCAAGCCAACGGTGACCAAGACCGACAAAAGAATGTCTACAGTACATGTACCTATATAAAGCTGGGTACACAGCAAGCCAACAGCACAACACTAGCGCTGACAAAGACCGACAAATGGTTGGCTGCTGTCGGCTGACATTGCTGCCGTCGGCTCCCGTTGATTGTGAAAATTTGTGCTGGAAAACACCAGCATGACTAGAGGCAACGGTTGACTTACAGCCCAATCAGAGAGCTCAGTTTCGCCAACAAACTCTGGACACCAATTCAACGTGCCCGATCGGGCAAAACACGGCCAGCGGTGACCAGTCATGTCCCGCTGTGCCACACACCCCAGTATAATGGGCAGTCACCGACACTCACTGACGGTTTCCAACGGCCAAAAATCGGCTCAGTGTGTTCCGGGATTGGAATGCGGTGGGAGGAGTCACACAGAGGGCAGAGCTGGTGAGATCATCTCAGAGAGTCAAATTAATGAGCTATGAAAAGGTTCAGGGTGACGCAATATATACAATGTTATTGCAACTTTTTAATCGGTGAAGGATATTTTCCTACAGAAAACATCGATGCATTGTGTTTTGCCTCAAACACTGTCCACATTGGGAACAAAACCCACCATCAGCAGGAACTACAACTGTAAAACTATCATTGGCCTTGACTGTAGTAAACACTTGTTTTTTTCGGGTAGCGTGCAGATTTTTGCTTTCAGGCTGACAGTGATTTAGGAGAAAGCTTCCCCTGTGTCTTTGCCAGACGTGACTTTTGGTAAAAGACTAGCTGATGGCCCCGAAAGACAAGAAGGAAGTCCAAAAGATGCACTGCCTTGGCTCTCTATAAGCCTTTGTCTCATCGTACTTCCTCCCCCCCGGTCCCAAAGGGGAAATGAGCCTTAAACGAGTGGGGGAGTTCTTCACAATATCATTATCTATGCGAAGGAACTGGAACTGGATTATGAATGAACACGGGGTGGCATTACGTTGGGTGATGAAAGGGACATGACAACCTTCTGTGTACATCTACAGTCCGCCCCAACTGTGTAAATGTGTAGGCCAATTCGAAGTTTGGTGTTTGTCTGAAAGCTGCTGGATATGCAAGAAACATCATTGTCCTTAAAAAGAACGATATACAAATTTGAAAGCACGCCACATATAAATAAGTAAAACTATGTTATTTATTGCTTGCACTTTTATGTATAAAATGTGATTTATCTGAGGTCATTTTTCGATCCCCCTTATTCTTAATCATACTCCCTTCGCTCTTCTTCCTCTCTGCTGGATGTGTCATCTGAGTGATATGTGCAGAAAAGCCCACTCCCCAATGAGTATGAGGTCCTTGCAAAAAATGTTCTTAAATCACACACGCAGGCAGCAGCGGAGGTGGAGTGGTGGGGCCAGGGTTCTGTGTCGGCTGCTGCAGCACACACCCCCTTCTCACTCACCCTCCCCATCGTTGCTGAGAATGTGAGGCTGTCCCTGTACCCTGACATAAGCAGCTCAGTACCACTCAACCATCAGGAAACTACTTAAACCAATTTGCATGTAATTGCAAATCATGTTCATTCCATTTTTTTTTTTCCATTTAGTGTTTCATTTGCAGTTATTTTTTGTTTTTAATTACCTCTGTAATATGTAGCTTCCCCAAACCTTGTGACAACAGACTGACAGAAAAATACATTGCAGGTTTTGCTTCATTAATAAAAGTGACTTAGGTTTATTAGTCTAGGCTAAGCGACAAAGAATACAGGCCATGCTGAATACCTGCTGAATGTTCATCTGTGGGGTTGCGTTTTTCCTGGTGATGGTGGGTTTCAGGAAGCACCTGGTGACTACATGTAAATCAGACACGTTCACCCCCAAATAGGTACCTGTAGCCATGCTGTGGGCTCCCCACTCACAAAATGACAGGTAAGGGGTCAGGTGCAGTACTTATTTGAGCAGAAAGGACCCTCATGGATCACACTGTGGCTTTGGGAAGTTATCATTCTGCTGGAGCCTGAGTCTGAGGGGTGGATTAGGGGTCCATATTGTGAAGGTCGGGGGTGAATCCCGTCCTCAGCAGTGTATTCATATAACTGTTGGGCTCCTGCTCTAAGCCTTTAACCCAAAGTGCTACAGGGCACTGGATGCCAGCTGAACCTGCTCTCGGACACAAACCATCCCCACTTCTACATCGCATGGGACAAAAGCATAAGCTAAATAAATTAATGCAGTGCAGATATACCGCAAGGGATAGAAAGGCGATAGTTAACCTCTATGCATATCATGTGCTCGCAAGTCTCTCCAACTTAAAGGCTCCCCATGGTGAAAGACCTCAGATGGGTGTGGGTATATTCCCAGGCAGAGACTGTGCTGCTGGAGTTTTTTTTACCAGTGACTAACTGGGTTGTGTCTGTGTGATTGTGAGCTGCACAGAGGAAAATCTGACTGTTTATGTGCATGCATGGATCCACTGGGGGTGGTCCCTGGATCAGAGGATTTATTTCAGCTATAATTATTCCAACTCTTTTGTTTTTAATATGGAGACGACGACTGAACCAGGAATCCAGCAGGAACAGCATAGATTCCAGCCTGTCTATGAGCTGGTCAGAGGACGGACGTTTCTCCCTCACATGGTTTGCGTGGGTTTGCCAGCACAGTCTGGATGAGTTTTGTAGACGTGTAGATGGTGAGAAGGTGCTGCAGGAATGTGGGGTAACAGTGCCGCTAATGCATGATATTTTGTCACAGTATGAATGCAGCTGGAGATACGTTTGCATATGTAGCACAAAATCTGACCAGGTCTTCCAGCACAGAGGGGATCCTAACAGCATATATGTGTCTTATTATTAGCATATGTAGAGAACATTAGAGATATTTTTATGCCCAGATAATGGTATTTTTCCTTAATAATCCCAAAGTTTTCTATTACAATTTCCATATTACACAAAATGTTAATGGCAAACCAATCACAGCAAATGCTACTAGATGAACTTCATAGTACATTTTAAAGGTTAAAAATAAAGATATATTTCCAAGACCTCAGCATGTGTGCTGACAAAATCTTTGCAGGAATAAAACTGTCAACAGTTGACATGGAACAAGGAAAATTCAGCATCTGGAAAAACCATGCTTATGTTAAACATTTTTCATTAGGACTCTTGGACTGTTATTGAGAAAGTGGCACGGTGTGTGAAAAATGAATCAGCTCATTGGAAGACGTGGTAACTTTACAAAGACACACACACACACACACACAGCCTAGGGAGCCATAGAAAAGTTAGAACCGTCTGCTCTTGAAAATCATGTGGCAGATGATTTGATCTAATTTATGACCTCATGTAAAGACAGGCTGCCACTCAGCCACTCAGAATTCCCCTTTCATGGCTATGCCCAAATACGTCAAAAAAGGACCTATCTAGAGCAATTAGTGAAAAAAATTTTAAATATGAAAAATATGTTTTGGAAGGCAGCGATTTCTGCCATCATAAATATGATCAAGTTCCCTCCCACTTTTATATAAAAAGCAAAAGAACTTTTCCCCAATGAAAGGTCTTACAGTAATATTGCTGGTATTACACATTTAACATGGAAAGTAAAAAAAAACTAATAAAAATATAAAACATATAAAATGTGCTTCTCTTTACTCCTTAAATGTTTGTGTATTCTACCCTCTTTCCTCCACTTGCAGAAGTAGCAGGCTGATTTTGATTGCTCTAGACTGTGTAGTAATTATCCTCTAGTGAACTTTTCTACTACCGTTGAATGACTGTGGGATCCCAAAGGCATTCAGCGAGATTAATGCCAGGCGTTGTTTCTGCACCATGTGTGACAGACCACAAGAAACGCTGTACCAGTCAATGTTCTTTTATTGTTATAAAAAAGGCTTTACCCTTTCTCTGCTCTTTCTCATTTTTTCACTTGGCCACTTCAAAGAAGGTACTTCAAGAACTTCAAACTGACATCTACTAGTCTTCTATCCTACTAAATATTTATGATGGATAAAGAAAAGGGATGCTAGTGAGATAATGAGGGGTTTTTTTTAGAGAGAATGTGAGAATATCTTATACTATGCCGGAGACCCAATTTCAGTTGCTAAGACAATATCACCCATTGCAGGTTATCTAACTTGTTATTATTGTCCAGATAAAAATACCTGGACACGGCCTTCAACCATTGTGATTAAATCTAAGCCCTTGTCCAGACATGCATGGGTATTTTTAAAAACGGCGTTCTTCCTCCTGCATTATTATAAAGAAATATCCATTCATGTGGACGTCCACAGAGCATGCCAAACCAACAGGTGGCGATATATCTCTAACCGTAAAGCCATGTTGGCCAATCAGAAGTCTTATTACCAGTTCTGCTAAGCTAAAACGATAGCACACTCGCCTGATGTAGACAACGGACGGCACACACTCTGACGTCTACATAAAAACTGTCAACACGACGCTGAAAACAGTTTCTGAAAATCTTCACCCTGGATGGAGTTTTCCAAAAGTTTCATTTTCAGTGACAAATTTACATGAAGACAAAAGGCCACAACACATAGAAAAAGCCACGTTTTAAAAAATACCTGTGCATGTGAGGACAAGGCCTAAATTAATTCAGGTTCACCACATAGAAAGTTTGGAAAAAAATCTGTTGGAATATTGTAACTCAGGATGGCAGTATGTAGCAGTTGCTGTTTCTTTACAGTTTAAGAGGAGATGCAGGTTTGATGGCAAAGATTATTTTTTTAGATTATTTATTAGTGCTCAACAAAACATTGTGTGCTACCAACTTAAAGAAATAACTCTGAAGAACAGTAAGAAGGACCATAGGGCAATCATAGACCATAAGGTGACCGCCCCTAAATGACCACTAATAGAAGAGACACAGTGCAGCACTTCCCAGGATTTTAAATTACACCTCTGGAAAAAATTAAGAGAACACTCCATGTATGCATATATATTTTTTAAATCTACAATGTTAAATCCTGGTTTAATCCTGGTTTAATCCTGGTTCTGCTGGCTGCTACGCTGAGCAGCAGGTTGCTTCCAGACTCAACATTTCTAAGACAGCAGTACACAAGAATAAGGTGAAGCAGGAGACACTGGGAATGACCAGAAACCAGCCAGGTAAAGGGCAAAAGCAACGTTTTACTGTCAGAGACCGTTAACTTATCTGACAGTTTCTCATGAATCACAGGATGACATCAAGTGACCTTCAAAAGGAATGGGAAACATTAAGTGCAGGTGTGAAGTGCACTGGTAGGATAGTTTGTATCAGGCTCCTATAATTAGGACAGAAGTCCCATAAAGCAAGGAAGAAGCCCTTCATCAATGAGAAACAGAGAGGAACCAAGCTGCAGTGTGCAAAAAAAAAAAAATACAATATATATGTGCGTGTGTTTGTATGTATATATAAATTGAGAAATGAGTGAAAAAAAAATTGTGCCATGGACTCTTATGTTGTTCCAGAGCTACTGGTCTTGTACTTGTAGTGCAGATACTGCTTTTATAAGCTTACCAAACATGCCAATTGATCATTTTCATTTTGTTCCATGCCGCCCCTATAAATATGACAGGCCCCTGATGGCCACTCCAATCAAAATTTTCTGTAGGCTCCACTAATGAACACTAAGTTCATTTGAGGTCTTGCTTATCTTTTTATAATGAACATCGCCTATGGGCAACTTCATTAGGGACAGCTGTGCATTTTCACTCGTACTTTCTGCACAATCAGGAGCCCAGTCTGCTGATACATCATAAATAGTCTTGTGGCCCATGCATAGCTGGAGGATAAGCCTAAATGCTGACTATAGGTGAAAAGGTAAATGTAACATTACGATCGACGTGACCAAAATTATCAAGGTTCTCAGTATTATCACGGTATTGTTATAATGGGCTGAAAATGTCCAAAAAGTACTGATGCACAAACTGAAATCATTTCACCACGTTTTATATTGAAAACCACAAATACACTTTAAACATTACAATAACAATAATGTTTTAATAATCCCCACTATAATAATTTAATAATAATTTTTTTTTTTTTTTTATTATAATAATAAAACAAACACCATGTATTCCGCTATCAAGTGGCTATTGTAACATCTACCCTCTAAAATAACACGTAGCCCAAAATTACGACTTCATTCTCGAAATTTCAGATATTTTTTTTCTTTAATGTGGTCCAAATACTCTGCTGTAGGAAAATCCATACAGGTAAAAGAAATAAACTGGTTTAAACAGTGTTCTGTTTCAAGAATATGTAAATACAAACATACTCACAGGAGCAAAAATTGATGGCTCCATTACACCACTGACAACGTGCAATGTTTTTACAACTTCAGTTTATGTTATTGACTATTTACATTACTGACAAGCTATTACTATTACTGTACCAAGTTAGACAGAGAAATCATAACATTTCCCCCATTCTGAAGTCCCCAGATCATGCATTCGCTAGTCCTCTAAACAGCTGAAAAATTTCCTGAGTACTGTCATCGCCTTCCGCCATGTTTTCAACACAAAACAAACCCATGCAGCAATGCTGTGCCTGCACACCTGCATCAGGGAGATTTGCTAACTTTGCTTAATGCTTACAGTATTTAACGTAATATAGCGTAGGTGTGATGGCTCCGCATAGCAGAACCCAGTATCAGCTCAGGAGCATGCTGGGAAAATTGTAAATGTTCCTGATTGGAATGGGTGCCCTCACCTGTGTCTTGCGTGAACCCTGTCCGGTCCAATCGTGTCTAGTTATTGTGTAAACTTACTCACCAGGTGTATTCCTTACAGTCCGATGTCAGACCTCCCTGCATTTCACCGTTATGTGTGTTTGGTGGTCGTTTGATTGCTGTATTAGTCCTTTTAATGGCTTAAAAAGGCATTGTTTCCCTTTACAAACAATTGTTTTCGTTTCTTGCCATTGCCACACAAAAGTTTTTCAAAGCACATTAATCTGCCATGGTGTTAATGGTTATTGAAGTTTGAAACGGTAATACTATCGGAAAAATTTTACCGCGGTTTACCATAAAACCGGTAACCCTGTCATCCCTAATGCTGACACTGAGAAAAAAGATGAAGGTTTCAGTAGTTTATGCTTGGACATGCCTGGTATGGATATTTGTTGAGCAAGCATGCAGTTTCTATTGTAAGGAAAAATCTGCCATTCTTAAGTGTTGTTTCAGAATAGTCCAAAGTTACTGGGGATTTGCTCGATTTCTACATGCAGGGCCAGTCAACCAATCAAGTGACATAGATGGACACCTACGGCACCAACTTCCGAGGGGCGCCGACCTAGCCAGCTGATTTCACTTGCATGAGGTGCACACTGTCTGAGACTCACACCCTCTGCAGTGCTGGCACAGAACAGCTACGCTGTGTGGGGAAGGGAAATTCTGTGAAGGACGCTCTTAGGTTACGTTAAAGATTTTTTTAGTCAGTATATTCAATACAGAAACTAAATTCTAAAGGTATGGAGCCAACCAGGCCAAAATAACAAACAAAACACATCTAGCTAGAAAAAAGATATTCCTTTAACTAGCCCAAACAAAAAGAAAATAAAAGTACACAGAACTTACCTATCACCCTAACTAGCTTCAAAACAATGAGAAAACTTAATCGAAACAAAATGGCGTCACACTCCCTACTTCCCCAGCTGCACACAGTGAACATAATATTTACAGAGAATTACAAGCTATTTACAAAATCCAGAATAACCAAATCCAAGAAGGGCTGAGCAAAATCAATGGTCAAATAGGCAACACGTGACAAGCACAGTAAATATCAGCAACACAAGAAGCACAAAGCAAATTCCAAAGCAATGGCCTGCTGTTCTTGTCCGGACAGGCCTTATAAAGGAAGTGATGAAAGAAAGAAAGAAAGAAGAAAACAGCCAATCAAAATGGAGATGTATAAAAAGTATTAGTGGGCGGAGCCAGGAACAGAACGACACACCTCAAAGAAAGATCCACCCAATATGTAGAGTAAACTGCACTTGGGGGTCATAACACGTGTGAACGATGTTTTTAGTATTATTATTCACTTATTATTATTATTATTATTATTATTATTATTATTATTATTATTTGTATTATTGTATTATTTTTAATGAGAAACATTTTTTTCTTTACTCCCACTGTTTGCACACTTATCTTAGTGTCGGATGTAGCAGTCAGCTGGGGGCGGGGCTTTGGCACTGAAGCTGTCTGGGGCATCACATGGGTTTTCACTGTGCTTGTGTACTTCACCAAACTCTCTCTGTTTTGTTTTTTTTTTACTTCTAGCCACGTCCAGATTTGGATTCTAAAAATAATGGTTCTGTCTACATATTAGGCAAATGGGTGAGCTTGGCATGCTAAACCTTAACTAATTAAATGGGTCATCCCAGAAGTTATGACGTCTGTGAATGGTAAGGAAAATAGGACTTTAAGGAATAAATCCTTTAAAGGAAATAGGAAAAGTCTTTTAAAAGACTTTTATGTTTTAGATTTGATTGTTTCAACATGCACCCTTGACTCCTTCTTAGCTATGTTGCTATCTTGTGTGAAAGAATGAGAATGTAGGTGACTGTTCTGAAGTCACACTGAACCCCCACAGTGTTTATTTTGACTTTAAGGTTCTTGAATCCCTTCATGTCACATATGTAGATTACAAAGGATTACAGTCCTTGTGTGTTTTTTTTTCTCTCTATCCCAGTTTCTACTGAATATTTTGTTTGGTCGACTGGTATCACTAAATTTATTACGAGTGTGTCTCTTGCAATGTACTGGCAGTATCTCCTCTTGTATCTCCCTGGATGGTTCATCTCATTGCGGGAATGTCAATCAAACTGAAGTAAACGATTTCATATCAAGCAACAATAAGTAAAAGAAGCATAATGTTTGCATATAAAATGTAAGTAATATTTTAGGCAAAAATTAAATAGGGTGACAAGGAATGAAGTCCCACTAGACAATTTATATTCTTAATTATACATTCATTGTAGCAGTGATAACATATTATGTTAACAATAATTAACATATTACTGTATAAATTATTCAGTAGCTATTTTTAATGTGGATAGAGTTGTGTATTTGTCAAGTTGTTAAGTGGCAATAAAATTACCATTTATAAATACATCTCACAGATGCTTTTAAAAATGTACCCACCTCAAAGATAATTTTAAACCTAGTGTTTCTAGGACATTCTCTGTTATGATTAGCCACTGTTCTGAACTTTGGGACTGCTTAGCCTCAGTTTCAAGCCCAGCCTACATGTGAGAGACCTGAGAATTTATTTGCTGAAAGAATAGCTACTTTCAATTTCCTCAACAGCCCTTTCTCTGTGTTAGCTATTCATTTTCAGTTTCATTTAATTAAAATGTGTTACACATGGAAGATTTTCCTTTTAAACTTTTTAATTAACTTAGCTTGGTTCCTCTACTAGCAGTGTTTTAAAATTCCTAAGCCACACTATCAGTATTAGTAAACAGGTACAGTATAATTCAGGTTAATGTCATGACATGGAAAGGAACAATTTGAGGACCGGGGTACGGTGAACAGGGAGGGGCTAGGGGTAATGGGGAAAACAAAACGGGACCACGAGGGGTCCAAACGGGAGAACAGGAAACAAAAAGGGGAAAGGCATAGGGTCAGACGGAGATTCGAGAAGAGCAGGAACGGGCACAGGCGACAGGAGGAGCGATGAATGACCAGACAGGGGGCGACCAGGCAGACAAACACTCATACACGAGGGCGAAGGAGGATTCAATGAGCAACAGACCTGGTCTAAGAGGGTCACGCTAGAGAGGAGACTGGAGGGTCAGGCGGACATGATGGACAGGACATGACAATCAGAACATTAGCTTGATTTTTATTTGAGCGTGAACTATTGAGTGGTACAAACTGCAAAATGTAACTGTTGAATGAGTCTGTTTTTATACAGTGACATAAACAATTACAGAAAATTAAGTATCCCAAAATTTCAAGTATCAGAATGTTACAGAACAGTTAAATGGCATTTGGCTAGACTGACCTTAATCAAATTAAAATACGCTCAAGCAGTTTAACTAATTCATAAAATTATTGCAAGGGGATATAGAAATAATTAGTAAATTGTGTTTTACGAGCCTTTGTTTATATTTTGCATTCACTAGCTAACTCAAAAACAACAGCTGCGGAACTTCATTGACTCATCTTGTTGCAGAATAGACTCAGTTTTACCTAATATATTTCAATGTTTCAGTATAAATGATTGCTTATATTTTAATTTAACTACTTATAAACCATACTACTGCATATAAATTTTTATATTAGATGACGTACAGATAAATAAAAATACATTTTACAAAATGTGTTAGGCAAAGCCATTTTTCTGCCCCCCAAAGTAGTCACCACGAATGTTTAGAAATTCAGTTTTACTTTTAACCGACTCTCTTATTCACTTGAAGGAATTCCAGTGTCAGTACTGTTCTCTTTACAGAAAGACACAGAAAAGTGTCCCACATTTGTGTGGTAAATTAAGACCATTATACTTCTATTCCTTTGGCTCTATGGTGTCTGGGAAAACTCGCAAAGGTATAAGGTGGAGGACCCAGGGGGAAGGAGCATTCTGTGCCCAGAACAACTCTGGATGACCCTTTTGGGTTGTGGAGGATCGAATGTCGCAATTGCATGCCAGAATTTATTTAGTGCCAGGCAACAAGTTGTGGCTGAAACTCAAGCCCACTAGCGACTGCAGACCACCCTACTTCCAGCCAGCCTTCCTGCTCCCCTGCTGCTTTGTCCTGAGATGGGGATGCAATGCAGCTAATAATAAGCTATTTATGCATTCTGCTTTTCGGGGCCAATCCCATAATGCTCTGGCTGATGATGGCCAGGTGTCTCACACGAAGTAGCAGGTTGAGTTCTGAAAGGATAACTTATTTCTTTCTCTTGATGGTGTGCCAAAAATTCTCAAAAGCTAGTGAATCCTTTACGTCTCCCTACTCTCCAATCTGCTTCGTACAGAGTAGGATCTTGCACAGATTAGCGTTTGTTGATTCCCCTGGCTCACAACCTAGCGGCTGTTTTGCCAACCATCATTCAATTAAGCCAGAAACAACACGAAAAATTAAAATGTTTGTGCACTTGATTGGACAGACTACAGTACATATCATGCCCTGCATGACAAATAATCTCTTTAAACTGAAAGTGATTTTCAGTCTCGCCCAGATGTCTTCAGATGCCGCCAGGTATCTCTGGCCACATCTACGCAGATAACATGGGATCTCTAGCCAGCTGAATGAGAGGCTTAGCTGAGCGAGAGAGAGTCTGCTTTTAGAAAGAGACAAGTGGAATGACAGAAAACTGGGCACCTCAAAATTTCAGGATTCAAGATCTTTTAAAGACCACGTGCAACGAGTGTATTGCAATGCTTACTTGTTCAGCCACATCCAGCACAAAAACAACAGTATCCACAAGAAATAATAAATAGACAAAAGACATGCGATGGTTCAGATAAAATGTTCAACTAATATTCTGTTAGTCCAGATTTAACTCTGACAGGCTTATTGAACTTTTTGTAGATGCCAGGGAGAGGTAGGACAATATAATTTCCGTCCATCCATTGTCCAACCCGCTTATCCTACTGGGTCGCGGGGTCCGACACTATAATTTGAAAATGGAAATAGAAAATTAATGAAATTGTATATGTTGTTTTGTGTTCTGGGTTTTAATTTGTGTAAGAGGCCATAAGTTTAACGAGTCAGTTTATCAGTTCTTCATTAGCATGGGGCTAGCACTTCATGTTTTTGCCAACTAGTTTAATTAGTTGTATTAGTAAAATTAGCTTAATGCTGACATGAAGTGACATTTCTAATGGTCCCTTGTTTACCCACTGCTGATTGCATAGGCTAGTTGTAAAATAGATGTGTTTATAGAATTAAGCTTTAATTATAATTTTTGATTAGCAAAACATTCTCAAAATGCAAAGCTGATCGATATTAGTTTATTAATAGTGACTAATATTCTTTAAGAACGGAACACACAATTTAAGGTCAAGTAGGGCAACTGGTATGTCTCGCTCAGTCCTCACTGAATGCCCGATTATGGTGCGGTTAAGAATACTCTCACAAATGCTTTTATGTATTTACTGGATGTGCTAATGATTGTTTTTTGCTAGCTCTGTTCTCCCGATAAAAGATGCTTACTTTGTACCTCACATAGAGTACCCACGTGTCCATAATGCATGTGATGGATAGCAGGATTACAAATGTAGGGCCAGCTATCCTAACACTGAGCATTTCATTGCACAAATGTTTTCACATTTTGTAAATCCTTGCAAAGGCTGAAATAGACATAATAGAGATATTTCATAAGCATTCACTGGTCCTGACTTAGGACTCTTGGTTTAGAGAAAGTGCTTTCAATAAAAATAA
This sequence comes from Hippopotamyrus pictus, assembly GCA_026781145.1. Classification (NCBI taxonomy): domain Eukaryota; kingdom Metazoa; phylum Chordata; class Actinopteri; order Osteoglossiformes; family Mormyridae; genus Hippopotamyrus; species Hippopotamyrus pictus. The sequence continues at coordinate 26,409,234 of JAODLC010000113.1, forward strand.
TATGATATTTCCTCTCGGTGTCAATAAAGTTTGTTTAATCTAATCATCTATTTCCATTATTATCCTTCTAATCAGGTTATTCTGAAAATGCAAGTAAAACGGAAGAAAAATGATGAGCATAAAACTATGTATATGATACTGATGTAACGGCTGTGAAACTGAGACCAAGACCAAGATACAAGCGTCCACAATGTCATGTCACGGTTCCAGAAAACAGAATAAACCCCTCCCCCCACAGCACAAGCTGCTGCAGGTGCAGCCTGTTGAACTCTCACCATGTTATTAATGTTGCAAAATTCATTTTTCATTTCACAATTAGCACTATATCAAACGTAAATGACTAAATTACTATTCTATTTAAAGTTATGGCTAGCTGTATATTTTGTAAATATAATTATACCTTCTAACAGTGTGTCATGTAACCATTTTGGTCAAATCATGATCGATTGATCATGCCTGCGGTAAAAGCTAGGGTAGTTTCGTTCACCCAAGACAGATAAAAACCCCAGACACATTCAAGTCAGCGGTGTGAGAACAATGGTTATTCAGTAGAATATAGTATTTAATTTTTATGTGAAGTTAAAGCAATGTAACATGACCTTTAGTGCAGTGTTTCCCAACCCAGTCCTTGGGGAACCATGGACAGTCCACGTTTTTGCTTCCTCTCTAGAGTTCTTCTGTTAGTCGGCAATTAATAAAACACAGATTTTTTTCCCCATTATTCATCAACCCTCCCCCCCGCCCCCCAAAAAAAAAACCCAGGTATGTGCTAAATCATGGCTCAGACATTGAGTTCTGAACTGAACCGTGGATTTGGAGAATTGTTACCCAACTAGCATGTAGTGTATTCAGGTCTGTAGCATTAATTATAGGCATGATCACTCAGCATTTTGACAGTTATTCATGTAAATATTAGTGCAGTTGAATTTGTACATTAACAGTCACAGCTCATTTATACACTGTGTTTTTTGGGAGGGGTCCAGACAAATCAGCGATTTGTCTTCAATGCTTTGTCACCTTGGAACCAGTATGTGCTGAACCAGCAAAGCCATCTAGGGTTTTGAGAAATACAGAAACACATTTGTACTACACAAATAGTGCTGGACTCCTCTTTCTCAATTTTGGTCCTTTTCCTGATAAACTCTGCTTTTTGTTTAGATTAATGATGAATTACTCAGAAATCCTACTGATGGCACCTAACTTTGTTTTGCTCGATGCCCCTGCCTGTTCTGACTGGGAAGAAATGATAAATATTGCGTGTATGCTGTGGATGCTGGGCCTGGGGGCGGGGTCGGATGGGGCAGCTCACAGATGAAGCCGCAAAACAAACAAAAGAAAAGGCAGATGGAATCGTGGCTGCCTGTCAGTTCTCCTTCAGCAGCGATAAGCTAAACCGTCATGGCAGACTGATCTCAAAGCCGTCTGCCTGGGTGTACGGGATGAAGGCTCTCCCGTTCCCCAGTCTTACACGCGTATGACGTATAACACTGCTGATCTGAAAAGGCCCTGTTCCCTTTCTAAGAGAATTCTTACTTAATCAGATTCAAAATACCAGCAGACAGTAGTCTAACTCTAGATGGATTGAAATTCTACTAGTACTGATTGTTCAGTTATTTTAAAAAGACCAATATCACCCTTCAGGTAGCAATTGAGCAATTATGCAGAATGGACAAAAGGGGTCACATTAGAATTGGATACATTTTGCAGGAGCCGAGATGAAATGACCAGTGTTGCATTGCGCTATACATTCCTACAGTTTATATGGTACAGGATCCCATTCCCTCTTAGCAACGTTATAGAGCTCCATTGAGATAATCTGTTTTCGTTGCCAAGAAAGATGAAAAGAAAGGTGGCCAACCAGCTACAGATTAGTCTCTCTTAACATCGTCTCTGTGTTCTGCAGCGATAAGATTACAAGATACACAAAAACAAAATGGCATATTTCATATGAAAAGACATGGTGAATTAGCACAGGCCTTAAATATCCCCCTTACAGTCGCTGTGTACTATATATTTCTTCATACGCCATTGGCCTCATAGGTCAATCACTGCTTGTCTGCGACGGAGTCATCAGCATTACAGACAGAAGCTGAACTGAAGCTGTTGGCACCTCCATCTTTGTGATCCATCCCATTTGTGTTACCTATGAAACAAAGCTATACTTACCATCATGGCATGAACTTAACATCTTCAGCCAAGTAATGAACACATTAAACAAGTATTAAATGTATTTTATTATAAAACATATCGCTCATTCTGTGCTGGCACAAGAATAGAATCTATATGATGAAACTAAAAATAAAGAAAGGTTCTTCTACAATACAAAATTCTGAGCCTGTCATCAAAGTAACAATAGTTTATATTTGAAATTCCACTGATAGAATGCCCCACTGTGGGGTCAACATATGTTTTTTGTCAATGGACTGTTACGGGATACAGAGCAGTCATATGTCAGCCTTCACCACAGAAAATTGCTGTTATTGCTGCACTATAGATGCCAGGAGAAAAATAACTCTGAATCCTATGGATGGATGGATGTATTGAAGTGAAAATTGACAAAAAGTTGTTTGTAGTTTTATGGATTTTTCTACTATTTCAGAAATTCAACTCAAAGCAAATTCTACAAGGCTATGAGTATAAGAGAACCAAATCCTTATAAATACAAGGACCAATCAGATGAGTCAAGCTTACAGCTCACCAATTACTGTAAGCCATTTTTAGACAATACACTCAGGTCAATGTCTTGATAAATAAGCCGTGGGATGCATGCAATACACCCATCATCCACAAAACCTAATTACAAATACAATTCCGAACCTCGTCAGTATGAAGGCTATACGACAAATGTTAGACAGCGTATGTACACTCCCAGAGTAATCTAAGGGATCTTTTTCAAATACCCTCATCCACTCAGAGCAACAGTAAGTAGTTTCCATAATCCACAGCATCTACATTCCGTGCGACGTGAAAGCGGCACATCAGTCAGATTGTTCATCTCATCCCTAAGTTCTTTAGTTCGCTAAACACCAGCAGATGATGAAGCCCCCGATTAGAGTTGCTGCCCAGTGGCGCTCTCACACAGTCCTACCGAAAGACGCCGATTTTGATGGATTGCTTCAAAAACAGTGAACACACTTTCTGAAGGTAAACGACTTTCTGGAATTTTTTTTTTCCGTCATCCCTTTAGGAAATGCGAAAAGGAATAATCAGGGGAAAGATTACATCAGCGTCATCACAGAAGAAAAAAAAAACAGCAACAGATACTGGAGAAAGATTTTATTTAGATTAAAAACTTGACAGATATTAATTCTGAAAATCCCAAAGAACAAGTACAGAATGAGTACTGAAACCCAAAAAGAACCAAACTGAACCCTCCAGTTATGGACATTTGTCTTAAATATTATATATATATATATATATATATATATATACACATACACACACACACACACACACACATATTCCTTTAAAAATGATTACTAAAGCTTTTGCCTCTAGACTGGAGACAATAATTCCTAGGCTAATCCCTCCCAATACAACAGGCTTCATAAAATTGATATGCCTCTGACAGTGTTTGTAGCCCATTCAGCTTAATCAACATATCACACTGTAAACAAATTAAATCACATCATTAAATTTAGAAAAGTCAGCCTTTCTCTTTAGAAGCCTTCACAGATTTAATTTTGGAGAGTTGTCCCCCCCATTGCATGTACACCTCACCTATGGCCACAGTAATCACAAATGGGATCACACACACACACACACACACACACACGCACACACACACACACACACAGCTTCATACCTCACTGGGAACCAGATATGGATCTTCACTCTCTCCATCTTTATTTGCCATCTTTATTGAACCTCTCACCGCAGCAATCCCACAAAGTAATGAAATTATAGGAATGCATACCTTCATTGCAGAACATAAAATCACTATGCAAATAGCATTCTGCTCTGTTTATGGAATTCCCATCATTAGAAGAGACTTGTACATTAATGAATTATTTCTCAATTCTATCAAATTATATATTAAACTGGTATAACTAAACAGTACTTCCTTTGTGTGAAGATGCCTGGGACTCTTCAGTCTGGCCTCCCCACAAGATCCATCACTCTCATTTCATACAGGAAATATTAAATATTTGGGTATTAATATCACAAACTGGTCAGAGTTGTTTCACTTTCGCTATCCCCTATTAAAGAATAATATAAAACATGCCTTCAGACGACGGCTCAGTCTCCCTGTCTTACTTATTAACCAAACTGTAACTGTTAAAATTAAAAGTCTACCATAGGTTATTTATCTTTTTTCATTGTTCCCAGCGATTCCCATAGATAAATTTGGTATTTCAATACGTCAACTAGAAACTTTTACTCTAAAATAAGAAACCCAATGAGCAAATCACATCATCAACACTACAAAACAAAATATCTCAAGGTGCATTAGAAGCTCCTAACTTCATTTAGTACCATTTAGCAAACTGGTTGTTGGTTATTAAATGGACTATACAGTACAAGGAGAAAAGCTCATGAATGAAAACTGAAAAAACAGAATGTCAAAATATTTTCATTTCAGTCTTGCCCATCCTAAATGTTACTGTCAAGCCCTCAAAAAACAGTATCTCAAAACCTCTGACAGCTTGGTGGAAAGCAATCAAAGTTCAAATCAAATTATCACTAACACCTTGTAAATACACTCCTATCTGGCACAGTCTAGACTTTCTGCGTCATAATTCTCAGAAAAGAGTTATTCATCTCCAGCATCACTTCCAAAATAACCAGTTCATAACATTGAAGGAAATACTCCAGAACCAGTTCCTCCACCAAATTAAATCAGTAATGAAATCCAAAATCAACATAACAAATAGACCTTCCAAACTAATCTATGAAATAAAAAATATTACCAAAACAAACTGGGTTGTGAAATCCCACCATCATGTCAGTCAAATTTATATGTTATTAGTTTTCTTCACTTGTTTTATCATTTATTCATATGGTTTTGATTTGGTGTCATGCAGTTGTCCAAATATCAATACGTAAGGAAATGTCAAACCCATTGTTTTTTTAATTGTTATTTAGCTTATGTAGTTTTTACTAATGGAGAATTCATCAGATGACTGATATAAAGTAACTAACACCGCCCACTACCATATACAGAAAATCTTATAAGATTTAGTATACTGTATACACAGTACATATGCTGTCACCATGCCATGCCTCTTTGCCTGCATTCTGTTGGTTTTGTATTGCTTTGTTCCATAATATTTTTTTGTTTGTTTGTGATATTTGAGGTTTGTTTAGTTATTGTCCCACCCCCCACCCCCTTTGATTTATCCTTTTGATGTATCTGTCTACATTGGATGGATCATTCATATGCATTAAAAACAAAGAAAAATTGAAGGTTCTTCAAAGAGAAAGGGGATGGTGTGGAGAAAGATGATGAATCTATGCTAAGACCAAAACATCCACACTGGGCCAAACATCAGGTTTTTGTTTGGTGCAAGTGGGTTACCCAAGTACAAGATTTAGTGGTGGCCTCTGCAATGTAAACAACTTAAATAAAATAACATACATATTATTTTCAAGCATGAATATTTACATATATGACAAAACAATCAAACAAAGTATAAAACAATAATTATAAAACTATACATATATATATGTGTGTGTATTGCACTCAGTAATCTATAAACAAACAAATAAACAAATAATAACTATAAATAAAAACTTTGTAGCATGCAAATTATCCCGAGAAGTATTATTAATATATACCATAGTTACTGTAGCTCTCAGACATTGCTCTCGTCCAGTACTGGAGTGAATAAATTATTCAAAACAACACTGTAATGTGATTAAGTTGATTAAGTAAAACATATACAATGATTTGTAGAGAGGAGATCTTGAGAGGTTTTCTGGCAGCAGTATCTGATAGACCTACATGGTACAGAAAAGTAACTACTCAGGTGAAAAACTCCAAAATATGCAGCCAGTCATGACATTTTGTGTAATTAATAAGGATTCTATTTCTGGAAACAAATTGTGTTTGTGTTTAGATTTACTGATAACTAGGTGTCTTCACTGTACTCCTAACTGTAAACCCCTAGACAGTTTTGAATGAAAGTCCTATATCCTCTCAGGACTTATAGTCGAATGTTTATCATAAGTATATACATGCAGGTCTGCATCTCTGTAGCCTGAGAGGGTGCACAATATGTCTGAAAGAATGGCACAGCTGGTAGTGTAGTCTAGGCCCGTCCAGCGCTAACAAACGTGGGTGGTGAACCCATTAGTATGTGTGTGGTAAAACTATATATTTGTATATAATACTGATACTAATATATTTTTTACAAAACACAATATTTTAGATTAAACACCAAACTCAAACTTGAAGACTGAAGACTAAGACATTATACCAAGAAGCTAAGTGCTAGAATTCCTTAATTCCGGACATGATTCAGGCAGCGGGGATAATTTGGAATAACGTGAGGAAGCAGCGTGTGAAATTGTGGGTAAAGGCACAGTGCCTGGTCAGAAGGTTAGCAGTTTATAACCTTTTATGGTTGAGGGATTTGGCACCTTGAGCAAGGCCCTTAACACCAGTTGCTCCAGAAATGACTGACCCTGATCTTTGATCCAATTGTGCATCACTTTGGACAAAGTATATGGTAAATAAATACCCGTAATCACCCAGTTATTGAAAAAGATAATGGAGGATTCCCTGCGTCCACAAAATGTACTAAACAAATACTGCTCTCAGACATCAATATCAGTATGCAAAAAGCCAGGAAGCCCAGGTCTAAATGACTGCAGACCAGTGGCCCTGACCTCTGGCCATGAAGACCTTGCCTACCTTAGAACTATCACATTCCTGACTGGACCCCCTTCCCTCCTTTCCATTTCCATACTGGGTCAATTCTCTACAGATAATGAAATCAACATGGACCTTCACTAAATCCCGCAGCGCATAACCACCCAGGGTCCTACACAGGGATATTTTTTATATACTTCAGCTCTGCATTCAGCACAATCCTTCCAGGACTCCTTCAGACAAAACTGACACATCTTACTGTATCTGACTCCATCTGTCAGTGGATCACTGACTTCCCCTACAGGGTTGCTTGCTGTCTCCTCTTCTCTGCTGTCTTTACAGAAATGACTGAACACCAGTGACCCAACTGTTAAACTCTTGAAAGTCTCAAATGATGCAACGTCAAGTGAACTTACGAACAACTGCAACAAGTCTGCATACAGCCAGGAGGAACATTAGCCTGTGTCCTGATGAAGTCATAATAAGCTGGAGATTAATTCCCTGAAGACAGCAGAGATGATTGTAGACTTTAAGAGTTCTGGGTTGACACTCCGGTCACTCAAAATCAGGACTCACAAAAACAGCATCTTTCCCTGAGCAGTGTCTCTTCAAAACAATTGACAGCATACCCCTGCCAATACAAACACACAAAATTACTACTGCTGGTGTCCAACACCACAATTTAGTTTATTTTTAACCTATTTACTATTTGATGTAATCATAAGTTAATTGTTGCCTGTGAGATGTTTCATAATCCACTCTTCCTTTATCCTCTGTTGTTTGTTATACGTCACTACAAGCATTATGCCAAAACAAATTCCTTGTGAGTACGAACATACATTTCCAATAAATCTCATTCATTCGATATCCCCGATCCGTTTTGTATACATTTACATTGCGGATTTTGCAGGGTACTGGGGGTATTTACTGCAATTCTTTTGATGCTACAGATTTTCCACATAAATATGTTTTGGTCTTTTTTTCAGTTACTAGGGTGAAGTTGTCTAACACTAGTGGCCAATGTCAAATTGCTCTTTGTGCCAATTCACAGCATTATCTATGGTTTGCTATGGATACGATCCACAAGCAAATCCCAGGGTCGCAGGGTTTGAACCAAACTCTAAACAAGTGGAATCGCAAGGCACGCAAGAATGCTTTGCTTCAGACTAAGTCTAAATGCCGTCTTGTTCTCTAACCATAATAAGAGGCTCCAAACAATGAATTCAGTCTCTCTAGACAAGATGATTAGTATTTCATTATATTGTTTAGTTATTTTTGTTTCCTGTGTTTGTAAAGAGAAAATAAACCCATCATTATTCCCAGTTGTTTTAGGAAGAGCACTGGTCAAAAGCTATATTTTTAATAGAATAATGTGCTTGTTTTTGAATATGGAGTGATTCTTCAAATACAGATAAAATATTCTATCTATCTACTCTAATGTAATGTCAGCATATGGAAATTAAGTAGAGGAAGGTCCAGGGTCTATATGGCTGCTGGATACTGCAATTGGTTTCAGAAATTATAAGAAAATATTCTATTCTTTCATTGTGTTAAATCAACCAGACCAGCTTCATTCACTGCTAAATGATGCTCACAGAGTGAATTTATTGCTAATGATAATGCAGATTAATTCAAGTGACAGTGATCACAGATATGTTGATAATAATGATGAAACAGTAATAGTTGCATGAAATGATGTGTCTAATCCATCAAAAATTTCTTTACACAAAGTTTTCGGGAGAGCATTGAAATAGCTAATTTAGATCAAATCTAGATTTCAACATTAAAAGGAGGAAATTGAGACTACAGATGCTTTATTCATATCTAATAAGCTTAGAGGCTCCAAGGAGCCCAAAACCTCTTAATTAACATCAACACTGAAGAACTCAGTAAGCTCAGTATTAAAGAACATTTTTGAATCCTGAGGCTCTCCAACTTATTTATATATGTTTTATATGATAAGGAAGGCTGAATGGAAAGGTTTAAAAAAGTGTTTGTTGTTTAGGATGGGTACTGCGGAGGTTAGGCTCTCTGAATAACTGCACCTGCTGAGGTGGCCAATCTTATCCGCAAAGGGCCGGTGTGTATGCAGGTTTTTGGGATAACATGTAGGTCAGCTGTTCAAACCCAGGTGTGAGGACTCTTCAGCCAATCAGTCCTCTAATTAGTAATTAGGGAGTTGCAGTGAAAACCCACACACACAGTGGTCCTTTTTGGATAAGACTGCCCACCCCCCCCCCAAATAAAAAAACAGTACCAGTACAGTACAGGCCATCCTGAAGAGTGAGCCACACATGTGCCAACTGCATCACCCCCCACCAGGGTCTTCACCTTCACTCAGATAACTCTGCTCCTGTTTGATTTACTAGTCACTTATTGGTGGAATATAATTGGATGTGAAATTAAATTATAGGCAAACAGCCGGGTCTTGAGTGATCATGGCTGTATTTCCCACGACGGCACCAGCAGTCCCGACACTTAGCCACGACCAATGATACCTTGATGCTATTGCATGTCTTAATGGTGCCAACAGAAAAAAAAAATCAATGTCACATTGTAGCGCAGACAAATGTGGGCAACATGAAGGATGTTGTGATGAAAATGGCCATGTAGGTGGGTGAAACATGCTTTCAGGAAGCTGTAGAGCTAGTTGATGTTTCAGAAAGCTGAGTTAAGTATGGGAAACTAGATGATTAATGAGTAACACATTTCAATATGCTGCAGTTTGGCTGAAGAGGCAAGGATATACTCATTAACTGTAAGATCTATTTTAAGAATATTATGACTACTGACAGCATAGCAGTCACATGAAAAAAGTCAATTGCAAAAAATAAAATGTGAAAAATTTCACTTTTGACCCACCTCTTTGTGTTACTATAAAAATACCAAAAAACACTGCTGTGATTTACTGAGTCTCAATTATGAACATAAAACTTTCTTTGGTTTATTTTCTTACCTTTTTTTAAACATTTTTGGATCCTTACTTTTTCACCTTTTTAAATATCTCAGATGGACCAGGAAACAGGAAAATGAAGCTGGAAAATGAAATGAGGTCTTTAAATGCAGTGAGGTTGAGCACATGTCCAGCTCATTTAGCCAGCACAATGCTGCCATTCGTCCTCTGAGGGGGGGCTGGTTTGGGAGCCCCCGCTTGCCCATTCCATTACTGCTTTATGGTGTCTGTGTCTTCGCATTGCATGTCAAGCATTCAAAATATCTGTCCCTTCCTTGCCTGCAGCTTCCTGTTGTTTTGCTCCTGGGAGATAAGGAATGATAGTCTCGTGCAGATATGATGCAGTAAGGCTTCCACTTGTGTGATGTCGTTCTCAGATCTTGAGTGGATCCCAACATCCAATTAGTGTCAGATTAAGATTATGATGTATCACTATCCACTTGTACGAATGCACGCCAGAAGATCTCATAGAGGTAGCAGACACTAGTATTTAAAGAGGTGGATGCCAGTAGGCATTGAAAACCTGGAGGACAGGAACAGGACAACATACTGTATGGTTCACCAATGTTAAAGCTTTAGGTGAATAAATATGTTCTTCACCAATAGCCATTTTCATCTCTAACCAATAATTCTTTAGCTATACTTCCTTTTGATTTAAACTATATAGTTAAATCACCCCAATAATGGTTTTAAATGATTTGTTTTTTGATTGAATATCTTAATATTATAACTTTGCAATAACTTCGGAGTGTGTATATGTTGCCTCTTGACAATAGAATCCTGTTGCTTTCTGTCTCTGCTCTTTGAAAGAAATGAATGTGAACGCGTCACAGCTGCCTTTGGGAGCCTGCTGTAGCAGGCAGCGCTCTGAGAAAGGGGCCTAAGGAGCAGCGGGGAGAAGGATTTTACTCAAGCAATATCTCTTCATTCTGAAGATGTTCCTGCAGTTGCAGACTGCCGTTTCATTTATCAATGCAGTCAGACGTCAGACATTCTTACGGACTCTTAGTTGGATGATAAAATAATAAATACAGAAGATGTGACCCCTGTACCTACAGTGCCGCTCCATCTGTAGCAAAGAAAAGGTTCTCAGTATACTTAAATTGTATTCCGGAATGGGGTGGCAGGTCACTTACCAGTGAGTTAATGAGATTTCAATACTGAAGTTATTTTACCATGAAGCCTGTGCTTGCTTATGTACCATATGCCAGACGGCCTACAAATCATCCTCCTGTTTTTCCACATGACCTCATTCTGACCTGGAAGTTTTTAGTGACACCAAAAGACCCAATGAGTTCCTGTATGTTTTGGGGGGGGGGGGGTGGATTTAGTCTCGGTATGGCCCCATGCTGTTTATCTCTCCTTCCTTCCTCCTGTTCACAGGCATCTCTTAATTACCACATGGCCGTTTATGGTGTCTCAGGCACTGCATATGTAATTGTACCCCAGTCCGATTCATAGTATTGTTTGTTGAGAGAGTTGTTTTATAAGGACACATCTGTCTCTGCTTCTCCTGGGAAGGTAAGATATAAATCCACTCATTGTAAAAGGTAAGGTAACTATAATCCATAGTTTTACGAGCAAGATCATATTACTCCCATAGATTCCCATAGAGATTTTTTTTTACTGATTTTATTGTCTAATTTTACAAATCGGTGTTACATTATTTTTTAAACATCACTGGTGCTGCACTGGTGATCCTCCACTGAGAGGTATCCCTTTTGGACACATCTGCAATTATCTTTTAATATAAACTTAATGTGATATGTCCATCTAACCAGGGGCCACAATCCTTCACAATAAAGTATACAGCTACAATACCTGTAGGCAGCTCAGTGCTTGTATGCGCTCTGTGTCCTCTGCTATATCATTTGATTTAGACCAGATCATTTTATAATCCCTTGCCCACCGCAAGCATCAAGTTGTTTTTCCACGGTGCGTCAGAAACAGAAATCGTTGTTTGGGGGATGAGCTGGGGGTGTCCATCTTTGCTGGGCCACTTGTTTGCTGTTTGTTGGGACATAGTGGGGAGGAAATCGGGTGCGAGGCGCGAGTGGCAAAGCCTGCTGTGCGTCATGTAAAGCGATGCTGAAATGTTGACGTGAGGAGTGCTGACAGGCGGCCACAGTTAAGATGCCACGCTCTCTGCATGTGCCAAGGTCCAGAATACCCCCTGGCCAGTTTGTTTGAAGTCTGAGGGTGATTATTTTTCAGCCTCCAAAAAAGCTCCTTGTGTCATTGCCAGATGATGAGATAATATATAAAAGATGTCAGTACACACTTCCGACCTCTGCCTCGACTTCTGGTGTATTCAGTCTGGGCGCTGCAAACAGAAACAGTTTGAATCAATTTAATATCAGCTCTAAAAGTAGCTATTCAGTTAAAAAAAAAAAAAACCTTTTGTACAGAAACATGGTTATGGACCTTACGTGCAAATGTTCAGCAGTTGAGATTTGCAACTTTTAATGCACGAGTCTGCGGCATCGAAATGGCGGCAGCGAATGAACACGAGGAGGCACGGACTGACACGAAGATGAAGTCATTAAAAGGGCCGCACTGAAGCAGCAATAATACGGAGACAATGAATGGCAGGGAAACACAGGGAAGTTAGGGTTAGGGTTTAGGGTTAGGGTTAGGGTTTAGGGTTAGGGTTATGACAGTGAGGCGCACATGCGGGGGGGGGGGGTAATTACACAATGGCTAAGACACGTGAAGATCAGGCAAGGACCAAGTACAACCACAGTTAAGGGCACAGGCGACAACTGGATACACAGCACAAGAAGTATTTACACTAACGGCAATTACACAATGGGGCTATTTACAGTGCCTGACCAGCATGTCGGGATATACACTGCCCACCAATATTTATCAGAAAAATCTGAAACTGCATCTAATTAGATCATTCACATTGTACATATCAAACATCAAATGGTTTATTCAGATCATGAGTCCTTTCAAGTTATCCTCTACCGCTGCAAAATGAAAAGCTGGAGAATGTGTTTCAGGTACTGCTACACTGGCCAGGTCTGCAGTGGGAAACGGAGAACCTGTTTAGACCGAGGGCTGATGACAAACGCATGTCCTAAGGCCTCGAGCCGCATTTCAGGAACTCCCATGTTCCTCTACCAAATTCACATTTTATGTGTCCCCCCGCCCCCCAAGCCAAAAAAGAGAGACACCAGTCTGACATCATCCATCTAATTATCCCATAATCATTTCCCCCTTAACGAAGCACTTCATCAAGCCGGCATCTTGTTTAATCAGTCGCGGGAAGGAAATAAATGTCAAAGAGGGGACTTCAAAGTATGTGGAGAAGGACCATATGCTGTCGTCAACGTCACAGTGTTTATTTAAATTCACGATCATAACCGCAGATGACATATATATGTGTGGGGAGATATATGTGCGTGTCTTTACCATCCTGCCTCTCTGCTCAGACAGACTTCCGTGTCTTTATACTATAAGCTCCCCTTCCAGTAGAGGAAGTCTGCATGCAGTGAACCACCCCTCTACAAGCTACCAGCTTAACCTTTTTCAGATTATCAGATGCATTATTTTGCATCTTATTTTTCATTTAAAGCTCCTTGATTAGTAGCACTGTAGACTCCCTATATATGGGATGTTTCACGTGGAAGGCTGATCTCAGGGTGACTGTTAAAGGCAGAGGCACTGCGAGTTTAATAAATTGGAATTTATGGAACCATGGTTTGACTCCCCTATTCAGGAAACTCTGGGGCGCACCACACGCCACACTTTTGCACAAAAAAAGATGAGGAGACATAACATGCTTTGGCAGAGAACATCTGTTCTGTATTAAGGCCATAGACACGCTGCCAGCACCACCAGTTTACTGAGGACCCTGGTCAACTTAGACTCCTGGGCCTTGGGTGTCCACCTTCCACATTTACCCATAATACCTCTGGGTGTCCACCTTCTACAGTTCCCCATAATACCTCTGGGTGTCCACCTTCCACATTTACCCATAATACCTCTGGGTGTCCACCTTCTACAGTTCCCCATAATACCTCTGGGT
>JAODLC010000113.1:26425638-26463223 GCA_026781145.1 Hippopotamyrus pictus
CCCCCCCCCCCCCCCCCCCCCCCACGCGCCTCCGTCCTCACATGGCAGCGTGTTGGCACATCAGTCCCAGCGTGTGACGTCCTAATTTGGCACACATCTCCCATGTCAAATGCCAGCGTGGACCTGTCAAGCGAGCCCGTGTCTTTAGATGCAGGTCATGACATTTCAGTGCTTGCAGATGAAAACTGGAGCAGTCTGATGCAAATGTGCACATATTCACCTGCGATAAAGCAGACTGAACGCGGAATTCTTTTCTGGAAATACAGCTGAGATCAATTGAAATCAATTGTTTTTTCAGGAAATCGTTTTCCTGAAACTTTAGCATATGACCAGAAAACCACAATACTAAAGGCAGGGCAAACACTGAAGTTAAGAAAAAAGTGAATGGCTAACTAAAGAGAGTGACTCGAATATATTTGTGGATTTTTTTTTTACTTTTTAACGGTACTTGTGGGCTATTCAGCTGTCAGGGTAGTGCTACAAAATATGTCCAGTCAGGCACTGTGATTACTAAGCCACTCAACAGAAACGTTTGAAAATGCTAAAACGGTCATGTCATCATTTACAGTATTACGGATTTGTAAGGGGAGGGAAGGGATTTTATGATGTTACTCTTTTTCACACAAAATTGAAAAAATAAAAAAATGCTGATCTTGCAGATGGAAATGAGTGTTCCATTATTAAAACATTAGTATCGCAGCATGGATCTGTAAGTGCAAGGTGTCCTCTCGTGATCACAGAGGTCATGCGGTTTTAGGCAGGAACAAAGCTCCTCATTCATATGGAGTACTCTCAGAAGTCGGAAAGTAGAGTAATCCCATCATTGACAAGGCTGAATAAATAAAACCAATGATATCTATAATCAAGTGTTACAAATGTCGACGGAATCCCATCACGCTGACAAAAACATTTTCGGCTGTTTATTTAAATTGTGGCGCGGCTGTGCTTTTGGAGTTGCTTTTCCTGGCGGCGCTGGGCAAGGGCCTTGAGAGAGGTGATCCTGTGGAAATAAACGACATTGATGAGGCTTGAGGTGGCTGAACGTGCAGAGACGGCTTCTGCTTCAAAGACTGATTGTCCGTTCTTACACATATTTCATAACACTTCCATACTGATGTCCTTCCTCTATTCATGCGGACACTTACGGGAGGAGGCATTTCTTTGTCTTAAATCAAATGCCAAAACCTTTTCCTCCACTGAGACTGTAAATCATGTGTGTGTATCTTGTGCTTTGCCAGCTGGGAGCCGCTCACCAGCATGTAGAGTCCAAAACAGGAACGCTGCCTGGCTCTCTCACTGTGGACGTCAGGGACATTTATTTTGAGGAGCGTCTGAATACTGTACAGGACGGAGTACCCCTCTGAAAGGTCCTTAAGGATAGTGCAGAGCTTATTTTAGTGTCCGATAGGGATTCAAACCACCTGGTGTCTCTTGGAATTCATTCATATCATGCATATTGTTACTTTATTATCGTACAAATTACTTTTATCAGATAAGCTACTTGTTGGGCATGTGTAATAAAGCTCCAAATTTTGCACTTGACAAAGAGTATTACTGTCCTGACTGAAATTTATCCAGCCTGATTTTGATTTATATATTTGTCTATGTATTTATTTATCAATATCTTGTACAGCAGTCTCGCTGGGGCTGATTTGCGAGTATGTTGGGATGCCGGATCTGGGTGACATGTTCCCTGGCTCTCTCATGTTTCGATCAGCTTGGCTCGGGTAACAAACACTTCCTGACATCTGCACCTCGCCGTCGACAGTGGGGGCCGTCGGCAGCTCCCTCGTTAGCGGGCTCGCCAGTCTGTCTCCATGGTAACGGCATCCTCAGGGAGTCCCCGATGATAGCAATGCTCTGAAAGCATTCGGGAGAGCTGTCAAATAGTCCTCCTTCTTGAGTGTTTATTTATTTATTTATTTTTTGGTTCCTCTGAACATATTTTTTTTTATACAAAAATGCCACCGCAGTCTGGGAGTCCTTCAGGGGCTGAAGGAATGTGTCAGAGATTTTCCAAGACTCACATCAAGTTTGTGTGCGTATGTTTCTGTCTGTCCGTGCTTGACCAATTTATCATATCAAGGTCACCGTCGTGATTCTCCTCCCAGAATACCATTAATGCAGAAAGATCCCATGCAGCTTCCAGTTTTATGATATATTACAGGTTTATCTGACACCCTCAAAAGCCTGAAGCCTGTCCTCTGTTATTTAGCTCCACATCCCATCCCTCAATGGAATGAATTAAGCAAAATTTGTCTTTTTTTCCATCTCTTCAGACAAAGGAATGCACGGAGGAAGGCGAAAGGGAGAAATACTGGGAAAAAGTATGGTAGTTCATGTTTCTTGGAAATACTGGTATTAGTTAAACTGAGCATAGTAGTTCTTAGTACCCTTGCAGTTCTGTGTGAAAAGCAGAGAGATAACAAACTAGACACTGTACAATAGTTCAGTAAGAGTAGGCAGGTAGAGATGCAGTAGTGTGCTATCTGTTTGGCACAGTAATTACAATTATGCGTGAATGACCCTGATTAGGATAAGTGGTTAGATTATGGATTGGATTAGTTATGGGTGGATGGATGGATGGATGGATTGATCGATGGATGGATGGATGGATATGAATGGGATGTTGAAATTTTAGAGTTGAGTAGCAAGATGTTTTTTATGTTGAATATTGTTTTTCTCCTTGTATGTAATGGTATGGAGAGGAATATTTCTTTATACTTTAGTTACTGATTCATTGAAACGTGGTGTATCACTTCTACTTTACTGTAACTACTACTATATTTTAAAGAAATTTTATATGTTTCATCTTGCAATATTTAATGAGCCTTGGAGGAAAGAGATGCAACAAAACAAACATTTTCAGTCTTAGTTTGTAATGTATTTGCTGTTTGCTAAGCGTGGTCCATGGGCAAATTTGGCAGGAGGAACACCAAGACTTCCCTTTGTCCTGCCCGCGGTTTGTGGCACCTAACCAAACACAGGGCACCAGGAGTTTCACTTCAAAATACCACAGGGAAATACAATTATTTTGCCCCAAATAAATCTTGGCAGATTGTTTTGTGTTCCATTAGTCAGTTGCCATTCCCTGCTGAAAACATTTTCACCGTGGTCAAGATAATTACCTCCCACAGTAGAGAAAATTGAAAATCGTAGAATTATCCTGGTCTTCTACAGATCCTTTAATAAGAAAACACTGTGTTGAAGGACCACAATGGTAAAATCGCCAAACAAAAGGTTGCTTTTGAAATTTATAAATACACAGATGAAATGTTGAAAAGCAAGAATTTCAGAATGCAATATTTTAAAACGATATCTCTGTTAAACTCTGTAAATTGCCTCTGTTAATTTTAGCCAAAAAAGAGAAAAGACCTGTAGGACAATTTTACACATAACATACCCGATCCTTCCCATAACTGGGACCAAAAGGAGCAGTTGGAAGATGGATGGATGGATGGATGGATGGATGGATGGATGAATACCTAGCTTAGCTGTCACATTCAGTCCAAATTCCATTTCACAGTTTACCTGCTACAGGTGTGCCCATCCTCTACAGGGACACCCACCTCCAGATCTGTGGCGATATGTTCTCATGTCTTAATTTCACTGCTTTTTTGCTGTATGACCTTGTCCTTGACTTATCGCAACACATGAGTCCAGCACAGCTGCTTCAGCTGCGTACCTCACAGTCAGAGGCACTAGTCCTGTCATTGCTGAGGACTTTGGACACTTTCCTTTCAAAAAGCAAAGGATCACAGCCACATGGCCTGGCGATGTGTGACGGTGACGCTCTGTGCTTTGCTGGTAAAGTTGTTTTTTTTTTTAAGGCTGTTCCATTTCTGTAATGTAACTAAAGTTCCTCATAGGCTTTATCTCTTTCTTGTGTTGCCTTGAGATTCTCTGTGTCTCTGAAACTGGGTGGAAAAGGAAAATGTGTAAAAGAATGATCCAATCCTTAGAGAAGCCCTCTGACTATATATCTCTCAAGTTTAGGATTGCAGTTCACGAAAAGGCAAAAAATATAAATCTGTAAACCTTCTAACACGAAAGAAAAGCCCCTCAGGATTGTGAAATTGTTTGACATTAGTTCTTTCACAGGCATCTTTACAGACTGTTGTGAGTATTTCAGTTCAGTTTGATTTAAGTTCAAAGTAAATGTTTATTAAATAAAGAATTATGTGTCATAGACACATAACCGCTTGGTTTAGTGAAATTCTGTCTCCATTCAGATGACAGTCTAAGTCGAATGTACACCGTGCAAAACTGACCGAAAGGTCACATGTCTCCTGATAGCTGGAGCTAACAAGAGGGAAGAAGTTCTGCATCTTACTGCTGGCACATCGCTTGTAGTCATGGCAACTCAGGGCAGCCAAGACCTCACAGGTGATTGAGAGGAAACAGTGGAATTGGGGGGGGGGGGATGTACACCAAATATAAAATGGCAGAGCACAGCAGGCAGACCTAGGAAAGCTCCTGTCGGCGTTGGTGCTCTGACACGCAGCGGAAAAGCATATCAAGCCATCACTGGCACAACGGGGGTCTCCCAGGTACCAGCGGTCAAGCCTGTGTTATGTGCCAAACCCCGTTGAGGAATCCAATTACACCTGTGCTGTCTGGCATTTATTTATTTATTTATTTTTAACCAATCCAGCTCCTTGAGCTTGAGCTCATTTTGATGCTGCTACGGGCAAGGCGGTGGCTAAGCAGGCTTGCTGATGGTTCGCTAATATTAAAAGCACGTCTCTCCATAACTCCTGGCAATTTAATGAGGAACAGCCAAGAGTCTATGGAGAGGGAAGGGTTAGGGTTAGGGTATGACGTATGACGATTTGTTGTTTGCCTCAACAGCTCAGAGACGTGCAATGTAAGGTCTTTTCTGAGAGTTTAATATATATCTTTCCACCCGATATAGGGACTAATGAGGACTGACGCCGAAAGTTCGTATGGTCTCCTTTATGGTGATAGGAGTCGGCTTGATGACATCATCACTGACTTGATGGCCTGCATGCACAGAATCCTCTGACTGACTACTAAAGGAGAATCTGGAACCGGGCAGCAGAAGAGTTTAATTACTTAATCACTTGAGCATTATTATAATGAGCCAATTAGTTGGCCCAAGTGTTATACAGACGTGAGCAAGATTTGATTCTCCAAGCAATCTGACATTTCCACAACATGCATAATAATCTAATCTTTTTTTGCTTGCAGGAAGAATGTATCTGAAGTCTGTTACTGTGGTGTAGTAAAAAGAATATGAGCGCTTCTTAAAAAGTTTTGTTTTTGTCATAATAGATTTAAACATGATACGTTTATTTGTGCTGTTTCTTATCTCAAAGTCAGTGACAGAGAGATATTGGGGCATTTGAATTTATGACAATTACAATGTGGGATGTGGGGAAAATATTTAATATAAGATGAAGTATTTTGTAATATTGTCAAATCAATATACATAGTTTTTTTTACCCACGCACAACATTTACAGCTTATAGTTCCACATATTCATCGTCTTCGAAATATCGATGTTGCTTTAGCCATTGTGTGTCATTCAGAGATACCCGGCCAATAAGAAGCCATTGGAGACTGACCACGGGTGGTAAGATGATGACATGATAATATATTGACCTTGATGGGGAAACAAAAGCAAGAGGAAGGCAGGTGCCCACAGCGGTGACCAAAGCACCCCCACTGTGGGGCTTTGCTGTAAAGCAGGCCCCAGTCCTGAAAGGAGCTGCCTCTGTTTGGGTCATCAGCTGGTCTCATTCATGTCACCTCAGACATGCACTGCATACCATCCTGCATGTGGTGTCCCACTGAGCTTTTGTAATAAGCCGTCTTTGTACCTCATAATATTATTCCCCAGCATACTTATCTTATTTCCCTTGTCTTCTATAGCCTTATCTGTGGCCCCCATATCACCTACTTCCTGTTCATATATCCATACCACAAGATTAGTTGCATAGATATGTACACCTCTGATTCAGCATATGCAAGCTCTGTGGGAACACAGAACTGAAAATAATGTAGGTCTGTGAATAATCTGTGATGATTTTTTTCCTTCGACCCATCTATCTTCTGCAACCACTTTTTGTCTTATTTCCAAAACATCAATGGTGGTTGAAAACTAATGGTGATGAATTTAGTAAACAAACCTTCTTCTTCTCTTCCATCAGTAGATCTGCTATGGAGAACTTCTCGGGGTTCAGTGGTTCGGAGTCTGAGGGGCTCGGCCACATCCCCCGCTTTTTTGCAGAGGACAGAACACAGAAATGGTGATTCCTGCTTGCTTTGTTCCGTCTCTCGATAAACAAGGTTTCTCTTTTATCTTTTTTTTTTTAGGAGGAAATGGCACCCAATCACTGTGGGATATTTGCCAACACCTACCTGTGGAGGTGTACATGAATTCACAGGATGGTAAGAAAAAAACAAACTATGCAGAGCAAAGCAATGCAAAGCTTCTGTTGTCCAGGTGAAAGATTTAGAGTTTTAGGATTAAATACTCAGTAAAATGTATTATATCACATCATATCTCAACAATGTCAAATATATGTGTGCATGTATGTATGTGTGTATGTTTGAGGGGAAATATACATTATTTTTTTGGCTAAAACGCTTTGGAGGCTTAAATTACTGACCTAGCAACATTTATGCCAAAGTACTTGCAACGGACAGGTAGATTTCTACAGAGCAAAAATCATACTAACAGTAAAATATATTTATGAGTTGCACCTCAGAAATAGATCTCAGCTACAGAACCATTTCTAAATGTGAGACATTCACTGAATAAGTGAGAAATCATTCTCAGGTATGTTGCGTGAGAGTGACATAAAAAGAATTAAAATTAAAACCCCTCAAGTAAAACCAGCATGTCAGAAAAATGCACAGCAGCAGAACATAAATATTTTAAAGCTATTCAGTTCCATCTTAGCATGGATTTTATCTTCTCACTATCTTTCCTTCTGCATCCACCCATTGCGGAATGTCACAGCAACCATCTGCACTTGCTGATGTTTACCTCAGCACACCCTGGCCTGCTTCCACAGATTCACTTTTCCTGTATTGCAAACCAGGTAGCCTACCAATATGTAGCTGTCCATGTCATTGCCCTCTGCTGCTATTGATGAGAAGGGGATGTCAGGAGATAAACTTATCATTTTATTATGGCCACTGCTTCTTAAACTGCAATTCACTGCTCTACACTGGCAGACAGCAGTGATTGCAGTGTTTTGTAAGAAATTAATAAAAACTCAGGTTACTGGATAAATAGCACAATGAATTCATCAAAATTCTACATAAAAAAACCATAAATAATCTGTTATTAAGTTATATTACCTGTCCTAAGAAAGTCTCCTGGTTTTGCTCTTTAATCTCCATTTTATGAAAACATAAACCCATGCAATAATGTACAAGGACTGAAAATAATGAAGTAGCACTTTACCTTTGTTTTCATTAACATTATGCTTTTTGGGTTTATGTGGTCTAACTTATTTGGGATACATGATCCATACCTTAAAAATGATTGAGGACCAGGGAATTGGGGCAAGCCTTTGCCTGGATAAAAATATCTCCAAATATATGATAGACTATCTCTGCATTTATAATTTATTTATACTGCGTTCACCTAGTAATTCGAACACCTCTGTTTGCAATCAAGAAAATTATCTTTTGATATTCTGTTTAAAATAGCTGGCAGCATAATCGAATCTGAAGCGTACATTCTGTAAGGTCAGGAAGCTTTAAAACATCCCGGTAGATAAAGTATTCAGTTTTGTCTGACAAAAACCGAAGGAGTATCAGTGTTAATGAGATGTCCGGGAGAACACAGGAATGCACTAACTACTGGGAAGAGACTGTTTATCGTCCCATATAGCTGACCTTAAGGCGAGGTCAGGCCTATAGCTCCCACTGAACTGCCGTCATGCACACCAGACAGTGCATTAGGAAATAACAGCTAATTTGACAGGTTAGGGAGGATGTGTTATGATTGCCAGAGGGGCACACTCAACATGCGGTGCACCAGTGCGGGGGTGGGGCTGCAGGGAGACTGCACAGGGGCTGTATATTGTTCTCTCTGCAGATAATCCACTCAGTGGATGACTGACGTCCTCCTGTCCATCAGAACGTGACCCGAGGCCTGCAGTTAATGAGATCCATTCCCGACCGTGAGTCGCACTCCTCATATCTTGTTCAGATAAAGCCTGCAATTAAGCCGATTCCTAATTCTTTGTGTACGCATGCATGCATGTGTGTGCGAGTGTGTGTGTCTGTGCATGTGTGTGTGTGTCTGTGTATTCTGGGTGGCAGCATTGAGGGTGCTACAGTACTAGCACATGGTACCCCTGAGACGGTGTCACACTCCACATTAGCCCATCCATCAGCAGTCCATGGGGAGCTGGTTACGACGCCGTTGCCTTTCATTAGCAGCCCATCTGTCTGATTGAAGATCGCCTCTTCACCTGTAACTGAGAGCATTCATTGACTAGGCTTTAAATGAGTTTAAATGCATTAAATGCATTAAATGCATTGCGTGCTGTGGTTGCTGCACATGGGGTCAGAAATTGCATCACTGTTGTGTTTTCTGTATAAAAAAAGAACATAATTGGCATCTACAGTACATGATAATTTTTTGTTTTCACCACAAACATAATAAATACATGTAGAAGGCAGAAAATTAACAAAGAACAGCAAATGCGAGCCATAAATAGTGTTACTAAAGCATTACTGCAATTATAACAGCCTTCAGTTCAGCGAGTTAGAGATGTGTACCTGTGTTTGGAGAGCCATGCTTTCCAGTCCTGAGGCCAGCAGAGTGATCTGACCGTCTTTGTGTATTAGAGCAGAGCCCTTAACCCCAACTGCTCCTGAGGGGGCTGAGCACTGACTGCTCTTGCACTGTGTCCTCAAAATAAAAACTGCTCTCACCTGTACAGTATGTGTACTGTATGTCCATGCCTCTCATGAAGAGAAAGGTGGGGTCTGTGAAAACCTCCCAATGTCCCCACAGGAGTAAATAAAGTGTCGCTGTTCCTGTATGGGGACAGTCTGCAGGCTGTAGTCGCAGTTCTGATTTGGGAATTCCAGATCCCAAGACTAAAATTGCTGCTGAACTCCTTCATACATGTAAGTAGCTCAGATTAAATAAAGCAGTAAATAATATAAAAGTTGAATTAAGTTAAAAAAAGACATTCATTACTTTGGTATAAATACAGTAGGTACATACTAGCAAAAAGGAGATCCAAAGTCAGGTTTCAAAACCATGAGTAAGAGTCACATTATGTCAAAGCAGTTACAATATTTTAGAAAAACTGGCAATTTGTCTTTTAGCTTCTAACACTGTGCCACATATATCAGCCAAATATTCCTTTTGAAACATATTTCTCTCATTAATGTTTGATACTGCAAGGTCTAGAATATTGTCTAGTAATCCTCACCTGGAATGCTGTATGCAGTGTGGACTGCGTTCAGCCAGAAACATTCCAGACACATATGAGAATAGAAGGATCAGGGCTGATCCCTGGGCTTCTGGAATGATCTGCCGTCTGTGCAGAGGAAGCACAGCCCAGACTGCTGCATTCCAAAAGACAAAAAGACGAGGGTTTTTTTTTCCCAAAATTAAAATACGCAAAAGTTGCCTTTGACCCCAAGCCCTGACAGACCTGGTCCACTATCCCATTTGCCTCTGGTCATGCAAAGCATTTATCTCAAAGTCCTAATTAAAGGGCTTTGTACCAGCCGCATTTGAAGTGGTCCCTTTTGTGTAGCAAATATGAGTGTTATTCTCTCTATCCTTTTGGTGGAGGGAATAATGTTAGCAATGTATGTTATTACTTGTGTTAAGTGAATGCATTTACTTAAGTAACTGTATTGGATGAATACAGTCTAAGACCAATACAGTAAAATCCAGCTGCAGACAGAAATTAAAAATTGCTTCGCCAGCATCTCCACCCCTAATCAATTACATAAAGATTGTTGTGACCTATAATGAATTGCTTGTAATCCATAGTCCACGGTGGCTCTGTCCTCTATGCCTTCCAAGCAATCGCTTCAAGCATGCAATTGAGGCCTTTACAAAAACTGCAGCCAGCAGTTCACTGTTTCACATGTCAAGAAATGATATTCCATTTATTTATCTATCGTGATCACCTGTTTTAACAAGACAGGTTGAACACTAACTGGGCAAACCATGTTAGGCTTTGGTCGAACTTTTAACATATTATGGTTATTGACAGTGCTTTGAAATTTTAAAAGCAGCCTCGGGAATCACGTGCAGTAGCGGCACTGTAGAGGACTTCACCCTGTTTCATGTGAATGCACTCGCAGTTTCCTAAGATGTGGGACCCAAAGGAATTCAATTTCAATCCAGTCTTTTGCACTTCTGTATAAATATAAGTGGTGTGAAAGCACAGTATTAAAGCTCTCCATCTATTAATGCACATGGACCCCTTAAAGGGAAGGGGGTAGAGGGGTGGGGCGAGTTGAGATCCACGTCGCACCTCATTTGAAAGAACCGTTTTGTCAGGTGATCCTTTACTGAGGTGTGGAAGGACGCAAAGCAGGACAATGCACCATCGGAGTGTTTCTGGCGTGACAGCACTCAGGGAACGCGTAAAAGTCTGTTTATGCTGATTGATGAACGTTGGCTGAGGAACGAAGGAATTGATTTCTGAGATCATTGGTAATTATCATGTCATTAATTATGGCCCTTGCTTTCCTCAGCACCTTCTAAAAATATGTCTGCGTTCTCTGTGTGGCCTGGCCATGGCAGGATGGTTAGAGGAACACTGAGCCTTTGTGATGTTCTTTGCAGTTGGCACATGGCTTAGTGTTTACAATGGATTGAGCTGTCAATAATTATGCAAATTATCAGTTGTTGTGTTAAATGAGTATGAATGGATGATGAGTATGAGTATGAACTTATTAATTACGGTGAGGCCACTTGAGGGGGCAAAAATTACTCATTTACTATTCAAGAACAAATCATTAACTAATATAGGTTTTCCCATGAAATACATGAACTGTCATGATTTATTAATGATGAATGAACATGAGATCAGTACTTGACACTTAGCTACTGGTTAATTAAGTAAGCATGTACTACTACATTATTCATGTCCCCTCAAGTAAAGTGTCCTAACAATTTCTACATATCACATGTGTGTTAGTGATTAATGATTTTTTTTACCAAAAAGTTTTACTGATTCAGAGACAAGATCTGCCTTTACATTCACAAGTATTTATGTTATACCCAGTTTTATAAAGGGCTATAAATGTAACATGGGTATGCAGGGTGCTTTGTATATTTGTGGGTGTTCAGCTCATACACAATCAACAATACTATATGTCATTTAAACATGTGCAATGATCCCTTTCAGTGTCTGTGTTTGGGGCTTTGAAAATTATACTTTTTTAAGTGTTGGGCCAGTGAAACTATGGCAATAGTTTATCAAACAGTCATAATTACTAAATGGTTATTTTTCCTTAAAATTTTTAATTAAATCTAAGAAAGGAATAAGAATTGCTGTACATACTGTAACATAATATGTGCCTTGTTTCTTATACTGATAATTTTGTTGTTTCTGTGGATAGCTCAAAAGATTGCTCTTCATGTACCTCCCTAGCATTTGTTTACCAACAGTCTTGTTGCAAAACTGCTAACAGTCATTTGAAACATCAAATAAGCAGGATGTTCTCTGGGGTAACAAAGATCTGTGTTTTGTTTTTAAGGAGCAACAATATACCTCATTGTGCACCAAGCCCACATCACATGAAACATGGAAAATCCCAATGACTTGGCCACAAGACTTGTTCTAGCATGGTACTGTACAGCACTCGCCATCCACCCATCTGCCAATCTGTGCTTCTTCCTATCTATCCTTCTTCTCTGTATCCCTTATCCTGAACTGGGCCACACAGGGGCCTAGAGGCCTTTGCAAGGAGCACAGAGCACAAGACAGGGATACCCTAAGCCTAACCTTAAGCCTAAACCTACCCCTAAGCCTAACCGTAGCCCTAACCCTAACCTTATACAGGGTGTCAGTCTGTCACAAGGCACATAAGAGGTGCCAGTTAGCCTAACTGCATGTCTTTGCACTACAGCAGGAAACCAGAGTGCCAGGACAAAAACCACAGACTACAGGGAGAACAGACCGCAAACACTGGAGGTATGATGGAACACTGTTAACCACAAAGCCATCATGCTGTGCTTTTAGTTCTGTTTTTGTCCTATTTGCCCTCATTTAAGTGATGAGGACGTAAAACCAACGTGCGCCAAAGTATGGTGCTTTGGTTTGGTTGAGTACATAGATGAAGCGGTACGAGGTATAAAGGAAGTGAGGCAGCAGCCAGAGAAGATAAGTCAGCACAGACATTGTGTAAGTCTTACTTACATGCTGATCTCATGTTAATTCATCATTAATTAATCGAATTGCATGTTTCATCCCAAGCAGTTACTGTATTTGTTACTATATCTGTAAATCTGTAAACCTTTGTGAACTACTGAAGAGACTACTGAAGGAACAGGTAATGAATAGCAATCTTGTGTTTGTTCATCATTAATGAGTCGTGAGGCATATTTTATCTCAAGTAGACAATATTTGTTCTTGATTTGTTCATAATTTTTACTTCAGTAGTAACTGAGTTATTACTAAGTATTTATGCCCCGCTAATTAAAATGTTGCCATTATTATTAACACAACACTTTTACACTATTACAATCACTATTACTATAACAGTATTACTACTAACAGCATAAATGATCTCCAATCAAAGATAGAGGGGAAACAACTGGTCCAGGGAAGCCAGAGATTTCTATTGATCATCTACTGTCATGTTGTTAGTATGATGTTCATGAAAATGTAGCTTTCACACGTCACACAACACTGTGTACTGCAGTTAGTGACCAGAATACACCCTTGGCAGGTGTCCTTAATTTAATCTATTAAACAGCCACCATGTCAATAGTCATTAACAGTGACAGGCAGAGGGTATCCCCAGGCAAAACAAGTAGCCAAGCCTGTCTCTCGCGTCAAGCCCTCTCTCTTGGGTGCACAGTCAAGGACAGTGTGTCACCTGGGCTTGAGACTCCTGAGCTGTAGAGTCTGAAGAGACCCTGTTATACACTGCAGTGTAGGCTGTTGCTTTTCTGTTCTTCGCATATTAAAATGTAATTTTCCTCTGTATTGCTTTGTTTGTTGTTATGTTAAACATAAAAATACGCTGGTTTGCCATATATTTTTCATTCTGTTGAGTTAGCTTTATTAGAACATTAGATGCACTGATAGCTAAGCAAACCAGTTTCGCTAGCAGCTAAATATGAAAATGGCTTTTCTCTCCACGAGCTACCTAATGAAAGCATTTTGGTTAAATCAACCACAAAGATATACAAAAATATTTAGCATATGACCAAAAAAAACACCTTTTCCTCATTAGGTTTATAATCATAGTGTAATTATTCACTGTCCATTGGAATATGGCAGGCATACACATGACCAAACTATATATTTTTTTTATTTTATCATTTTCCCTTGAAAACATATTTTTGTTTTAATTTAATGTGACCAATATTTCCATTTTTGGGATTTTTTTTTTTGAGATTGTGCTCACGGTTGAATGGGAGGTGAAGCTCTGTTTCAGTCCGTAAGTCCTCACCGACCCCGAGATTTTCCCTAAAGTAGAGCAGCCCTTTGCGTGTAACCTCTGTTTTTGATCTCTGATTCTGCAGTCGCTCAGTCTGCACTTGGTCAAGAATTCACTGTTTTGTGTTTTGGACTGTCACCAAACATTCACTATTCAAATCTTCTGATGCTACCAAAACATTGCAATTTCATTCTGCTGAGCCAGTGTAGAATATAATTGTACTTCTTTGATTTCTTCCGCTGGGAGTTATGTAGGCTGAGGGTCAGCAGCAGGGGACCATGCTGACTGTGCATGAAATCATGTCGGCAAATCTATACTGTTCCATATTTTACTTTGAGTGCTCCTTCACTTTTGAAAATGAATTTAATATCTGGTAGTATGTCCTAATGTCCGGTAGGTGTCCTATATATTCAGAGTCCTATATATTTTCCATATATTCAGTGCATTTTATTACGCTAGGCATTTAAAAAAAAAATATATATATATCTATATATATATATATATATATGTGTGTGTGTGTGTGTGTGTGTGTGTGAAATCATTCATATAAACATATGTTTTACTAATATAAATGTCAGCCTTTTCTGCAAGTTTTGCAAGCCAGAAAAAATATATAATGGAATAAAGTTTCATTAATTTATCTCCCTTAAACTTTCCCATGGCTTGATTCGGTGACAGAACATTCAATCCAGCAAGAGTATTACACTGTTAGCCACTAAGGTGATGTGGCCAAAATTCAGTGTGGGTTCCTGCTGGGAGTCCGGCTGGTTTTTCAGCTTGGACACCACAGTGGGCTTCCCCACTGATGTGTAAATTGTGGGAAAAATCTAAGGAAGTTTCCCCAAACTCGTCCTTGGTTTGTGGTGTGAGACAGTGGCGGTTACTGAGGAGGGAGACAGTCACAGGGCAGACAAGTCTGTGGAGATCTGTGAATGTGAGCAATGGCTGCCAGCAAGAGTGACAAACACACCAACCACAGGAAGTGGGTACCAGGGTCAACCCACCAAGAAACTCTTCTGACCGAGAAGACAATTGTTATTGCAGGCAGCTCAGTTTGTATGGCTCCTTTAATTGAATTCATGTGGATTTATTTGAAGCACCACTGTGTATGATTTTTAGTATGGTACAGAAGATACAATGATTATCTTAATTTCAAACACAAATTATTGGTCTTCTGGGACTTTAAGCATCTGTACCACAAAATAATGGCTGATCTAATACCATGAATCTGACACAGTCTTTTCAAAATTATTACAATATACTGATTTGTAAAATATCTCAGATATCCCATAATTTTTACATTTCTATTAATATACTCATAAAACTTTAGTGACTGATTGACGATCTCCTGTCAGAGTTGAGGTCAACCTGAGGGGGCCCTTCAAATGTTTAAACATTTTTTCATATGTTAGCTTTAACGTTAGTATGCATAGTACCTCCAAGGCATACTTATGAAAACAGGAAACACACATAGTCGAATTTGAGTCAGGTAAGAAACGATGTCAATGATGAATGATCCTAAGAAGACATAAGAACAGGGTGGAAGGGAAGAGAAAATCTGTAGTTTACCACTAGGGCGACTTTCTGAAATGTTTTCATGTCCATAATCTTTCTTGTATTTTTCCGGTGTGCATGCTTATGCTAATCACGATGTCAAATTTAAAAAACATGGGAAAACCCCTTCTGGAAAGTGTATCAATCATCTTTACAGCACAGACAAAGGTCAAGAAGAGCCATATGTATAGAATAACTACATTGTGATTGGTAGAGACAGACCTAAGCTTAAGTATGACAAATCATGCAGGCAAGAAGCAAAGCCTTGTGGGATTTGTTGTTTTGTTGTCTTTTGTTTTCCCTTCGTCCCAGGACAGGCCAGGTAAAGGGCAGGCGGCATGAGGCGTGGCCGTGCATGAGAATACTGGAGAATAAGAGCGCAAAAAGCACAACAACAATCTACGCTGCAGCAATGCCATGGTTTGTAAACAAAACACAAAGCCAAAAAAGCAATGCGCAAATAAACACAGCCGCAGTGTGGCTAAGGAGGCTGCAGGAGAGAGGGCACGCAGCCCGCAGATGTAAGCAATCGTGCAGCACTCTGCACCAGAATGCAAATATTTAAAAGAAAATTTTATAAATTTGGTTTTAGTCAAAGGAAGGTCTTTAAACAAGTGCAAATATGCAACATAGAGTCCTACGCACATACAATGCACTGCTCTCATTTCTAGCAAACATTATGGCCTGTTCTGAGATCAAAGGGAGATGTCATCAAGCAGGGACTGCAGGCTGGACATTCCTGTGAGAAACTATAAAATAATAACAACAAAAAATAATAATAAGAACAATAATAATAATAATAATAATAATAATAAATAATAATAATACAACGGCAATTATTGTTACCAAAAACTGGGAAAAAAAATACTATAAATAACAAAAGGATACAGAATGAGCTAAAATGATAAATAATGCATTTCATAAACAGCAAAGAAAAGGTCAAGTAACAATCAAATTAACCAAGATAAAAATGTAAACAACAAAAGAACTGACTGAGACTGCACACTTTCTTTCCCCCCGACCCCCTATAAGCAAAGTAGAATACAGGGATGAAAAAGATGGTCAATTAAGATGGTAATTAAGCTGCGTTACCAATTTCCTACACAACACTCCTGCAGTTACCCCCCATCGCATACTGTACATCCCACCTAACGTGGAGCCGACGGAATAACAGGCCCATCGGCAATAATAAGAGCATGTCTGCATGCCTCGTTACACACGGGAGAGCGATGTCTCTCCAACAGGACCTGCCCCCCCCCGCCCCCCTACATTTATCCCTCAAAGGTCGGCCCAGCCCATAATTGTGCCCAGGGGTCTCACCTCTTCGACTTACATGTAATTTCTGCTGCAAGCCCATATATATCATGCATAAAGCATCACTTAGGGGGTAACTAGGCCATTTGTTCAGCAATGTTTGCAAACTTGCATTAAAGTCCCGGTCGTAAACCAAGCGCATTTCTGAACGTTGACATGTTTTATACTATTCAAAATGCTATTTACACAATGGTTTGGCTTTTTGTCTTTGTGTAGAAACTGCAAAAATATCCTCAGTACAGAATATAAATATTATGTTCAGTGCTTGTATGGTGGGCAATGATTTCCAGTAGACCTGTCTTGTATTTTTCTATACTTGTATTTATTACAGAATTTTAAATATGTACGCCTAAATGTGCTTACTTTAAACTGATTGATAATTGAATTAATTTCCATCTACTTATGGGAAATCCCATTGTCTTTGATCAGTTAGCTACATCTTTCACAATTTGATGCTGTTCTCTTTATTTCTTTTCCTCATGCTGCATTGACACAATGATGACAGAAGCCATTGCTGCTGCTTCCCCCAGTCCTACTGCTGGTGCCCCGGAACGACTGGCAAAGGGAATGGAAGCTTAATGCTTGCAATATTGAGTTGGCGAGCCAGACTTTCACGTCCAACATCAGAAATGCACAGACACACTCCAAAATCTCGCGGAAAGCCTTTCCAGAAGAGTGGCAGCTGTTATAACACCAAAGGGGGGGACCAAATCCATATCGATCCATATGGATTTAGAATGCAATGTCATAAGTGTTCTTGTGGGTGTAATGGCCAGGTGTCCCAATACTTTTGTCCGTATAATGTAGCTTTTTTATTCATAGTCTGTTTTCTCCTCTGTCTGTTGGAGTGTCAAATGGTAGCCAGATGCAGTATTTATAGGAAATGTAAGCCACATGGTATTGTTATTAGAAAAAAAGAAAAACAGATAATCAACTGGTGGAGAATGACGATAAGAAAGCATGGATGAGGGGATATTAGAGATACCCCTTTACACTGCACCCCAGTGCAACCGTCACAGGTCAAACACACTGTGAGGTTTGAATCTCCAGGAAGCAATAGTTTCACAGCTGTAATTTGACTCAGACGCGAAGCCATGCGGGGGGAGGGGGGGTACATCTGAAACTGCAGGTCGCCAGTTTGTCTCAGAATCCCACATGTTTGGGAGCCACTATCGTCACTGACAAGCACAGTGTGAGTCTACTTTCTGCTCAGGAGGCTCAGTTTTGGGAAAAAAATTACAATGTGCCAGTGGATTGTTGGAGCATTACCTGGAGTTCAGCATGGCTGTGAATTTGCATCCCCTTTGCATGTAGTGTAAAAAACTGTAAAAAAAATAAAAATAAAAATAAAAACGTTTTCACCCCCAGATTTAAACATCGCCTAACATGTCTGATTTCAGTACTTCCTCTTCCCGTGCGTTTTGCCTGATAATGACACGATGTCTAAATTTCTTGGAAAGTGGCTTTAAGTCTCATTACGCTCCTAAACATAGAAGGTGGAAAAAAAAAAAACTGTCGACACATCTATTACTTAGCACAAGATCTTCCAACTGAAAGCCCACTGGAGAAAAACAACTCAGAAGTTTCACTTGGAAATTAGCAGCCAAGAAAAACTAGGTCTCGTAAGAGTTTACTTTTCTATCAGAAATAAATGGCAACAACTGAGGAGAAGAGGGAGCTTTGGGGAAGGAAAAGGCTGATGGGGGGGGGGACCTGCAGAAGACAGCTACACTAACTTACACAGTACAGCATAGTGCAGAAAACCAGTTGGCGAAGAGCTACTCCATTAGTCTAGTTGTCTAACTTTTTTCTAGCTACATCTACATTTTGACAAGTTAAAGGTAATCGACCAATTACTACACTGATGTACAGTACCTGCAAGACGCAGGGTAATTTATCCAGTACTCATCATCACTTGCACAAAAAAATACAAAAAAAGTCTCAGGTAACTACCATTCAGCCACAGCCTACAGAAGTACACTAATATATTTAAATTGAAAAAAACACACAGAAACACAGATATTCCCTAAGATGTGCCATGTGATGCATTTCTGTGTTTCCATGTTAGCATCAGGATTGTTTATTTGACAGCGGAATTACAGTAGAAAGCAAAGAATATACCTGAGCAGAAACACAAGACACAAGAGGCTCTCTGGGTCACTGGTATTGCATATGCACAGTGTGGATTTCCCACATGCTGGTCTTCTGCAGTTCCTGCCAGCTGAAAGCACTGTTGGACAACATATTGTAGCTTTCCATTAAATATCTCATAGCCTTTGCAGTTTGGCATGGGAAATCACAAGCTTTTTCAAAATCCATTTTTTTTGTTTGTTTGTTTTTAGTGTTTGTTTTCCATGCTTTTGTACTTATTAAAGAATTACAAAAAAATAAACACAGGACTCATGTAAGATACAAGTCAAAATGTTGATTTTGTTGTTAGTTAGAAAATGTGAATGGCGAAATGCCATGTCTGAAAATCATAGCAGAAAAACACAACTACTCATATAAAAACCGAAAGTACCGCTTGCACGTTTGATAGCTTGCTGTGAAATTTGATTTTACAAACAAAAACGGCAGTATGCAGTATATTAGAGATGTGAGCTTTTCACAGCTGGTGTGGCCGCAGTTTGGAGACAATACGTGACAGATGTTAGCAAATCACAAAATGCAGTGCAAGAAAAAAAAAGATTGGAACCCTAGCTAAGTGTTAAAAA
The DNA here is from genome assembly GCA_026781145.1 of Hippopotamyrus pictus. Lineage (NCBI taxonomy): Eukaryota > Metazoa > Chordata > Actinopteri > Osteoglossiformes > Mormyridae > Hippopotamyrus > Hippopotamyrus pictus. The sequence continues at coordinate 26,444,856 of JAODLC010000113.1, forward strand.
GCTCGTTTGACAGTCATTTAATCAGTCTCATGTCTGACAGACTATGACATCACCTCAATTAGACGATGCAACTAAAAAATGACTGTAAGGGTGTTTGTTCCATATTATCTCACTGACGTCAGGCTCTATATTTCCAAAATTGTGAACACCAATGAAACTGCTCTCATTCTAGACAATAAACCATATGAATGATATACTGAAATAGGAATAATAATAGCCCCACTTGCATTTGCATCTATGTCCTAAGAGGTTGGTGAAATTTGATAAAATGGTTTTGCCTGTTACCTTCTGGTGGATAATTATATGTTTATAATGGCTGACCTGCAGAGTGAAGCACAATGATCCTTAGAATCAATATAGAGCCCTTCAACTGAGGTTCTTGCTGATACAGGAATGATGCAGTTAAAAACTGTGGAATAATATGATAGATCTTAAAAAGGTCAAGTCTTCCATGTGGACTGGCCAGATTTGACTTAAACATATGCCTTTCCCATATTCTGGGCTATTCTTTAAACTTTTGCTACAAAATGCACAGATTTTTATTTCTTGGCTCCAAAGATGTATGAAGAACTTTTTTGAAGGACTGTATTTTCTGCACTCCTGTTTGATTCTGTGAAATCACAGACCATCTCGGGTTCGGACGGCTGGAGACGATACTGTAAAAACAGCTGAAGCTGAGCGCTGGTATCACGTCACAGCGCAGACAGATGACTTCTCAAGCTGGTTTGAGGGATGCTGGATTTGTCTTCAAATCACTGGCATCCGTGAATCCTCTGGGAGACTGGAGCAAAGGCATCTTTGAAAAAAAATCTCTTTAGACTCTGAACAGGCACCCTACGTAATGAAAGAAAAATATGTCCCCCATCATTTTTATATATATTATATAACATATAGTTAAGGGAGAAATCTACATTAACCAGTCTCAAAAAGTTATGGCTTCGACTGGATACATACACTGTCATTTCTTAGTGTTAGAAATTCATCTATAATCACATTGTTACAGCTTAGGTTTATAATCATCATAATGCATTTATGTCAATACTATTGCATTTGAGTGTGAGAAAATCGCATGTCTGCGGCGAAGACTCCGAGATTAGGTACACTCGTATAAGGGAACCGCTCACCATTTCAGGAGGCGGAACGGGAGGCGGTGACTGGAAAGGTAAGTCCCCCCCCCAGGGGTGTGTCCAGGACATATGACAGGCATTGCATCCACCTGCCAGCACAATTTTCCAGCAGTGAGCAGCTCCACCGCGCACTGAGCCGTCAAAACCCCGAAGAAACTCTTACGGCCGAAAGGAATAATACTTATTGTCCAATTGTTTTAAAAGATCCGAAAAGTGCAGCAGAAAGGCGTAAAAGAAACACCAGCAGCTCAGGTGATTACAACTCATCAAGAACAACATTACGCCTGGTGGGAACTCAAAGGGATCCGCGCGTCTACAAACATTTGGAAAGACGAAAAAACTAATAATTCCGTTCTGACTGCTTTCTCTCTCAATGATTCTTACAAGTGGAATCAAACTTTGTGGTGGACAGTAAAACATAAGGTAACTATTTTGAGAATTCCTGTACGCTTGTTTGTATGTGCAATATTTTTCAGTCGTATTATACAAAATAATACAGTTATTAGACTGCAGTAAAGCTGTCAGATGATCATGCGTTTATTTCTACCCTGGGGAATGTAGTTCTATTTTGCATCAAAAGAAGCTTTAAAAATGTACAATTAGTGGTCGTATACCCTAACACGAGTATTATTTTCATTTTATTTATTTATTTATTTATTTATTTATTTATTTATTTATTTATTTATTGCGATAAATAAATTATCCAGGACGAATGTTTCATTCTGATCAAAGAGCACATAACGATTCTGTGCGTAATGTCTTTGTAAATGGAAGGCAAGAAGACAAGTCATTTATTGATCAGTTTATCCGAGTAAGCATGAAAGCTTATAAAACGCTCATTAATTGTTTTGCTTCTGCAAGTTCCACCAATGTTATTGCATGCAGAAAAAAACTAAAAACTTACAACCATGATATCATTGGATGAAATCATATATAATTATTATTATTATAACGTTCTTTTGCAAAATCCAAACCGCAAAATTATGTTTTTTTTTCCTTAACTGCACGTCATTACAATGGGAAGCTGCTTACTATTGTGATTGTAGTTGGTCATTGTGTTTAGTTATTTTGACTTTTTGTTAATGTTTTAGGCACGCTTGGTGTTCTATTTTATCTACTTTTAGTAATATCGAATACGGAGATGTTGAAGTAGCATTTAAGTTGGGAACTTTATCAGTCTGAAATGAAATGAGAACTTTAATTAAATGGGAAATGTTAGACAATCCCAGACTAGTACTTTTAGTAGTTTTCTTATTTGATACTAAATATCGTAAATGTTTACCGTGTTTTCGTTATTTCTATGAATGTCAAATAAGAATAATATATTCTTTATTATTTAAGAATATAAAGCAAAGCTCATGGTTTTATACCCTTTGTTAATTGTGAAGTTCACGCGTGGAGATATACCTGAAGGTCTTAAATTCGTAATACGAGCCTTTCCAATGTCATTTGGAGCTTGACCCCACAGGCTATTGACCTACGTTTACAAGCGGAACGGAGCCCGTACCGCGAGGGTTAAGCTGCCTAAACCGATCCTAACATTTTACTGCATGGGCTGCATGCATTCTGTGTAATTCTGCATCACGGATATACAGTAATGTATACATTCCAAGCTGAACGTTTATAATGTCAAGCAAAGGAAATTGTTTGTTGTTCATTTACCGAAAATTGGTTGTATCTAGCAATGCCTTCATTTGACAATCCAACACCTGGGTATGCAAACAAAACTTTAAGACGAATTTGACGCTTCAGTCTTGCAATGCGATTTGTGTAATTATGTTAATGATTATTATTTCACACGCCTGGTGTAGAGGCTGATGAATCGTAATACATACATTGCTCGCACCTAGTGTCCTGAAGTCCAGATACTCCATGTGTTCCAGCAGAGGAAGTATACGGTGTAAGCCGTTATGAAATTTAAATACTATTTATGTCTTGTATGCCATAATAAAAGTCATTTAGTTGTAACTGTTAATTTATTCGTTTGTTTCTTTATCTATTATTATAAATTATTTTATAATCATGCTATTCGTCGCATGCCATCTGTTTTTCCCGTGTATATGGCAATAAAACCATATTTCCATGTTAATATAGGTCTATTATTATATAGCTAATTTATTTGTTACCTTATTCTTGCAAAAGACTTTCCAGCTGAGCCTATGCATGTGCGACTTCTATCTGAGAACAGATTTGGAGAAAGGCTTTCAATGTTAAACGTGTCTTGTCCTGAATTTTTTTACGTATGATTTCGAAGCTTCATGCTGATCATAGTGAATTATTTCGTGACATTAATGATGTTCTATCTAGTAGCCTATATTGACTGCACTCCAAATTATGCATAGTGAAAGAATAAATTATATACTTAATAATCAGACTATTATAGATCTGAACAGTAAGGTTAGCAAAAAATATCACTTTTTTGAGACAATGACGAAAAAAATGCATCGAAATATTTGAGTTTTGAACAGCTGGGATGAGTTTTCCGACCCCGTATTTAAGCAGAAGACAACAATTATTTGGCTTCCTTCTCTTCTCCCCTGATGGGCAAACAGTGTAGTAATGAAGCAGCGCGAGGGTGTCCTATAGTGAAGCCGGCGGAGACCACAAGAGGTTGCAGGATCACTGTTACCCGCCATAGCTCTGCTCGTGGCTCGGGGGGGTGCAGCTTTTGCCGCTTGAAAGGTTTGTTCTGACCATCATACTGATTGTGCCTGGGCACGTTCCAGAACATCACTTCTCTAAAATTTGAGGAGAGTGAGAGACACAGACAAAATGTTGCAGGGTATGATGGAGGAGACCTTGTTGATGTTACGAGCAATTTATTAATTCACATTGACTCATCCGTTTATTTTCTTTTCTGCTATGCTGGTTTCTGCCTTTATGCCAAAACTCTCAGAAGTGAGAGTACAGAAGTGTAGACCAGGGGTTTCCAACTCCAGTCCTGCAGGGCCTCAGTCCTGCACAGCTTAGTTCTCTCCCTGTTCCACTGCACCTGATTCAGCTGAAGAAATTGATGGTAATTAGCAGAGAAGTAGAATCAGGTGTTTTAAATGAGAGGAAGCCCCAAAAATGTGCAGGGCTGGGGTTGGAGACCCCTGCTGTAGACCAAGTGTATTAATATTAAGACACAATTCACATTTTTTTTTCTTTTGCTTTACTACTTTTTAGTACATTGATACCTTTTGATAAAATTCTCCTTCACTGAATTTCTCTCCCCTACCCATCAAGAGTCACTGTCAGATTCACAAATAAGAATAATCTAATCAGAGTCTTTTTTGGTTATTTAGTAGAGTAACTGCATCTCTCTTGCATTATGGACAGAGCTCTGGCGATGCATGTAATGTTTAAGATTAGTTCCATTTGTTCAGTAACCAAACAGAACAAAACATACATGTGGTCCATTTTCCTTAGCCTGGGTGTCTTGTATTCTTCTGTTTCATTTGGCCTTTGTTCCTTGCTGATTTCCACCCCTTGTCCCTTCTTTTTGTCCTGGCTATGTAATGCCATGTCACGCTTTTAGTACACAGCGCAGCAACTGCCATCATATCTCTACTGTTGTGTGGTCTCAAAGTTGCTGGACAAAGAATAATAGTGTGACTTTCTTCTGGCAAGTATAATATTTGGTAATTGCAGTCTTCTGTGAAAAAACTCCCAATTGCATCATTCGAAATTCCAGGCACTGGAAGAGGCACCTGGTTCTTAACCACTGTGGAAACTGATGAACTGACAGTAATTTCAATAGAATATTTTCATATATGTTTTCTTAGCATGTTTGAAATAAACAGTGGGTGGGATGGAAATTGGTTATTACTGAATTGGCTGCAACCAGAAACCAAATTTGCACTTTATCAGTTCAAGACGTTGAAGTTTCTATAGACCATAAAGCAGTTCATATTCTGTATTTTGACTGATTAATTGATTGAGTGATTGATTGATTGAATGATTCTGCTTTCCGTGGATACATCGCTTAATTACTTATCAGTATAAGATAAAACATTCTTAGATTTAAGCAAGGTGAAGCAAAATAATTTTGATATGTCATTTAAACAAGGTCTTTGGATGACCATGTAAGCGATAAACTACTTTCTTATTGTTACACAGATGTTTCAAATAAGTAACTTTCATCTACATCCATATTACCATAATGTTATGTTGTATCAGTATGTGTCATGATTACTCTTGGCCATACATTTATGTACCTGTATTATAGCCCTTGACAATTTCGTAACCAAAGGAACCTGTTTGGAATTAGTTTATAACTGTAAATTGCATTACTGACCAAGTTTTCCTCTTGTCCTCAAAGGGTCAGAGATCTTTGTGTTTGGAAGCAGAGAGATCATGCTGTCAGATGAACTGTGGCCAGCACACATCCTTGTGGTGCTGGTAATGTGGGCCTTGGGTTCCCAGTGCGACCCACTCTCTGCCCCACGGGTCTTCCTGTCCTTCAAAGGTAAGAGACATCCCCAGTTAAGAGATGATCTGCTGTATTTCTGTGCAGTGATCTGGGCTGTGCAGTGATCTGGGCTGCCTTCTTTCTGCATCTTCGTCCTTCTCAAGGAGGTCAAGAAATTCTCTATATGCCATAGTTACCGAATTACAGCTGATGTGTGGTTGTGCTGCTTATCATTAATGTCTTTCTTATGTGTACCTCAATTCTGTTATTTCTCATAATAAGAAAGACATTTACACATGTAGAGAAGAAAATGATCTCCTTGTCGTTGGATTCTGCTCATTCTACATTGCAGGGGTGTTTGTAGCTGCTTCAGTTTTCCATAAGCGAGATTAAAGTGTACCTAAAAAAATTCAGTTCCACCTCTTAATTATACCCGTTCTTCTAAGTGAAAATTCTGCATATGTTAGCATACATGTATTTTAAAACACATTTTAATATATGTGGTGGTGTGCTTTGTTTCTTCCACATTGACATGGAATCTAGATGCTAGAAAACTGGTTCATCAAAATAATGTATTGATTGACTGGTTAATTAATTTTAAATATGGTAATTTTATGATGGATGTTATTTAATCTTAATAGTTTCTGCCAGAGCTTGAAATTGCTTCTGTCGTATGAAGCAGCTGAAACACAACACAAATCCTTCGCTACACACATTCTAGATAAGGTGGAAGTATCAGCGGAATTGTTGCTACTAGTGAAGGCTGTGGGCCACAATAGAGAATGGCACTTCCAGCCCAAACTAAGCATCACAGGCACTGAAAAGTCTCACAGATGTGTGAGGGAAGCTGTGCAATGTCAGGGATTACAGTCACATCTGGTCAATGTAAAAGAGCAACCCCCCCAAAAATACGAAAGTATTCCCAACCCGATAAGTTGAGTTAGAAAGAATGGATTGACTCTGTAAGGAAAGCTAGTCATTACATTTTTCTATGATGAAGCATTGCCCCTCTATTTACTGTATCATTAGACCAAATATGGATTGCTTTGTAGAAAAACACAGATACGCTGAAATCTTATTGTGCACCAAAACAATTGTTTGTATGCATATTTAATTGATCTCTACAAGTAATTTTATAAGGCATATGTCAAAGATATACATCTTATTAATGAGTAGGTTCTTCTGTTTTGTTTATCAAGAAGGATTTTTGTCTGCTGAACCATTACTCACACAACTCTGGAAAATATCTTTTATTTGTAATTAACATTTCCTGTTTCAATCAATGACAAGATTCTCAACTTGAGGGCAGTATTATTTTTTTGGGTCAGCTGTAATTGTTCATTCAAATTGAAGGCACATCCAGCGCTTGAAGTGTGAAAAACCAGCTGTTGGTACTCACCTTGTTATTCAGTAGCAGTAGATTATGGAATGTTTCTGGTACTTTGAAGATAAAGAAACAAAGAGGTACCAGTACAACATACCGGTGAGTACCAGCCCACTTAAAGTACTCATTTATAAGTTCACCATCCATCATTGTCTATAGAAAAATTGTTCAATTATCCTTAGTAAGAAAATATTTTGCGTGGATGCAAGTTTGTAATTTCTTATAACTTATGTAACAATGTACAAATCACCAATAAATTCAGTAACACATAGGTCCATTCACTACTCTACTTTCAAGATTAGTATAACGTTAACCAGAACGAATATTTAGGCTTTTAGAGTAGGAGAAATGAAATTTAAAAAATTAACACATGATACCATGGCTCATAAGATGATATGATTAATGCAGTGACACCGTTCTGTCAATGCCCACCCCTGTCTTCTCCAGTAAATCAAGCTGCTCTGTTGCTTAGCAGCTGGGTTAATACTTTGGTCTCTTAAACCAGAAGCACTTGTGGTAAATCGTCTTGACACTTGAAAATAGCTGGTCAACCCTACTTCATTGAAATAAAGAACATAATTATTGTACTTTAAGCTTTAAGACTTCCTTCTGTAGGCTTCAGCACAGTCCCACTATGCTGGAGAGGTATAAAATTGCTTGATCTGTGCTTTCACGCTGTGTTCTAGTAAACTATTCTGCTTCTACACGTAAAAATATCACCTTGCCTCACTTCTTCCCATTGCATTTCCTGGTGAAGTTTGCGGTGGCATCAGACCTTGCAGCGTAGACCAGATTTCTTTTTCAGTGATCTCTAGCTCCATCTGGGGGATCCCCAGATGTTCCCAAGCCATTTAGCAGATATAATCCATTCAGTATGTGCTGGGACTCTCTGGGGTCTCCACCCAGCAGGACGTTCTTAGAACAGCTCCCTTGGGAGATTACCAGGATATCTGAACTACCTCAGCTGTCTCCTCCCCAACTGAAGGAGGAGCAGCTCTATTTTGACACCCATACAGGTCGCTGAACTCCTTGTGCTTGTTGAGAGTGAACTCGGCCACCCTGCAGAGAAACCTCCTTTCAGCCACAAGTATTGAAGACCATTATTTTAGGCCTATTAACACAATGACACGGGTGCGGACAGGACATAGATTGACTTATACACTGCAAGTTTCATCTGAATTTACTGTAACTTCCAACCAGCATGGATTTCATAAGAAGCCTGCAAAGCTGTTGTCACCGAACCAATCTGCCTGTCAGTCTGTTTCTCTATTACCATCAATCATGAACAAGATCCTGAGGTACTAGAATATCCTACAATAATGGCAGACTCCTCCCCCGCACCTGAAATGAGCCATCCAATCATTTCCAAGAACGCACCATGGCCTTGGATTTGGAGGTGTTCATTCCCTACTCTGCCACTTCATACCCTGGATTGAATCAGTCATGCTTGTGCTGAAGGTCCTCATCGAAAAGCATGACATGAGGATTAAATCGGTCACGCGTGAGCTGGAGGTCCTGGTCGAAAAACATAGCATCAGTGCCCCCATATAGCCTTACAGACACGGCTGCTTCATGGTATCCTGTCTGTGAAAATCACAAACAGCAGTGCAAACAAGGTGCAATCTAGCCAGAGACCAACACCCACTCTGAATTTGTGACAAGTAGGTAGACCCAACTCTTACTGCGTTCATCCAAGAACCGAAGAGCACACGCTAGCGACCTCTCTACTTTATGTTTCTTGCAGTGCCTGGGGCATACAGTCATTTGCCGTCTTCAGAAAGAAAGCACATGTAGACTGTGTTAGCATATTGCCCACAGACCCTTGTGTATTTATTTGAGGGAAATGGGTTCTACAGCCAGGTCACTATCCATATTTCCAAATCCTGGGTTCAATCACCTCTCCAGTCCCCTGGCAGACACTTGTCTAGAGAAGCTGAGAAGTGATACCCCTATATTTGGAGTCCTCCCTCTTAACGTTCTTTGGAAAATATGGGACTAGTACCCTTGTTGACTAGTCCAATAGTACTTTACCAGAATTTCATCAAACATCAAACAGCCACATAAACAGTGTTGCTCAAACAAGATCCAGTGCTCTATACATCTCTGGACAAATTTCATCTGCACCTGCAGCCTTTCCAATACAGACTAGGAAGAGCAGTATAGCACCAACAGGTTCAGTGATACACTCTGATCCACCCAAAGTTTTCTGCACTGCCTCCTAGTGAGAAGGCATTAGGTTAAGGAACTCCTCAAAGTCTGAGAAAAGTCCCACCACCCCCTCCTGGGGCATCAGATGGTTTGTGAAAACATCTTTGGGGGCCACTTACTAGTCATTCTCCGTGGTCTCTCCAAACTCCTTCCATGTATGAGATTTTGCTTCTGTGATTGCCTTTGCTAAAGGCCTTCTGGCTCATTGGTCTCAGGAGACCTGTGTGCAAGGATTGAACTGAAGGCTTCGTTCTTCAGCTTGACAGCTTCCCTCACCACCGTTGTCTACCAGCAGGTCCTAGGATTACCTCCATGATGGCACTGCCTTTTGACCACAACTCTTGGCAGCCACTGCAACGATTGAGGCTTTGAATACGGTTAGTTTGTAAACAATGTTTCCAACCTCACATAGCACGTTGGAGAAGTTTTCCTGGAGGTGTGCGTTGCATTCACCTCACACAGTAAGGTGGTCCTAGTGTACCCTGACTGCTAATGTGTGTCTTCCAGGTCTATCTGGCCTTCTCCCTATTCACCAAATCCAAATTGCCACCAAGTGCTGTTTGGCTAATAGTTTTGCCCCTTTCTTCATCCAGGTGTCAAAAAACAGCCTCAAGTCAGTTGACACAACTTCGAAGTTGTGCATTGACCTTACACCTAGAGTTCTTTGGTATCAGGTACACTGTGATGTTAATTATGGACAATGCATGGTTTGCACAGAAATTTAAAACCTAAGAACCTCACATACTTTCTCTAAGTCTAAGAAGACAGGGTACTCTAAAAGCTGTTCGCATAGACGCAAAAAGAGTAGTCACTACAGGGGTGGCATGGTGGGATAGTGGTTAGTTACCAACTTGCCCATAGGTGTGGCATGTGTGAGTGAATCATGTGTGAGTGAATCATGTGTGAGTGTGCTCTGCGATGGGTTGGGGCCCCATCCTGAGTTGTTGCCTGGCTTGCACCTGTAGCCTCTGGGATTAGCTCCGGACCTCGCACAACCCTGAATAGGATAAGCGGCCTCAGAAAATGAAGGGATGGCGCAGTCAGTACACACTTTCTTAACTTGAGTCACAGAAACATCCCTTTTGTCCACCAAGATAAACTTCGGCTCCACAGCCCTCCTCAGCATGGGACTTGTGAGAATGCTCCTCACCACATGAGGTCATTCACCATGGGCATCTCCAGAGCAGGAGAAGGACACCCCGAATGACAGACTGCCTGTGGAGTTAAAGCTGACTCTAATCGATACCTAATTCAGGTTCCTTCCCAACCAGAAAGGTAATATTTCATGTTGACAAAGCCATTCTCTGTTGCCAACATCTGTCCCATTTGGGTTTTTTCTGCTCATGCTTGCCACTCAAATGGTACTCCACCTGACCTTTCACCTTTGCAGGTGGTGAGCCCACAAGTTCCAATGGTGGGTCCCACTAATCCTGCTCTGGGCAGGGAACATTGTTTAGCTTTCATTAGGAGTCTTTCTTAGATTAGAGTTTGTCTGGCCTCTCCCCACAGACCTGTCAAAGGCGGCCATACCTGAACCACAATCTCCAGATGCGTGGCTCTGTGGATTGTTAAGGCATGACGTCCCTTCATTTCGCAAAGCTCGTAATCCTGAGAGGGGATCAAAATTTTTGTTAAAATCATTTTTTCGCTAAAAGATTTATAATCAAATCAGGTGCAGTATACTTTATCAGCAAAGGACTTTCGTCAAATTTAATTAGGACATAACTAGCGTGCTGTTTTGATGATATGACTTTTTAATGTCTATGTGTAGCCTGTGTAATTCACTGGAATTATTTGCACCTTGCTTCTCATAAATCATATCTAGGCTTACAACCATTTTGTGCGTGGGCTTGTGCTAGGGGAAAATAAATCCATAATTTCATCATCTGAAAGAAAAATGACTAGACCTGTAATACAAACTGAGATTTAGCCTATATTAGCCAAATTATGTCCTGCGACAAACAAGTTCTAAAGGAAATTTATACATAACCAAAGACACAGGTCTAACAAGGATAATTAGCTTCATAAAGACATTATTGCAAGTCTGGTTATATAATCAAATCAAGCAAAAAGACTGAGGGGTTCTGATTCATTTAGGGCTTCATAAATTTTCTTCCTCCGGCGTAGAAATATTGATATTAGACTCGCCACATCTTTTCAGGTTGTAAGTGCATTATCACTGCTTTAGCACAACATCTATGTTTTAGAGCAGCCTGTATCCAGATTGTGTCACTTTCCAGTGCAATTGTGGTCAAGAGGTGGAACTTGTGGGAGTGTTAGGTAATCGATGATCTCCGGGCCCTGCAGGCACTGAGCATACTCTGTGCCAAAGACACCCCCAAGCCCAGCCACCGTGTAGAATCAATTTCCTGCTCTGAGTGGGAATTTTATTACTTTGTACTGCCATCAGCCTTGAATGAACAAACTTCAGTCCCATAAAAGTCAGGCAATCAATAAGAGAGATCAGTCTCAAGAGACCATTTTGTAACACAGAATTCAACAGAACCTAAAATGAATGAAACAGATACAGCTTTAAGGTGTTTTTCTTAAACTTGAATTCCAGTCTTTTGGAGTCTTTGGTGTGTAATTGTGCAGATATATTATTCCTAACTACCAGTAAACTTGTACACAATAAACGTTGAAATAAAAATATGTAGAATATGATTGTTTTGATACCTGAATATAACCGACAGGACAGTATTATTGTTGCCGTGACACATATACGGGCCATGATGAAGCCCCGTTTAATTAATATCACTGATGTGGTTCAGCGGCTTTGCCTAGATATAGATGACACTTAAAAAAATACCCAAGACAAACAAATATGGACTAAAGTGAATATACTCAGTATCTGACAAGGGGAACTGCAGCTTCAGACAATTGGAAGCATATTCTTTTTCAAAACGAAAGTGCATTTCAGAGGTGAGTTGAATCTGTGCTCATTGCAATACAACATCTGGAATGATACATTTGGGGACTGGCACAATATGGAACAGCTATTAAAACTATACATAAACTTTGCAGTCCATTTAATTTGCAGTTCCTAGTCAGCTTTTACAAGCTGTGGTTATTTCTCAGAACGGTCCTGTTTCACAAACAGTTCAGCACTCCAGAATACAATATACACATTTACAAATTCAAATCATTGTTCCACTGTACACAAAAGCTTTCAGAAAGAGCTTTTTCTGCATTTTAATCACCTTAAATAAGTGTAGGGGTGTCCCTTTAGTAGTCATCTAAGCATCGATGACTTCCTATTGGTGTCCTGCATATATACATGGATTGATGGTCCTTTGAGGATAAGATTGCCTAACTCTGGTTTATATCATTTAACAGATATATTCTGAGGTAAAATAATACCAGAACCCATTATGCTCCAGACAAGCGGTTCCTCAACCTGGCCTTGGGTGCATTGTAATGAGTTGCTCTTCACTCAGTCTGAGGATATATTACTTATAAATGATATTTCAGAAGTCAATTGCATGCCAGCCCTATAACAGTACAAAGAGAATGTCCTGCTACCTGTGGTGTTATACATGTATATAATCCTTCAGTCCCTTACGCACAGGGTTGAGGGGGGTCTGGAGTCCAGCTCAGGTGGAATAGGGTGCAAGACAGGGCAAAACTGGCTGGGATGTCAGTCAATTTGTATAAAATGTCACATCAAATAAAATAACGTATGGATTTAGTTCCCACTGTATGAAGAATATCAGTCTGAATATTTATTCTGAACATAAGGTGGCCCAGCTATAGTGGATTGCAGAATCTCAAGATGGTTAAAACCTTACTAAGCCTCTACCAAGGTTGTGCATCGTGTTTCTGGGCTGTGAGGCTGAACTCCCCCTCCACCAGTCAGCGTAAGACCACCCATGTCACTATTTTTCTCATCTGTCTCTCTCACCACTCACGGCCTATTTTTAGCCACTGGGCTTAATCAGAGCCTATTTATGGAGTGTTTGGGTCATAACCCCCGAAACAGAAGCCAGTCAAAGAGGGGTCAACCAGCACTGCTCTGGACTTTGACAGGCGTTTAAGACGTAATGGCCTTTAATATACCTGCCTGCACATTTGAAAGTGTTTAACTTTGTTTATGTTTTGTTGAATTTTGGGGAACACCTGGAGACATAAGATCTGGAACAAGGACAGTGAGAGTAAAGGCCTTTCACACCTCCGCCCCATTTTGCATTAATCCAGTTGTCTCGTCCCCTTGCATGGCTGCAGTTCTCTCAGCCCAAGCTCGATGTTAAAATGATTATCTTGCGCACAGACACAAAGAGCTCAGTGTTCACTAACGTCTCGGTGCCACTGTGGGAATAAATTATAAGAGATCAGCTCACCCGTGGTCACTTTATTTCTGGTTACCTATTATCCTCGTCAGATTATAGCTCAAAATGAACTTTACGCCATCACTTCTCTGTATTTTACCATCTTGCTGATCCAAGTACAATAGTCTACATTTTGTGAAATTAAACGCCTCAGGGGAAAGCTGGGTTTGTATTCGGTGTTTCTTTCAATAGTGAAAACATCTTTACGGTTAAATATGACTTGTGGTGCAATGTTTGAGGTTTAAGTTCAGGCCCAGCTATTTTGTGCAAGCCTCTTAGCCCTATTGGACTGCTTGAGAGAGGGGGCTTCGTCGGACTTGGTTCTGGCTTTGACTTAAATGAAGCACTATGATGCGTGACTCGAGGAAGAGTGTAGGTGAACCGGAGGGCAAGGGTGACTGAGGTACCCTTATAAAGGAAACGTTTGAATGAATGTGCAGCTTTGTTGATGCAGTCCCTATGGACTCCAAATGGACCCTAGTTACCAAGTTCGTGTATGTGGTTTTCCGGGCTTATCTTTCACTCCACTTCTAAAGGGGTCTGGTGGGAGTTCTGTGTCTCCCTCACCCAGTCTGAGAACCAAGGCGTCCCAGTATTAATTTAGGGCTGAAATGCAATACACTGGTTGCCGGATAAAGGCGGCCAGTAACACCAGCCTTTTGAGGCTATTTGAATACTCACTCTTCCCCAGGTGGGGAAAACCACAAAGGTCTACAAAGGGACACTAAAGGGACACTAGAGGGACACTCTTTCACACTGTATTGTGGATTTCACAATAAACAAAGAACAAGACAGGGTGAGGTTTGACTTTAAAAAAAAAAAACTGGTGTCTTTGAAAAAAAATTGCCAAGTTCTGGACAAAGAGGTTTAGCCATTCGAAACTAAGTGCTCTTTGCAACTGCATGTTGAATTTGTTTGTTTTATTTTTAAACCACAATTTAATTTTACTTTCTCAGTTTAATTATGCTTCTTCGTGGAAGCATATGCATATTAAATTGTATTGAACTAACCCAAGAAGAATTAGAAGGACAGCAAGACAATATATGTTTGCTTCTTTGAAGCAGAAGGGAGCGTGGGAACTGTTTTAGGAAAATATTGTCAAATCCACACTGCCCATCCCATCCGGCTAATTGCACAAACAATGGTGTAGCAACTAGTCCCTGGCTTCTCCATCTTCTCCATCTCCCATATACTGAGGCACACAGTCATGCATCTGTCTTTTGTTCTATGTATTGCTGAGGGCTATAAATCTAGCCAATGAGGAATCAATCTGCATTACTTTGAGTGTGCTTTGGCCCCGGAGCCTTCTATCTAATATTATACATGTACAAGTCTCTCTCTGCTAATGAGAAACATACTGAGTCATCCTCACTGAATAAAGTGGTTCTCCAAACTGTAGAAACAAAGTAGTGAAAATGGTTCTAAGGTAACGGCACCCAAGAACAAAATGCCACCCTCCAGCAGCCAGTCAAAGCCTCCATAGAGATGAAAGATTATCATTCCTTCTTTTCGTTTTTATAGCTCTTCAGTTAGTTTTCAATGAAAATAATGTTATTATTAACACATAAATAAATGTTATTGTGTTCACTGCATTTGTTACTGCATTAATTCAGGAGTAGGCAGCTACTTTGGTGTGACTGTGCTGTTGTTAAATTGCAGTCTTTTAGCAATACTGTGCCAACAATGGATTTTAAAAGTACTAGTAAAGTTGGCTTACAAAACCAGGATGAATATTTATGCTCAGATGCCAGCATATATCTTATATGTGACAGCAGGTGGCATGAATTGCAGATGTGGGCTGCTGTGTGGCCCAGTGTCAGTCTTTCTGTCTAAAATCACAATGAATCCCTGCTCTGTAACTCTAATGGCGCCCTGGAGGGGAAGGACAGGCCTACATGTGTAGGAGGGCCTCATGCAGTAGTTTCTCCAGTAGAATAAACTAACTCAGTCCAAGTTCACAAACTACTGTGACTCCCAGATTTTGGACAGGTGCAGTATCTTTTGATGGATGCAGAAAGGAGCGTGTGAACGCAGAAGACGTTTGCTCAGAATTTGCCTGTAAACAGCACACTCCACACCCACAGTCTTCTCCTCTTAAGCAAACACATTGCTGCTGTAAATTCACTTACTTTCTGACTTACCCCCGCCTGATCCCTGCCAGGACCCAGTGTGGAGAAACACTATGACTGCTTTTTAAAATACACATACACACAGGTGTCTACATGAGTTTTGCGCATATGCCCTTGAAAGCTTGTGCTGTAAGACAATTTTCTGGTCATTTGTGGGGTAATCGCATACATGAAGTGGCTTTGAGTCCAAACCTTCTACATGAAGTGTTCCACCTGAATTTGCTTGGGTGGTCTGATGGTTCTTCACACCAGCGGGGCTGTGAACACTGGGATTCTCAGGGGCTCTGTGGTAACAGGGCAAAGGCAGAACCGTCACGTCTTTTCTCACATCTGCTAAAGTCCGACCTTCATGCACCAAGAAGACAGACTTGGGCAAACCAAACGCACTGGGAACTCCTGCAGTGATTCTCAATTCCTGCTGCTAGGCCACATGCAGATCTCACAGCTAATGGTGGTCAACCACGTTCCATCTGTAGTATGCTTCCCTGTTATCGCTGAAATCATTCCAGATTCCCAGAGCGTGTAGCTTGGTGTGCTCTGAGGGAGCACATCTGCCTGACGTAATATTACACCAGACGGATGAACAGGGCGACAGTCTGGAGAGGTTTCATATGTAAAGTGCCATCACTCTCTGTGTTGTTCTTATTACAGTTTAGCTTTTTTTCTCTTTGACACTCTGCATTCAGTTTAGTATTCAGTCACTGTCGGGATGTGTTTGTAGCCAAATGGTACTTAATAAACATAACAAACATGAAATTAAAGTATACAGATGAGCAAGTATAAAATGTTCAATTTACATCACTAATCAAATAAATGGTAGAGTGGCTGTTTTCTTTTAGTAACTGTATTAGTTAAATTACCTAAATAAGGACTCAAAAATATAAATCCATCCATCCATCCATGTTTCTGTAACCGCTTATCCTACTGAGAGCCATGGTGGAACCTAAATACATAAATAACAAAAATCATAGACGTCCCTTCAGTGAGCGTCTCTGAAAATGAGCTGCAATCACATAGTCTTTTTCTTTTTCTGTCTCTCTCACGTTCTCTGTCTTACCCTGCTGGTCACGACCCTGGCAGTGAAAGTCTAAGTTAGTCTCGGACTCCTTCACCAGCAGCACAGTTTTCTAGCACATTCTGGAATGGGGATCACAGCATCCTATGCTGTCAGTCTCCCACCTGCCGATCACCCATGGTGAACAACAGTGCTCTTTAGGTGTCACATAATTTATTTAAGTCTTCTGTACTATTTATTTAATAAAGCTTCACTTAATTAATGTTAATCATGACATTACTCAGAGCAGAGTCATATGTGACAACCCTGATTGAAAAAGAAAAAAAAAAAAAAGTCTTCTGTACTTAAGTGCGGAATGCTTTCCTGCTAATAACAACATTGATTGCATGTTTTTAGTTTTACATTTATACCCTTGAAGGTTACAGCAGGAGAGCTCTTCATGAAATGTGTCCTGGTCTTTACTGTCAGCTTCTCTAGCGGCATCACTACTCTGCATGGCTTGGAATTTGAGCCCTTGGAAGAGATTTCAGCTTGTTGATAGCTATCAGTTTTTGTAATGTTTAACTGGGGGAAACCCAGCTGCATTTGAATGACTCGCTTCACCAAGGAAGGCAACATTTCAGGTTTCTTAAAAACAAAAGTGCTCTAATAAAGGTGGAAACCAGAACGTTAGGTTTTTGCGAACGGGTGCGATTCATGTTTAAAGCTGAGAACACTGACGGTCCGAAAATACATCGCTTCAAAATGCGGTAATTTGACTGCTATGTTCAGCTCAGAATTAATGACGTGTTAAGTGCCCCAATTTGAAAAAAAACATTGTTTGAAGGTAAGAAACCCACTGATAGACTTTATTTAGACTTTAGAAAAAAAACATCAGTGTCCGTTTAATCAGTCACTCTGCGTTTTTGGCACAATGGTGGATCTTTTCTCTTGAATCAACCCTTAGACTATTTTAACTTAATAATTTTAAATAACCGTGGAATTCTTTTAAAATAAATAGTAATTCTTCTCAGCAGCGTCTTTCCGATCCTCCTCATTCCTCCCAGTGCAAAGGACTTCGTCTGTTTGCTAAAGATCCATATAAGTCAGACCTACAAGCACCCATGCTGTTATGTTATACCGAATGATTTGACTGGACAAAATACCAGCAATGGATTTTAACGCTTTCCTCGCTGCAACAGATGTTCCAGATGGAACATTTATGAGAAATGGAAAATTCAGATATAATATTTGGATGTCATTCATTATAAGCACTTTAAAAACTGGATGAATGGCCTCACTTTGCTGTATTAGAGTTAATTACTTGATTCTGATCCACGTCTTCTTTTCCAGCATCATTTATTTGGGCCTTTTGGGTCAGCGCCCATGAAAATACTGTGCTTCATATGTGGTGTGCTGAAGACAGAGGTCCATGTCACACCAGAGGTTGACAGAGGTTTCAAGCCAGAGCTGTTGTGCCAATTTTGACTGCAGCAGGCCTGTAATCCAGCGTGATATTTTTTAGTCATATTGCGTTTTGTAATCATTGTTTTTTGTTCTCCTTTTGGGCTTTTTCAGGGTGTTTTGTAATAATTTTGTCCTTTTGCCTGTTAGGCATGTTTTGGGGAGCCGGTCGCCATAATTTACAGATTGCAAAATAAGTGTTAAGTTGCAACTTAAAATGACTGAAAGGAGAAGAGGGAACTGCATGCATTTTTGTCTGCATGTGTGTGAACAAAGACTTGCAGCAACATTGGTGTGACCTTGACATGTGTGGCCAAATGAAATGGGGTGGGGGTTGTGGAGGC
>JAODLC010000113.1:26469276-26503945 GCA_026781145.1 Hippopotamyrus pictus
ACCCCAGCATATGACAAATGTGCTTTTAATGATGCAGATTCAATAAAGTGAAATGTACAAAAAGTAAAACAAACCTTTGAACACAGTCATAAGCAGTAAAACCACCAGTGGAGAACAACCTTTGCTTCCTGTTTAGATTCTGAAGCCTGTGTTAGATAAATGACCTGGATCAGAACTAATTAGCAGTTACGGAGCTAATTAATGGTGTGTGGAGTTTGGGGGCTCTGTGGCACACAGGGGAATGGGGGGGGCACAATGGAATTAACCCATTCTTTTCCCTGTTTGGGCTCTGCCATCTGTGTGTTTAATTTACCATGCAGTTAGTACGGTGAAATTAATTTTCCTGAGAAAAAGTTAAATACCAGAATGTATTTCACTTTTAGTTTTAAATATTTCATTTTACAGGAAAAGTAATGCCGCAAGTGGTTTTGAACTATATTTCATCTACTCAACTGCATTACATTCTGTTGCCTTTGAATTTATGCTTCATTTTTCTGTGGAAGTAAGACACATTGGTCAGAATTCCAGTTAACCTTTTGGCAGAGACTAAGTCCAGAAGGTTTAGAAGGTTGTAGCGGCTTTCTTGTCGCTAAACTCGAACTCTTGATGTCTCAGGGCTCCTTGATAGTTACCTAGTTTTATCTGCATGTTTACATGCATGTAGGCTAGAAGTAAGCTTGCTGTTCTTTCTCATGATAATGGAGAGATTACATTGTGGGATAGTTTCAGATATTTCTTTATTGAATGATAGATTGTTATGAACTGGGATGTTAATTCTATTAAGATTCTAAGCACCTAGTTGCATTTCTATAGTTTGCTAATATTTAAACAGAATTCCTAAATTGCTGATGTTTCTATTAAAGCATAAACATTTATAAAGTTTTTATACTTTTGATGTGGCTGAATGATTTTGCATTTTGTTTGATGCTTTTGCTTTGGTCTGCTCGAGGTCCCTGCCTCATATCGCATATCGGCAAAGCTGAGAGGATCCAGTATTAAACATATTTCTGTTTTCTGCCTACAGTATATGACCTAAAGCACTTAATGATAAAGCAGCAGAAATTGTGTCCTTAATTTCAGGAAATTTAATAAAACAAACGTTCTATTTCATAATCCTTAAAGTAGGGCAGGTATGAAATCATATCCTTTTCGACGCACATTGCTTTACAGGAATATACCCCAGCAGGAAACCTTAAACTTATACCCAAAGCCCTCTGTGATGCCTTCATATCCCACATGATTCTTCTTGTATTTAAGAAAGGCAGTACAAATACTCCTTCTCATGCACATTTTCTTTTCTTCTGGCAAAAAAAGAACCTTTCATTTTTACAGTTAATGTATCAAAGTCAACATTCTCCTTATGTAAATACAAGGCCCAAAGCATTGTTTACATAGTCTGCTTAGCTTAATCACTATACATGGCAGAGCACATTGAGCACATTTTATTTTCCATTTGAATCTGATTTGCATCTAAACCCACTTTTAACTTGCTGATTGTGTACTGGAAATGTTTTACCCTCATGCTTTCTTTGTACATGTAATGCAGAAGCATGCTGTGATGTTTGCTGACCTTCCTTAAAACTTCTGTCGGGTTACTATTAGTTTGGTTGATGGACAAAGGATCAGGTTTACAAAGGAGATTCGAAGGTCCATTCCCATGTGGAATTCTTCTGTGAGGCGGTGGAGACAGTACGCCCAAGGAGGTATTTAACATTACGCCGAGGGGATTCAGATCTTAGCCCTGACTTGCCGCTTTTAATTGACACCGCAATTAAAATATTTTCAGAGACAATATTGCGGAGGGATCATAAACGGCAGTTCAGATGCAGAAAAATGTGGCTGTCAGCACATCGTGCTTCGAGCTGAGATAGTGATGGCAAATGGGATATCAGAGGAGTAGAGCTGGCAGGCCGAAGAAAAATAAATAATATAAGAAAAATAACATATATAGTATGGCTGTCCAAATCAGATCGACAAAAGAGATGCTGGAGATTGCAGTACGTTGCGAGGCGGCTTTCTAATCAAATATGAAAGTGGAAAGAGCCAAGCTGTATACATGAAGACATCTGGTAGGCTTTCGTATCAAACGTATACGGATGACTGGAGTGTTGATTTGAAAGCAGACATTCTGTGATACGGGATTTTGGCATACGCTTTAGAGGAACGGCGCCAAAGTGGGAGTCCCTTCTCCCGATTCTTCATGTAACGCGGCTTGATGGAATGTGGGTAGGTCCCATTGCTGCTCAACGCCACATGAATCTGCAGCGTCTCCAAAGCCAACCCCGTTAGTTACGAAGTGCTCTTTTCGCCAGTGAGGGAGACACAATTATAGATCTGCTCTGGTACTTGTCTCCATTCAGCATGTCTCAGCCTTTCCCACGTGGGCGTGCTGATATCCTGTAGCCACAAGTGCGATATCAGGATTTTTATTAACGTGAACGACCGAGACAGGCTGCCAGTGGGGCTGTCTCTGCCTCGCTTAGGAACTGAAGCGACATTTCACGCAAAGCTGCGAAAATATTCCATACAAGACTGGCTGGGCCCTACATTCTTTTTAATGGAGCAGTGTGTATATGGCTGTTTGATACCATAAAGCAGACCTGCTTTGAATAGTCAGTCTAAAAAGCTGTTATGTGCTTCGCAAGTTCGGAAAGATTGCTGTGGGCTGACTAGCATATTGCATATAGACAGAGCTGGGTAATTCAGGTCCAGAGAGTAGAAGTCCGGACTGGGATTTTGTTTCAACCAACAAGTTGAATACTTTCTGATTGTGACTCTTTATGCTCAACTGGTTGGTTGAAACAAAATCTCTAGTTTTCTAGTTTTTATTTTTATAATAGGGCAAGAATGAATACAGACAGAAGGAAGATTTTCCCATCATTGCACTTCAGCATCTCAATATCTCCCCCCTTGAAAGAGGCCCCAGCCCCAGTAGAGGCAAAGCGTGAAGTGGAATGGAGGATTACAGCTGCCCAGTGCTTTCGCTCTCAGCGGCAGCAGGACTGCAATCCCCTGCCTCACTGTATTAACGCACGTCTGTTTGTTAGCTGCGTGTGCGCATGTGTTTGCAGCTCTGTGTCTGTCTGACATGTGCACGTACGGGTTCCATTGTCACAGCCGCGACAGTGGAGTTCAGTACGCCGCTGCAGCCTTCTAATGCCGTGTCTTGGCTCACCTACCACTCAGTTAAGGACCTGTCTGTTTTACACATGGCACAGTGCATTAGGGGAGACACCATATCTTAAATGCCATAATGTATATATCTTCAGAGTCTGCATGTCAGAAGGAGAAGCTTCCTTATCAGGAGCTTTTGCCGGGCAAACAGGGAGGAGATTGGTGTCCACAGATCAGTGTAGAGGTCTCTGTTTTTTCCCTGTTTAATTCCTGCCCTTAGCTTTGATTACTTCCATTTCCAGTAAACCGGATTCTCCCAAGTCATTGTCCTTAACAGCTCTTGTAAAGTTGACCTTGGATTTTGAGGTGAGGTGGTGTCCAGGCTATGCTGATGGATGAGTTTAGCTCTGTTGTTTTGATTTAAAATTTTCTTTTGCGTGATAGATGCGAACACGAGCACCTACAAATGAGGATTTCGGATGTTATTTCACTGGTTAAATTGCATATGCTTAGCTATTATTTGCATTATACTTTACACAGCTTTGGATGCCAACAACATGCTAGACTCAATCTAGGAATGGAATAGTGTGATTGCCTGGGAGGTGATGGTGTGAGTGTTGATTGTGTGAAAGATATTATAGCACCTCTGACTATTTTGCACTTGGCTTGGAATGTCTTTTGCCCTGGATTGGAATGTGTTTATACAGTTATCGAATGTCTCCATATCTTGACCCTTCAATGTAAGACAGAACATGTCCTTGCGGAGGGGAATCACTTTCCGTTATCATTCAGAAAAATTATTGCTGGTGAGACGATGACATGTGACCCCTAACCCCATCTCCCCATCTCTGTAATTCAAGTGCCGTGGAGAGAAAGGGGGGGAAAAAAAACGCTGGAGAGGTCAGGCTGCACCAAGCAGTTTTACTGATTCAGCGAAAAGATGCAAGGCGGTGTGCCAGTTGCGCCCCCTGCTGTTCTGGTACTTTAAGGTAAGCTGGTTGCGTTAATGCAGTGTGTCTGGACCCCTTGGTGTGTAGGGAAACCTAATTTTTTTGGCCAGGAATGTGCCATAGAGGAGGTGGGCTCAAGAGTAATAGAAGGAAAATTTCCGGAAACAGCAAAGGGAGGAAGGCCCCATGGTTACTAAAGCATGTGTTTTTATTCAAAACAACACGCAAATATAAATATCGAGCACATGTAACGCTTTATGAATAGAACAAAGAATAAGGTAAAAGTTGCCAGCGTTTGCTATTGCTTTGCTTCACTGCAGCCTCTGTGAACAAAGTTGTCGTCTTTAGGCTGAAGAGCTCGTGGCTGAAGTGAAGTGCAAAGAGGCAGCGGGAGACAGAAAAGGAGAAAAACACTGTTCCGGTCCTAAAGAGAGCAGCATTGAACTGAACGTGTCCTTTGTCTGGCAATAATTGTAGCCTTTGAGGTATTTTGAGACACTCCCTTCACGCTGTGAAATATTGAGCTGCTGAGATAAATTGCTGATTAAATGAGGGGTTTTTACTGAGGTACAGAAAGTGTGCATTGGTCGAGTGCAGTCTTTTTTTTTTTTTTTTACCTCAGCCATATGCCTCCCTAAAACTATGTGCTGTAATCCAAAAGCTGCAGCCTTCAGGAAGATCGACAAGTTGTACAAAAAAGGAGAAATATTTGTGCGTACTTTTTTTATAGTATCAATTTTTATACTATGGAAACACAACGTATTTTATTTAGTCTAAACATTTAAACTAAATGAAAAAACTCCAATGGATGTTGCTGGCTATTCACAATAATCTACACAAAACTTACTACAGTACTTTCACATTGTCAGATCACTTGGGTTTCCTCAGGTACTAGTGGAAAGTATTAGTAAATCCCACACTCTCTCTGCCATTATTTTCTAACCCAGATCTTGGCTTCAATCAGATTATGAGGCAGAATAACTTCAGAGCCTACCTTTTACTCTAATACTATAATGCCTAGTTGTAAATCTTAAATGCCATACCATATTAATATACTCCCAGATAGTCCTTGCAGGAATACTGACTGTCCAAGATGACTTGTTTGTTGATGAGGCTATAGCACATTTCCAGTCTTAGTCATTACTTCCTAAAACAGCGTTTAATAAATTTTTCCTTTAAGTGATTTTCCTTTTTGATTATGGGAAGAGTGTGTCATGAGTGCAGCATAAAACAGAAACGGAAATTATAGAAATGAATTTCTTAAACACACATAGTCATGTTTCTCCAGTTTTTTGAGTTCCGTTAAAATGAATGACCTAGTAATTGTTCGCTGCATATATAATGGGAACCTGGTCCATTCTGGCATCCCCTTTATTATCAGTGACGTAAGGTCAAGCAAGTCGCTGACCTTGGCATGGTCTCCTGGAGACCTAGACTATTATTGACCTTTCAGGGCTTGTTGTCTGATAACCCCTGATCCACTTCTTGCTGAACAACTGTTGCATAGTTATTGATGAGAGTATCAGCTCTCCAGCAGTCTGACTGCATGTAACTCAGGGTCACAGACGCCGTCTATGACTTAGCACATACGTCTGTGCTACAAGAAATGGAAACTGAAATACATCCTTTCAAAATACTGAGCATTTTCACATCTCCTGGTTTTTCAAAGGATGAGGCTTCTCAGTCATCCGTAACGGCTTACAAAACAGTGTCCTCCTTCAATTTTGGCTTCAAAGAAGGACTTTGTTCAATTTCGGCTTATAATGTAATAGGTGGAAGGATTTCTAAAGACACAAATGGTTTTTGTAAGACTATCAAGATGAAGTATGCCATGGAGTCAAAGGAAATCGGGGTCTTCTAATTCCCCTTCATCAGTGCTTTTAAGTCGTGGTAGATGAGAATTGTGGGAAAGAAAGTGAGGAATGGCCCCCCTACCAGCAAGTGCGTGAAATAGCTCTGTTATCTTTATGGACTGCCAGGCAGACTGGGAGCCATGTGAAGCAGAGTGAGGCTGGCAGGATTAGACAAGCAGGAGGGAGTGTCAGGACTGAGGGGAGACCAGGGCTGAGTGTTAATGGGGGTGGGGGAGGGGCTTTCAGAGGAATCCCCGAGTTAGTGGAAGGAAGGAAGGAAGGAAGGAAGAGACTTTAAGAAAAAGCTCATCGGAAAAAAAAATATAGCTGCCAAGATCAGTAGGGATGGAACAACAATTTGTTATGGTGATGTTTTCAAGCAACATACTGTATGTTTGTGTATCAGGAACGCTTATTTGAGATGATTTGAGGAAGATACTTAGGAGACTTACCGTGGTCCAATTAAAACTGGAACGACATCCCTAATTCACTCTGGATATTGGGTTTCCATGTCGAAAAAAAAACAGTAAAGTCTTGCTGAATAACACATTATTTTGAGCGAAGTGCCTTCCTTTTCAGTTATATGGAGGGCACCACCACAACATCAAGAAGGACCTATGCAACCTGAACTTGACTCTGAGGTCTTTCCATGCACTTTTTCTCCCAAAGTGATGGTCACATGATATTGGGAAAGAGAGCATTAATTGGACAAATGAATTTCTTTCTACTGCTAACCTGAATCTGCCTGCCCACTATTCTTGCATGATCCAAAGGGCGGCAGTGTCTATGCCTGATTACACAGAGCGCACAGCTGATCACATATTTTGCTTTACATGTATCCATGCAATTAATCAACTTATTTTGAATTTTCTAAAAAACAGACACTTGAAGAGAGAATATAGCTATAATTATGCTTGATAGATGCACAGCTAGGTCAAGCTATGGTTGTTGCTCGACTACACCATTTAATTGGACTACTGTCCTATCCTAGTATACAAGTATAGGAAGCATAGAGAGGTAAGTTTGCACTGATTACAGCAAACCGCCTCAGCCACCACACGATGAACCACCTCAGGGATGAGAACCTCAAAGCAGTGGGTGATACCTCAGTACCACATGGACCAGTGTGAGCTTTGTTGTAACCTGTCTAGGAGTGATTTAAACAGCAATTAAGGATGAAAATGATTATGATTGTCCCAGAGAATACATGCAGCCCTCATGCAAAAGCAGTGCAGGTAAACTTTAAACTCATTCTTAAAGATATACTAGACAATCTTGAAAATTAATAATCATAAAAAAATTGTAAGACTTACTAGATTCCTTTTCCTGTGATAGAATAAAAATGTTTTAGCAAGACTTAAACACCCTGCGCTATAATATTTGTGCTTTATGTCCTCTCTGCTATGCTCCAAGCTTCTGCTGTATACTGGATTCTTCCAGTTCAAGGCCCAGGTTGGACTGTGGAGCATGTTCAGAGTGCCTAGGCCAGTTTGAGTCCAATGGAACGTGTACATGCAGGAGTAAATCAACACCCTGTCTCATTATGTGGGTGTCTGACTAAGAGATGTTTGATTTAGTACCATTTCAGTTGGACGGCACGTTTACATGAACTTCAAAAGGTTTTAGTCGGATTAACACGATAATTCGTTTTTCTTGGTGTGCATGTAAATGTAGTGACTGAGGAGTATAGAACCCCTGACACTCTTGTGTGTCATTTTTGCATTTAGGAGCTTAATTTAACATTTTGGACCCTCATCTACATTAGGTACAAGGCAGATTGAGGTTGCTCAGCGTTGTTTGACTTGTTTGATGGCAAATAAAGATGTTTGCTTGCAAGAAGGAAAGGTGGCTCTTGGGTAATCAGTTAAAGTTGAAGTGCCTGCAGTTTCTTGAATTTCTTTAGCTTGCTGGGTTATCAGGCTCTCAACATTGCTGCTGTGCATTAGATTCAACAACGAGAACTTGGTGCAAAGTACAACCAGACCAAATGGAAATTGAACCTTTCAAACTGGCAGTTGGTTGGCAGACCAAATCAGACTGACATTCCCAAGAGAAAACAAAAGCATATTAGCCTAAGGTCAGAATTCATGAGCATGGATGAAAGATTACTGGTTGATAATGGATGCATTCTTTTAAAGCTGACTGTGAATATGTCCCTTATTAGATGGTTATTCATGGTTTACATGGTGTTAAGCTCAGTGTTGACCATAGTAAATGATTCTGAGGACAGCAGAGGAACAAATAAAGCCCTTGTTGAAAGCAATGTTTAAATGGTCACCGCTTGTACTGACGCCAAAGGAAGATCTTTGTGGTTCACATGCTGGTAGTTGGGTGGGCTGCTGAAGGTACTGAAACGAGAAGAAAAGGAAGTGTTTGCTTTAGACTGCGATCGATGAAGGTAACCGGAAATAAAGGAACCCACCCTGCAGCCCATTGCCTGCTGTCCCACTCAAAGGATGGAAAACACTGAAACAACATGAAAGAAACCAAACGTGACAGATAGTGTAAGAATCGGAGTAGAGCACATGCAATAATAATTTCCTGTTTGATATTCAGCCTTTGTCCTTATAGAATGAGGGGGCTATTAAGAGCCTCTCAGAACTGGGACCTCTCAGAAAATGACCCTGCATTTTGGACCACACACAGTACAGGTATATTAATAATAATAATAATAATAATAATAATAATAATAATTATTATTATTATTATTATTGTAATTATAACATAATAATAGCTGGTCATGAGCAGTTACATCACCATTTAATCGATTAAAAATTCAGTTTCTCAAACATTTGATTTTTCTCTATTACTTGTTTTAAGTGGATGCTGATCAGCATATCTCCTTAAAGAAATTTTTCAGGTTTAGTTGTTCATTGTAAAGTGTGAGAAAACGATTTAGGCCACATTTTTATCTTTAAAAATCAGCGGTACCTTTGGCATCTGTCTCCCCTGCTTATCAGTAATCTGATACACTCTTAGACATACCGTCAGCTTGGCTTCTTTCTCGTGTAGCAACCTGATATAGAGAATGAAAGACTTTGGATCAGAGGGGAGCCAGATTCTGATTTCCACAGTCACATCTCAGGTCAGAGAGGAAATGCTCATTTGACATTGATGCTGTTTGTCTGCTTTGTTTGATAGACATTTCATGCCTTCCTGGTGCTTAAGAGCATTTTTTTTATTTAGCAAACTACTACCTGTTTACACTAAAGGGGCTGCTTTGATTAACAAACAAATTGCACCTGAAATGCAGGCAATCATTTTGCAAAATGATAGACGTTTCCCACTGGTATGCAAATGTCTGGATTCCGTCTTTTTAAATAAATCTGTAACATGGCTGTTGATATTCATTGATAGGAGAGGTACAATTAACTATATATGTGTATCCCTTCCTACACTTAAGTCCAGAGCACAGAACTGCTCTAAGAAACTAATGTTATGGCTAAATGTCAGCTCCTTAAAGTGCTGAATATTGCCCCCCCCCCCCCCCCCCCCAGCCAATTATGCAATAATTCTTAAATCTTAAATCTTCTCAGTGGGGAAAAATACAAATTTGTGATGTACTATCCACAACTTCAGTGTTTCCTGCATCTACACCCATGCATCTACAGAACATAAGCCATGAAATGGAAAGTGCAAGTTGATACAAATGTTCCAATTCAGAACCCATCTAACAGGAGGCTAATACCATAAGCGAATACCATAGAATTCAACATCCCCATTATACCACGAAATATGGATATACAGTATGTATACAGCGAGCAGACAAAAGTAAGCCTTTGCTCAAACTGCTTTAACCTTTGATAAATTTAAAAGCACCCCATCCCAACTTTACAGATATTGCAGGTATTTTATTTTGCAATGATTTTTCTTTTCTGTAACAGATGAAATGTGGTGGTAAAGTTTTTAAAATTACAATTGTTTCTTAATACAACTGTACTGGATAGTACATTTATCATAGAATTCAATTTTCCAGCAAATGTGTGAATACTGAGCCGCAATAAAAGCTACCCTACCACAGACACAGTTCCATGTTCCATGTTCTTTTCACTCATTTCCTGAAGTTTTCCTCCTTAATTACAACTTCTTGGCAATTAGTTCTTCAGCCTCCCCACTTTAAGAAATAGTATATACCTTATACCCTGGGCAGAACGCTGCACAGATCACTTTCTCTAACATGCCTGTTTCTCATTTTTTGGTTTCGCTAGACTGCTGTGTGTTTCTCTACCGTCACAATCTGCAGTTGGTCACTGATTAGGGGTTTTTTGCCTCTAGTCGATTTAAAAACAACCCGGCCACCTACAGGAATGAAAGACAGAAATCTGGTACGATGTAAGAAGGTAAGGTGACTTACATAGAGGAGGACAACACTGCATCTACACAAGATTTGACACAATAAATTTTATTCCGTCTGTTTGCCAAATTGCAGTTTACTAAATTACAAGGAGTTGTTACTACATCTTGCAAACTATCATTATAGTACCAACACATGGCAATAAACCACATGCTGAAACATAGACTGAGAAAATTCATTTTGCTCTGCATCTGCATAAGTCTGGAAATGGTAAGATATGCAATTACTTCAGCCAAACTCCTACCAAAACCCTCAGTTTTCATAATAGTGCTTAAACATGCCAAGTCTGAATGTACTTCTAGGTGATAGAATCTTGAAACCCACATAATAAAAAAAAATTGTAATAATCACCGAAGTGTGCTTTAAACACAGATGTTGTGCTTTCGGCAAACAAATTGCTAAGATCTAGAGATCTGTGCAATTTTGGAGTTGAACACTTTGTGGCCTTGCGTCATCGCTACGTTAGGTGTCACATTATTGTGGCTGTGGTGACATGTCACTGAAAATATGAGCATGATAGAATAAAGGATGAGGTTTAAAGTTAGACCACCACAGAACCGCGTGCCATGTATTATGAGAATGTCTCAGTGTCACAGCACCCTGTGGCTGACAGACATGGGTCGTACTCCCGTCCTACCACTTGCACGCCAGGTTTGGCTGAATTCAGGTGAAGATACACTGCATTCTTCATTTGGGTATGCGAACCCTAAACATTCATACACTTGCTGTTGCTTCAGGCTATAAGATTCCACTCAAACTGATGGACAGAGATCCAAATGGATTTAACTAAACCATCTACTTGCCTTTAATATCCCTGCCAGTTGCCTCTACCCAGTCACCTCAAACATAATTTAGTGGTTTAAGTCAGTGTTTCCCAATCCGGTCTTAGTCTAACCTTGACAGAATCTTTGCAGTTGATTGTACCACTCCGCCTGACACCCATTTAACACTTCAGTATTAACACTGCATTGAACCCCTATTGTGATCACCCGCTTCTGTGGGATTCTTCATTTTGTTTTGCTCACTCTCCCCTTCTGTTACTCACCCTTTCAGCATGTTTTAATTTGTTTGACCTCAGCACTTTGGTTCTGTTCATAACCTTATTGATATTTAAAGGCTGGACTACAACTACTGTAATTGTTTTTTGTGATTCTTATAGGTCATGTGAACAAACTTTGTTTCCTAATAGTCTATGTCTCTAGCTCATCGACTGGGTCTCCATGTCCTTTGCATGATGCTGTAGAGCCTCTCTCTATTAGGAAGATCACCCCGGACCACGAGAAGGACAGTTTAAATAAGGACATTAAACAATCGGTGAAGGTCTTTATGGATCTTTGGCATTTCTGTATCATGTGTTTTTGACTCCCTGGTTTTTCATTCCAGTTGTATATATTTTGAAGATATTTCTAAAGACCTTTTGCACTTTCTTTGCAAATGGGCAATGAGAATGACACACCTTTCCATACACATTTACACCTATTGCGACATATCAGTGTTTGACCACTATTTTGCAATGCAGAGTCTACTCTCTTTTAATATGCCCCTTGAGCATGGTACAGTGACTCTTATTTGCTTGCAGTTTTCCACTTATCCATTTTGGTTAATATCTAACCATAAGTATTACTGACCTTGCATATAATGTGTAGCACAGCACTGATACTGTCTACTGAATGTCAAATGGAAGCTTTTGAAACAGTAATGTATGTAGTGCACCATTTTTTTTCTCAAAATGAACCAATTATATATAGAAGGCTAGTTTTTGAACTGTCTATTGATCCTTTCACCAGAAGCTGCAGAACAATAATGAGTCACTCAAGAAAGATAACAGCCTACAGCAAGTTGTAATTGAATATGATCATTGATTGGCTGATATTGGCTGTTAATGCAGCATATACCTTGATCTTCTGACAAGAATTGAAATAAATTATTACTTGTACACGTAATAGCAGGGGCTTTCATTCACAAGCCCTAAGCCACAATTTTGTACTCAACGTGTATTGTAAAGGGTGACAAGTTGCAAGGAGGATAAATGTATCTTCAATAGCACTGTCACTTTGCTGTTCTGTGGGGGAGGCAGGAGACCTGGTGCCTGGTCACATGGCAGTGACATGGCGCTAATTGAAAAATCCCAGGCTTCAGTCGAGTTTTTGCACAGGCACATTAACATTCAAGGTTAATGTCAATTTTTGAAAATGTATGATGGTTCTTTATAAATATGCAAGGATACTTTGCATCTAGTTTCCTAGTGCTGAGTCGAAAGCCCCTCACCAGGATTTGAGTGACAAACTGTTGGTTTTAAGATGGGTGAGGTCAGGTGATGATGATATTAGGATCATCAGATTTCTTACTTTTTGGGTTTTATTTGCTTGTTACAGATTTCTTATTTTCTCTGCTACCACTCAGCATTTCGCACTAGAGGAAGAATGTGCCGCACATTACAAAGATAAACTAACCCCCAATCGCTTTGTCTAAAGCACTATGGCGTTTTTAATCGCTATTCATGAAGCAGCAATTTAAAAGAATAAAAATGCCTGTATGGATTTCATTTTGGTCAATTGCTGTCTATAAATCGGAATGTCTTCTTCTGTTGGGTTGTAATTTTTGTTCCTTGCATAAATGAAATCCAGCTGGCATGCAGGGTAAGGATGAAATTGCCCCAATGTCAAGGGCCACTTTCAGTCTGCCTGTCCAGCCAGTCTTATTAAGTTCAGTGATAGCTCCAGTATGAGGCCCTTTGGAAGAAAGCTCAGATCACTAAGCTCGCGCAGATAAGCAAAGGCACCTTCAGAAGTCGAATGGCGAGCGGGAATTTGAACAATGCAATAAGAATGTCTGGGCAAGTAGGCAACGCTGTCTGCCGCCAATCTGGCTTCCTTTCACTCGCTCCCTGCTGCCAAGGAGGAGATGGACCAGATAGCATTTCCCCACAGAGTCACCTGGTAACAGGGGCCAAGCTGCCACTCTGCATTAAAACGTGTTTAATTACCTTAGAGCTCAGATGGTCAAAGGCAGCCGCACAGACCCCACAGCTGGGGATAAGTCCCTTCTAAACATCACCGGGATGAACTACGTAGACTGAAGTTTCATCTTATAGAGTTTTATTGCCAATAGTTGTGAGGACACACTATATGTAGTAAGAAGTGTGTGCAAACAGTAAAAGAGAAGCATCAGTTCCCTTCACAGAAGTTATTATTATCAGATAGTCAAAACATACAACTGCATCTTTTTCCTTACGGACCTCCTTTTCTGTACTGAGCCATACAAGGCAGTGTGTCTCAAAACCACTTTTGTTGTGTCTTTTGTTGTTCAGAAAAGCATTAGAGATACTTAGTGGTTTAAGTCAGCGTTTCCCAATCTGGTCCTCTGGGACCCACAGACAGTCCACGTTTTTGCTACCGGGAGCTAGGAGGGAGCAAAAATGTGGAATGTCTGGCAGGGAGGTGGGACGATGGACCGTCTGGACCATCTGTGGGTCCCCAAGGACCAGATTGGGAAACAATTGCTTAAGTTATTGATTTATAGCTACACCAAGAGCTGCTGTTGGTTAGATGTAATAGTTTTCAATCTTGTTTTAAGCACTTCCATAAGTGTGCATAGCCAATGCCAGTCAGAACAATATGGTGGGTTGCTGCTTGGGCTTTGCAGAGCTTTTTCATTCGCTTCTTTGAATTCTGGGTTTGGAATTCTAAACAATGGTTTTTGATGCATAACTTTTGTCTAGTGTAGACAAAAATGAAGGCAACCTCTAAGTACGCTCTGTCTACATGTGTTTTCAATTCACGGGTGTCTGTGCGTTTGAACACACATTCTCAGCGATGGAAAGAGATAACGCCATACATCAAGCACCTTGTCACTCGCTAAAACGTCACCCATGCCCCTCCCAAAGGGATTGTAGTGAGGTTCACCTGCCTACTTTATCTGCAGCTGAACCTTTTTCTTCCTGTTATCATCTCATTAAAGGAAGTCAGCGTGAGAATTCTTTTGGGGAAACTCCAAACAAACACTAACATACTGTGGTTAAAGAATATGGAGGGTGTGTCTGGAAAATTAAAATAATAAAATCATGTGGCCCTTTCAGATTCCAGCTGTATGGTTCACATTGTAGGACATCTGAGCAAATGACTAACTTGAGCTTGACGTCACTGGACTGCAGTGACAACAGCTGCAGACAGTGTCACTGTAAAGGTTCTGCAGATCTCACCATGTGTTCTGAAACTCTGAAGGTGAAGGCTCAACAGACCCCTCTAGCAGCATTAGTAGGGCTTCACAAGCTAGGGACAGAGCACATTTTTCCTGCCAATTTCAGTAACATCATATGGCAATTTTGCGCAGTGAAAATTGCCCATTGGCTATGGGTAGAGAATTAGGCCTCAATAAAGTCTCCCACTGAGAATCTGTTACTGCCAAACTATCATTTCAAAATTGGAGCAATTCACATGACAGATTTATTTTTAGTGTCATAATTCCATACTTAATAAACAATAAATCCGAATAAATTTCTATTATCTATCTTAGGGTGTAGTATAACAGAACAAATACATTAAAATATTGCACCACACACAGATAATAGTGGTTAGTTATTTGGCTAGATGAAACCTTTCATCTACCAGTTTGAAAGCTCAGACTTCTGCAGGCCCTGGCTGATGACTGGACCACCAACAGAGTGATTTATATGAAGTGAGTCACCTTGCATGAGTAATTCTTTATACACAAACGAAAGAATCGGCAAAATATGAAAAAGTAGACTGTGTAATATTGTTAAATGCAATAATCTTAAGCAAAACAACTTTAACAACAACAGCAATTGTAATACTAATAAACAATTCAACATAATTTTTTTCTGGCTATATTTCTGATTATTCATAATCTTTGCATATGAACTCTTTCAAACAAAAAAATCCATCTATCTTCCAAGAACTTATTTTATTCAAGTGATCCTCCAGCTGGTCCCAGAGCAGAAGACAGGGCCCTAAGCTTATGGTGCACCCTGGGTTAGACGCCCCCCCCCATCACAGGACACATGCACATGCATGCAGTCATATACAGTACTACTATCCTTTAGGCTCACTGGATTTCTTTGGACTGCGAGAGAAAGCCAGAGTGCCTGGAAAAGGCCCATGTGGCAAAGGGAGAGTGTATATGAATACTCCACACACAGAGCAGAGGTGGGGTTTGAGCCCCCAGCCCAGGGGGTGTGAGGTTACAGTGCCACCCAATGAGTCAGCTAACAAAAAATGATTTGTCGCTCATCATTTTAAAGTTTTTTTGTTTTTGTTTTTTTTTTTATGAATTGAGGTTTTTCGCATGTTTTCCTGCAGCTACAGATATTTGATGTTGGCCAGCTAATCTTGTCTCACACTGTAAAATGATCATTTAGGGAAAGTGTGTTGAATGCCAGATGCATGTGTTTGTACAGTAGAGTTTACATTTCAAGCAAATGGTTGATCCCGGACTGAAACATGCACGTGCGCTCTCATAGCCAAGAGCACGGCTTAGAGTATCAGGAAGGGTGAATCCTGCTTTCGGAACAGCATGATTAACTGGATACCTGCAATATTTCCCCACCATAATATTAAGCCTGTAGGATTTTATGGGTCATCGTGCATTTTGAGGAAAACAGTCATGGGGCCCCCATGATGCATCTTCTGCATTGTATTGCAAGGCGCTTGAGGTACGGCATCCACCGTACCACGCACTCCAGTGCATGACACACGGCTCTTCAGTCGCTGTCACTGTGCGGGCAGGACCCGAGGTATTCAGCGACGTGACTGAAACTCTGCGGAGCATGACCGCGGCATTGGGGTGGAAGCACAACCAGCAGTTGAGTCATCGGCTATTAAAATAAGACCAGTGCTCTGATCTGGGGGGGGGGGGGGGCAATGGAAGGCTGAATTTTGAAAAGAAATCTCCTTGAGATAAAGATAAATAGATCATAAATTGTTTTTAGCAGTCACGCCAGTCTCTCATTTGATTATTTGGTTAGATATAAATTATTTCCTGGCTTCATGTGTCTTTGTTGGCCCTTTGTGTTTGCATCTGTTAGGTTATGAAAAAAAATGAGCTCTTACATACATGGAATGGGGAGTTCCCAAGAATCCCGTCCACCAAATAAATTTGACTGCTCCCTACAGAACCTGGGACCAGATTTTATAGAGTTGCCAGAAGTTGAGCATGCGGCGTCATTGGTCCATCGGGGTGATTTAGGAGTGGCGACTCCGGCACGATCCGTGGCACGGGGAGTCTTATGGGGAGGGAGATGTTTGCCTGCCAAGATCGGCGTGGATTGAAGCGCATACTGTGGAAGGGTCCGCCTGGCATGTCTGTCAGCACCTGCACCTGTGCCCTTGCTGGGGTGTCCAGGGCGCGCTGGGCAGCATTGCACAGCAGGTGGGGGGCTTGGGGAATTTGGCAAGCTCAGAGTCAGGAATGAACTACACAAAATAGCAGCCAAAGGGCAGCCCCCCCTAGGACAGACAGGACAAAGGAGATGTCTCCAGTTTTTTGCACCTCTGCTGTACCTCTTGAATGTGCTGCTTCTGTGCTGCCCCCTACAGGCCACAGTGACTCATTTTTTGGGAGAGAAACCACACCGATATTGGTCCTGGTACTGCATTTAGGCTGCGCCCCGGTCCACGTCAGTTAGTTATCTTTGTGCCTCTTTCTCTTCAGAGATATTCACCGGACCGCACATTATTACACCGTAATACTATCCCAGCAAAACGGACCGTGGTTTTGCATTATCAACTGAGGGAGTATCTGCCTGTCAATTAATCACTGTTAGTCCGTGAAAGAGGGCAACACACTCATAATATAGCACTTCCAACTGAATAAACACAGTCTCCAGCTATTTTCTTGCTGTGAAAAATTGAGTTCAGGCCCGGTTTGCAGTGTTTGAGCTTCCTTTCAGCAAATGAAAAGAGGCTAACGCGAGTGAAAAATGGCTGCACTCTTTAAAGTGTGGGACCATCATAGCATAGCCCATGAATGCTGTATTCTGTCTGCTTTCCCAGCCCACTCCCCACCTTAATAGCACAACTGGATCAGATCCTCCTTCCCAGCACCCAGCCCATCTGCAATCATTACCATTAAGTTTCACTTTTCTCTCTAATGGGGCCGTCTCGATATCACAGGTTTATGAGTGCATAAATGCATGTGTGGCTGACATTTTCACAAAGCTTTCCATTGTGCTTACTGCTTAGCAGTGCAAGGCAGACATTCCAAACCACAGAAATGTACTTTAATAGTTTATTATCACTGGTGTTAGTCAGGCCCTCATGGTGAGTAGAAAATTTGTAATTTTAGTTACATTTGGATCTACTATGTTACACCAACATGGGGCTCCTCTGGGATGTCAGTGCAACCAAAAACTGTGCAGAGACGAGGGCCCTGGACTTCGCTGGACCTTGCCATGGGACAAAACCCTGAGGAACCTGTCTGTCCTTTCCTTGTGTGGAGAATGTTGGAGGCAAACTCCTGTGGAATTAAAACATTTTAATATACTTCCCAAGAACAAACATAGTGAAATGTGCAAAAATAGTCCTCAGTTGGAGTGCCACTGCATTTTGGTCCCCCCCCCATAAAATGATGCCAAGACCAGGCGTCCTCACAGCAGTTACCCTCTCCACAACGTTCCTGTCCAGCTCCAGTCTTACCGAGAGGTCTCACTTTTTCAGCAGGTGGCCAGTGGAGAGCCTAAGAAGTGCAGATACTGACGCCAAGGTCCATGGTATTATACAGTAGCCGCTTGTATCGAAGGCTTTCTTTTTTGTTTTTTCCAAAGTAAACATCCTTAAGAAAGTTCCATTACTCCTGTCTTACATCTGTTTAAAATTCTACCTTCTGTCAAACGCAAAAACTTCTGAATGCATTTGCCCAAAAAAATCCCTGGAAATATTAAATTCCACTTTGGATCACTTGCTGTCTTACATTCCTGTTAGTAGTCCATTATTTTTAATAAACTAGTTATATTTAAGGTTTCATTGGGACAGCTATGAGTTCAAAATATCTAAGAAAATGGTGATATAGAATGATGAAGCTGATTTGTACACAACATTTTGTTTTTCACCATGTAGGTAATATTATCTTGAGTTTGGTAAGAATGAAATTGAAACATTGGTTTACCCCCTTACAGTATTTACTTGTGGTTTGTTATATCCCCAACCTGTGTCCCAGGTAAATGGATAGATTGATGTGGGGTATTTGTGCCTGAGCCCTGGTCAGGGACAGGAGGAGGTGTGGGGATGGAGCGGCAGGAAGGACACCAACATGTCACCAGTCTGGTTTCCTAAGGTTTGCGTTTGAGATCTTTCATGACCTTTAGCTCTCTTCCGTGGTCGTGTATCTGGGCTCAGACACCCAGACTTACCTCTGTGAGAGCAGATGTGGTGCGTTAGGAAGGACGGGCTGCTGTGAGCCGGTTGCCTGTGTGATAGGAGCTCATTCCGGCTACGACAAGCCGTCACTGGTCTTTCATAGAAGCGTGCCACGTGGTGCCTGAAGCAGTGGCTGGCCGGTCATGTGCCGCCACAGCAACCCTGTCATTCCGTTTGGCTTCAACCGAAAAGTATCCAAGAAAAGGCTCATGTAGACCAGGCAGATACAACCCAGGAAAACTATCAATCAGGAACAGTCAGTGAGGGCATAAGAATCACTCTTATTCGATTAGGAATTATTCATTAAAGCTTGGATTTATTTTATTTTGATATTTTTTTATGGTTTTATATATCCTGAGTTCTCTGTGTTCCTGGTACGCAGTCATCATTTTGTTCTCTCTGTTCCTGGGTACGCAGTCATCATTATGTTCTCTCTGTTCCTGGGTACGCAGTCATCATTATGTTCTCTCTGTTCCTGGGCACACAGTCATCATTATGTTCTCTCTGTTCCTGGGTACACAGTCATCATTATGTTCTCTCTGTTCCTGGGTACGCAGTCATCATTATGTTCTCTCTGTTCCTGGGTACTCAGTCATCATTATGTTCTCTCTGTTCCTGGGCACGCAGTCATCATTATGTTCTCTCTGTTCCTGGGCATGCAGTCATCTTTATGTTCTCTCTGTTCCTGGGTACGCAGTCATCATTATGTTCTCTCTGTTCCTGGGCACGCAGTCATCGTTATCATCTTTCCCCTGCAGGTGAGGGTTCTGGTGGTAGCATACCAAGCAGATAAGGCCAGTCCTCTTTTTCAGTGGTCATTGTTGTAGCTCATTCTGGGGGGTCCATAGATGCTCCTCAGTTAGCTGGCAGGTAGAATCCCTCTGTCACATCTGTCTTCCAGCCACAGATCTTTGTTGGAACAACTGAGGCCTGAAATGCTCGAAATGCTCCTCAACCTCACCCAGCATGGGGGAATTTTTTTTCAGGTCTGACTTATATTCGTGTCACAGAGGCCTCAGCCAAATTTTCCCTGAAAACCTTGACTGCTCTTCTGGGTCATCCTGGTCCATCTGGTCTCCTCCATGCACTGAATCAAGCTCACCACCAAGCTGTGATCGCTGCCCTTCCTTCAGCCGAGAGTCCGAAACACACAGCCTCCCTCAGTCAGATGGCACAGCGATAAAGTCCTTCATTAACCTTTGGCCTATGGTGCTCCAGTACCAGGTACACATATGGACATCCTGTTGTTCGAACGCATTGTTTGTTATGGACAATCCATGACTCACAGGAATTAAATAACAAGAACTCAAGTAGCTGGGAGACCATTTTTCCTAATCAGACCTCCTCAGTCATGTACATCATTGCCTGTGTGAACATTGAAGTGTCTCAGTAGGACCATAGAGTCTGTGGGTGGTACCTTTTCACACACATCACCTAGCTAATACCATCCTACCTCTACCCCATCTTGCCCTCTAGGGTCCTCCAGGTGGCCCAGCCACCAGGTTCTCACCAGCAAGCACCAGCCACCAGCCATGGCTCCTGCCCCTCCCAGTAACCCTGTTCAGGGCAGGACACACTTGTTCTTGGTATTTTTCATTGGGATGGATGGATGGGTGGATTTTAGGTCTTGCTACAATATCTCATTGGAGTTCTAATCTGCATTTTGACTAGGTTGCTCCCAAATATTCATTTTTAATTCTTCTGCCATTCTGTAAGACACAGCTGCATTTCAGCTTATGGATAAATAGCGTAAGATTTTCCCTGTGAAATTCTCTGACAACAAGCAGAAATTGCTTTATATAGTCAAACCTGCCTTATCCATGCAGAATGGGACTGAAGGGGTGCCCGTAAGTAAGAAATGCCTGGAACTAATGAATACATATACAGTACAGTATGACATACATGTACATTTGTACACATACAAAGTACATGATATTTACCACAGGTAACGAGCTTCGTCCAGCTTTTGGGAATGTGCATCTCTAACAATACACCTCTTAGCTAATCCAGGATTAGCGCTAGTTGTCACATACTTCTCAATTTTTCCTTTACTTTTCCAAACATTGCCTACCGTAGACCGCCACTGCAAAATGGTCTACAACAACTCTCTGTGATTTTCCTTGTCATATCTCTGTAACGATATCGAGCCTCTTTTGGAGAGACATGATGCTACACTTCCTTTTTGAAGCCATGGATTTTGCACAGCTTGCTGGCTGTGTAAGATTAACCTGCGCATGCGTGTGCCGAGAGCAGCCCGGTGGAGGGAAGTGCCCGTATATTGGAGGTCTGGATAAGGGTTAGGCTTAGGCTTAGGCTTAGGGTTAGGGTTAGACTTACTGTATATAAAATGGCAAGTAAGATACATTCTGACTTAGCAAAGCATCCTGCAGAAAAGCTTTGACTGGGTAGCTGAACTGAAGCTTGAAAAATATAGACTAATATGGCGTTTTAATTATTTGATGTTGGTCTTAAAAAAAGCGCAATTCACAAAATAAGCAATTTCAGATAAACCATTGAAACTTCCTTTCACTAGACTGAATAGGACTCTCTGATATCCTAACAGGGAATGAAAAAATGAAGAAGCACTTGAAATGGAATAGCAGTAATGAAAGACAGGGACATGGATAACGTGTTACACCTGTCACCCTCCATACCAGGAACGCTGGCAGCCACCCGCCCTCTATCTCACACTCCTTTCCTGTCAGACTCATGCCAAGGGACAGGGGGGCCCACAGCCGGCTTCCCTTGTAATTACTTGATCAGCTATGTGAAGAAGGGTATCATCCCATGGCTATTGTAAGACATCTCATAGGCGTATATGGAAGGGTGCTCCTAGAGTTTCCTGATATATACACCATGTACGCTTACCGGTATCTCTTATGTTGCTGCCAGAAGGGGAAAGAAGAGTATGATAGGGCTTAAAAGTAGCTGTGCCAACATTAAACAGGAGCAGTCCTTTTGGAACTTGCCAAGAACTCCATACCAAGAGTACTCTTGGCCCATAAACTTCACAAGGAAGCTCACACAAACTTCTAAATGGTGGGAAATAGTAGAAGCAAGAGGAGATGTTTTGTGAGAGGGATAGGAGGGAGTTGGAGGAGGCACTGGTCTGTGTTTGGGGGTTCTTCTGGGCAGACAGCCAGGTGATTTTTAGCCAGCTGGACAACAGCAGTCAGAGAGTGGTCTAGTGGTATTGGAACCAGCTTTTGAGATGCTGAAAATGAATTCCATCAGAGTCACCTGCTCCACAATGCCTTCAAGCAAGGAAATCCCTGGCCTCGATCACAGGCTGCAGAGTCCAAGATCTGCTAAGTGAAGGCAAAGGGTTGTTTGACCTTGGTGTAGGAGAGCTTTCTCAACCTCTTATGGTATTGTGCTGCCAGTAGGCCTACTCTCTGTAATAGCACCCTCTTCAGGATGTTACAGATGATGGCATGCACAGCCGGAGAGCCAATTCTGTACATAGCCACAGGCATAAAGCAGCCGTCCGCTTAAATATACCAAGGAACGCTTTCGCATTGTCATCAAGTCCCATATGAGGGACCTACGTTGACACAGGTGGGGTAGGAAAGGCTATTGAAGGCAGGAAAGCTGTTCCAAAATAGCTGCATGATCTTCAGCTTGTGACCCTGTGGTAATCTGGAGTGTCTCTCTAGGCTGTCACTGTATTTGATGGAGCACCTATCATTGTCCTTCCTGCATGAAAATAGTGTACTTCTGGCGCTTAGGCAATCAGACTAGCTACAAGGAGTCTATATTCAGATTTTGCCGAACCCGTTAGAAAACTTTGGTCATAAATACAGGGCACACTAAGCGGGCAATGGATTCAGGTGCCATTTCAGAGGGTAACAATGTAAACTTTAAAAAATCACCCCACAGGGTCTCTCTCTCTGCATTCTCTGGTGCAGTGGCGGCAACAACAACAACAAAAACAGATATTTAATGAATATTTAAAATAATTATTCTAGGTATTCCAGTATTCATATTTATATTTGACAGGAATGGTTCATATCAGGCATGGTAATTTCTGTATTAGAGTCAGTTGTTTGTATTCATATGAAAATAGACCAGTTTATAAAGGGGGAAATACTTTTTCATCCTACAGTATATTACATGAATGAATGAAATCATTTTAAGAGCATTTTTGTAGAACACAATATGGCAAAATAACTACAGTCTTTATTTAAGGTATAACCTTAAGGTATCGCCATGGGCTGCTGGGCTCCTTTATTTAAGGTATAACCTTAAGGTATCGCCATGGGCTGCTGGGCTCCTTTATTTAAGGTATAACCTTAAGGTATCGCCATGGGCTGCTGGGCTCCATTAATTAACTTTCCAGAAATGGAGTTAATGAGACCTTGCTTTTCTCCTTCATGGATTTAAAGGAAATTGTCCACAGACATTTTAAACAGACTCTATGGGTTGATGTAACTGTATTTTAACGGCACAGGCATCCAC
This sequence comes from Hippopotamyrus pictus, assembly GCA_026781145.1. NCBI lineage: Eukaryota > Metazoa > Chordata > Actinopteri > Osteoglossiformes > Mormyridae > Hippopotamyrus > Hippopotamyrus pictus. Next base: position 26,492,378 of record JAODLC010000113.1, read on the forward strand.
TGTGTAAGTATAGCTTGCTTGTCTGAGTGTAGGTAGGCACATCTCCTGGGATGGATCATTCAGTTGGTTCCTCTGTTTTTTTTTTTTCCATAGAGCTGAAGGCAACTGGCACGGCTCACCATTTCTCCTTCCTGCTCAACACCACCGACTACCGCATACTGCGCATGGACGAGGACCATGACCGTATGTACGTCGGCAGCAAAGACTACATCCTCTCGCTGGACCTCCATGACATCAACAAGGAGCCACTCATAGTGAGGGTCCTTCCGTCTCCCCTGACACTCATTTCCCTCCTCAGGCTGCATCTGTGCAGCTCACTGGCTGCAAACCTCAGCCAGAGTGGTTCCACTTCTTGTCTCTGCTTCACAGAGTTTGTCTTGGAGCACAATGTACCTCTGTCTGTCTCACATTTGAGCTGTGGTGAGTGGTGTGAAAACATCTTGGACGTGGCACATCTTCTGGGACCAACTGGACTTTTTTTTTATTCCAGGAAGCATAAAATAAATCAATATGGGACAAAGCGTGAGATCGGTTTCTGCTTTTATGTTAATGCTATGAAATACTTCTGTCTCCAACACAGATCCACTGGCCTGTTCCTGCACAGAGAAAAACTGAATGTATTTTATCTGGAAAAGACATTAATGTGAGTACACCCAAACCCATTCCCTGTGTAACGATACAGTTTTATTGTACATTGGTTTGCATAAATTCCTTCAATAACCTGTTATGCTGTTTCCTTCCATTTCAATAAAATGTGGTTGCTGATATGTGTTTGCTGGTGAAGTTCATTATATCACGATTGTAAATTTTTAGTACATGCTGTTCATTCTGCTGACTATAATTAGCTGCACTGAAAGAATTAACAAATTTTCTACTCATGACTCGCTTTGTATTTGGCCCAAACACCTGAGCCTTTAGCTTAGCAAACTCAGCGGAAAGGCTACATCTGCTCGGACTAAAGCGTTTGGAATGATACGTGGGGGGATGGTACGCGGGACTGAATAACCGCACTTAATTGACTGACAGATCTGATTCAACCAAAAAACTAGTGTATTTGAGATCAAAAACCCATATTTAATAATACCTTATGCAATACTAGGCCACAGTGACATATACAGTATGCTAAATACAGTTTGGGGGACAGTACTTACTAAACAACAGATCGAACAAATGATATGGGGGGGTGGTATGACTTTATTTCTAACTGGAGGGAATTTTAGTAATGTGATCTTTTTCAAACTTTTGAAATATTCTTTACTGCTTTAAATGGCCTCACAATGTACTTTGGATGCACAGAGGATTTGCAAGCTCCAGTATCATGTTTCAATTGTATTGGTTTATTAGAAATTTCTGGTAGATCATTGAACATGTGCATTGCGGGTTTATGAAGTCGATTTTGATACTTATTTCTTGTTTCCTGCTTTAAAAAAATGCTTCGGTTGTACCAACTGAGAACTTAAGCACCTCTGTTTCCCTTTTTCAAGGGAGAATGCGGTAACTTCATCCGTCTGATCGAGCCGTGGAACCGAACCCACCTTTATGTGTGTGGAACCGGGGCCTACAATCCCGTCTGCACCTATGTAAACCGAGGACGGCGAGCACAGGTAACCATTGCCAGATGTGACAACACCGGCTTGAGGTCGAACCAGGGGTGATTACAAGAAAACACTGACCACTTTTTTTTCTTTTAGTCACACTTTTGAAGGATTCTGGAATCTAGATTGCTTTGAAAACAGGATATATAACAAGCAAGCACATTTAGATAGCTGGCTTGTGTCAGCATTGCAGTGTGGTGACCGTCCTGCTTGCCAGATATTTTCCTGATCATTATGAAAAGCCGCGTATATTTAATATGAAAGTTGCAACATTGTAATATAATTCATTTGAGGAATATGTTTTTTTATTTTCTTTTCTGTGAAGAATTTGTCTCTAGGAGCAATTGAGACAATTCTAGGGATTGTCTGACTGATGACCAGCATGCCTGATCCAACAGACTCCAAACATTATTTCCTTTTGCTGTTCCCAACCTTCCATCTTCCAACTTGGATTCTTCTGTAAAATGAGTGTTGATGTCAAAGACTTTTTCTCCCACACTGCATGGGGAAATTATTAATCAATTAGTTGCTGGAATCTCGGTTCACTTTGAAAGGTCTGCAGATTTTAGGGTCACATTTAAATGGCAGTAGTGCTGCTTGCAGTGGCGTTTAAAGGCTTAGGTTTGTGTGATAAGAAGCCTGCAGTGATAAGAAGATAGACTAGTATGAATGTGATTTGCCTCATTTTTTCTTTCCCTCCTCGCTGACTTACAGTGTCACATTTGAGACACCCTGAATCATTAAGACTGACCAACCAGCTGACTTTCAGTCGCCGTTATACAGTATATGCTGCAGCCATGATAAGCAATCAGCTGCTGTATGCCCTGGATAATTGGGGGGAGGATTCAGATTCCCTTCCCCAAGCCAACTATTGTAAATTCAGTAAGATATCCTTTATTTATCAGCCCCATTCAGTCTATCTTTGTCAAATTAAAAATGAAAAAGTAATAATAACGTAATAATCCCATCAATGTGCCCTTTATCAAGGCCCTTAACCCCAAATGCTTCTGGAGTGCAGGATAAATGGCTTTACTGCACTCTGACCAAAAGCTTTGTTCCTTTGCTCACCTGTATGTATGTGAGTCTGTCTGACAGGAGAGCACGATGGGATATATTTTGAATTTCATTGTACTTGCTACCTGTGCAGTGACAATAAAAAGCATTCTGTCTGTTATTGATTATACAATCATAGTATGAGTCAGTTACATTATTTCTGTATATTACCATCATAGCGCAACTTTTTCAGTTTTATTCACAGTTTGCCAAAGTGCAGTTTCTGGCTGGCTTTTTACCTCGCATATATAAAGTAGGTATATTTAGGTAGGTGGGTTTATTACCCTAAAGGAATGACCTACTTAACAATGAACATATGGTTATTATGTATTTAATGGTTCCCCTTTTCACTGAAATGAACAGTACGGTGATTGTCATAATTTGTGTCAGCATTGGTGAAATAAAAGCTTTGAATGTAATGTGAGACTGGGCACCATATGATCTTGGCCACATCTAGGCAGGAAACCAGGTCCACTGTCTAAGAGCAGATTCGAGCTGCAGCTAAACAGCAGGGCCAGCAGCTTCTACGCTTCAGGTGCACGAGTTGCCAAGCGTTACCGGTATCTTAACAGGACAGAACATTTTAGCCTACAACAAAATACACACCGGCATGATTCACTGCAGTCTCTGATGCATCACGATTGACCACAGTCATTTTCTATGGCTGTGCTTTACATTGCATTGTCACTGGCACAACTTATGGAAAAACTGGATCTTTCTTGGGTCGTCCTTTGAAGTAGTCAAGGACCAAGGACCCAGTCAGTACAGAGCAGTCAGTAAGCGCAGAAGACGTCTTACTGTAATCTGCAATTCTGGCTCCAGCTGCCGTGTATGGTAGGAAGTTGGAAGTGCCCCACGTGTGTCATATCTGTTTGTTGTAGGCCGCTCTACACCTGCAGATGCCCCAGGCAGGAGGGAGGGCCAGTCGAGCAGCAGACACCACCACGGCAGAGCCAGCGGAGCCGAAGGTGGGCTATGGGGTTGGTCGGATCCCAAGCCCTGCCCAGAACTGACACTCTTTCCCTTTCTTCCATCTTCCATAACACTCTGTTTATCTCCTCTCTTTCTGTTGACGTATATGCACTGGATGCACTTTCCTGGATCGACACAAGTCTCTACATCTCATCTTACTGCATTGCAATCACGTCTTTTTTCTGTCTGTAGCAGTTTTCCTTTGATCATGTTTTGTTTTTCTAATGCTTATTCTTTTCCTTGTCTTGCCTTCTTTTCCTTTCTTCCCATCATAACCTGTCACAGGATCAAGTTGTTAATGTAACTTCAAGCTGTGCACCGTTTGCTCCCCATGTAGAAATAATTTAAATTAAGATCTAAGTTGAGCTCTGACTGCTGAGTTTTGAAGAGTCATTTTTCAACGTTAGGGTAATACTTCTGAGAAAGTGGTGGACTCCAGTCTTTTGTAAAAAGATTAGTTAAAAATGCATGACTGCTGAAAGGCCAGATCCAACTTATCCTTTTGTCATGGTTCATTTGGGGCTCATAATACCCTCTGTCCTGAGGTCTGTCTCCAATTCAATTGATTAGAGAGTTATCTATGGTTAGACATTTGGTCAGGGATACTGATGCATGACAGCGCCTGGAACTTCAAACAGAGAAAGATGGTGCAAAGTATTTTTTGATTAAACTCAGATTGAAGCCAGTTAAATACCATTGTGGACATGTCCAAGAAGCACCTGGCAAACAGCCATCTTTCCTCAGAATTGTGGGTCATGTCTCCCTCATTTGGATTAGATAGTAATTATGGTTTGTTCAAAGGCTGTGTTGGTTGCCAGTGCCATGCCAGCGTTTGAATTGTCATGTCCAAATTTCTGCTGGTCACCTGAATCCGCACCTATGACCTGCCCCAACAAGTGAACCAAATATCAGGCATTCCTCGCTTCTGTTAGATCTTTGGTATTTAGCTACACTTACTCGTGCCAAAAGTATACCCACATAAATGGGGAAGAATAGTCTTGTTTTTCTCACCTCTTGTGTTTTTCTGAGTAACATTTTCATTGTCTTTGTGAGATTTGTAACATTCATTTGCAGGTGAAAAGAAATCAAGACGTATTAAAACTTCTGTTATGCTGAGAACTGCAGAATGATTGACGTGATGTTTCGTGTCCACTATTTTCCAGGAATATATATTTCGTTTGGAACCAGACACACTGGATTCTGGAAAAGGGAAATGTCCGTATGACCCAAAGCTCAACAGCGTGTCTGCTTTGATCAGTAAGTGCTGGTTATCTTGGATCAAATTAATGACTAACAGAGCCATGCTCAAGAGCAGAGCTCTTTCAAACAAATTTATATTGACCCCAGGTCAATACAGATTTGATTGAACCCACCTCCTCTGCCATCTGATTGGTTATTTCTCTGAACCAATCATTTCTTTGTTCTGCCCTCAGAACATTTTTGTGTAAGTGAAACTCCCGAGTTATAAACTACAGGCTGTGCGTTTCCAATTGAATATGATCCAGTCTGATGAGCTCCATTGTTAGGCTCTAGTAAAAACAGTAATTCATTCGTTAGCTGCTCTCAGTAGGATTAGTGTAATGTCCATGCATGATCCAGGGCATTCCTGATTAAAGGGGTGAATTCGGGTTGGAGTTCTGCTTATCTCCTGCCAGTGGCTATACCATCCACGGCCCCAATGCGCCCTTGTCTGGCTGCTGGCTGGGCACCGACGTCTGTGACATAGAAGGTTAGCAAACAGCTGCCTCCACTTGACTCATGATTCATGTGCGTGAGACAGACACACTCATGATGACACCTTGCAACTATGCAGCTGAATCTTGGGTGCCAAGACTGTGAACACAATCGAATATGAAAGGGGCAGAAATGCTGTGGCTTCCCCGTGTGGATCGCGTGTCAGGACCATGTTCATGGCCTCTGATCACCGACATTCACGGACTTCTCTTACAGATGGGGAGCTCTATGCTGGAGTCTACATTGACTTTATGGGAACAGACTCTGCTATTTTTCGAACTCTGGGCAAGCAGACAGCCATGAGGACCGACCAGTACAACTCCAGATGGTTAAATGGTAACATTTGTTCTATTTGCTCATGAAAATTTATTTTTCTATATATATATATATATATTTATTTTTTCCATACAATGTCCTTTATCTATCAGTAGTCTTATAACTAAAAATATTTACAAGCTTTCTCATAATGGGGAACAGGTGAAGCACTGATCTTGTGACAAGAAAGCGTTGTAGGGTCAGCTATAATTCATACAATCGTTATTGTACCCTCAAACAAGAAAATTCATTTTGATGTCTTTAGTAGTTATCTAACTACTTAAATATGTAAAATTAACGATGTTACTATGTTATCCAAGTTATGCATCTCTCCCATACTTTGATTTCCACAAGACAGCACAAAACGGAGCTATAGCTTGGATAGATTGTGACCACACAGCAGATGACCCTCTTAGCTAATGAAATATAACTGGGTAGCCTTGCAGATGGGTGGGGTTGTAATATAAAACTGTCACTTTGTTAGGACCCTGGCCCCAGCTCATTTATACCCCTCACTCCTTTCGTTTGAGCAGCCCTACCTCCCATCTGGTCTGCCATTCCACCCTCTTACCAGCCCCCTCAAGGACATGACACCCTACATGCATATGCGTCTTGTCCTGTATTTAAGATCCCCGGGGCAGCTGGGACACCTCTTTCACTTAATCTGTTTGATTTTTTTCCGCAGAAGCCTTGCAGGCTGTCTGTGTCTGAGTGTACTAGAAAACGACATACATAACAGAATCAATCCTTATGGTTTTGTGGACATAATGAAGCTAGATAGGATCGAATGGTCCTTTTTTCATAATGCATTATTGTGTAAGATAAGACATTTTCTGACCAGTGTCATTGATCCATTATAGGATCTGTGCTGAAAGTTCATTTTTGCTTGCATTGTGTTCCAATTTCTGCCCAATCATGTGGCCCCTCCCACTCCTTCTGCCCCCCCCCCCAGAGCCCTCATTCGTCCATGCACATCTCATCCCTGACAGCGCTGAGAAGAATGACGACAAGCTTTACTTCTTCTTTCGCGAGAAGGCCTCTGAGATGGGACAGAGCCCAGTAAGCCAGTCCCGTATTGGAAGGATCTGCTTGGTGAGTCCGGGAGACAGTCGACGGTTTCCAGCACAGTAACTGCTTAGGATTAGCTCAAAGTGGCTTTGCGTAGTCCTTGTTGTCATCGTTAAAGCGTGTCTAATTATGCGAAAATTAATGCTTACTGATTTACACATCCACAGAACATACTCTCCTTCAGGCGATGGCATTGGAGCTATTGTTTGTATTTCAATTACAATTACATTCTTCACCCTTTCCTTTAATGAAAGTCACTATTGAGAGAAGGCTCATTTTGGACCCTCCCACCTCGACCTTGTTGGTTCAGCCCCCCTTCTCAAACTGATGGTTCTGTACTCGCAGGGCACTGAAGTGGAAGACACGGTGTAAAAGCCTGCCAGTGCTATAGAACAGCTCTCTTTGACTTCTTTATGCATGTGGTGAATCACTGCAGTCCCTTAATGAAAACAAAAGCTTACCCTGTCCCCTCCCTAGTGACAAATGAGTGACCTTGGGAAAACAAACCAAAGGGAGAATGTTTTGTACTGCCCCATAAATGGAGAACACAGGGTTGCCCTTGTGAGATGCAGAGGGGCCTGAGTTTAAATACACACAAAGCGCAGTGTTTGGGCTATCATGCAGCCAGTTCGCCTCACTGCTTTGCTTTCGACCCATTGTGTAAACTTTACCTTGGTGCTGATTGAATGTTTCGGGAAACTCCGGCCTAAAACGAACACCTCACCAAACAAAAATCTAGACAATGTAATATATTGATAAATTGTGCTAGTTCATAGTGACAAATTCACCAGCATTCATTAGCGATGAAAGTGTTTTCCGGCCAATGGCATATGCAGTGCTGTGCAGTAAAAGAACATGTTAAAATTATCTCTATGTTGGTGTAAAACTGTTGTGTGTCAATCTAACCATATGAAACCCTCTAGGATTTGCAGCAAGCATCCAGTACAGTCATGTGTTTTTGGACTTGACTGCTAGCACACCTTGTATGGCTAATAAACTCATCGGGTTAATTAATTTAATTTAAGTGAGCTGGTGATGAAATATAACAAATTCATGGCTTGTGGTGCCCCTGAGGAGAAGTTTGGGAACTGAAGTGGTGTTTGCCTAGCTATCCAGCAAGATATCAGGAACTTTTTGGAGAACAGAAGTAGTTCCTGGTAGTTTTTACTGTGTTACTCTTACTTGGCATATATTCTGATGTTAAACTCTGTTATTTGTTCTGACCATATACACACTTACTACCGGGGAAATTTTGGTCATATTGCAAAAGACAAAGACATACGTATAAATAATATAAACAACATTTTCAAACATGGACATTAACACACAAAGGAACGATTCTGCAAATTGTCGTATAAGTGGAATGCGTAATAAATTAATAGGTATGCATTCAGACATATATATTGCAACAGGGACTCTCAGCATTCAAGTGAATGACAGGAGAATAGAATGCTGTCATTTCCAGCAGCACCAAATCTAGTTTCAAACACACGGTTGTTCTTTGATCGTGTGTGAAGTGCTGACCTGCTTGTTTTCTGCCTACAGAATGATGACGGCGGCCACTGCTGCCTGGTGAACAAGTGGAGCACCTTCCTGAAAGCACGCCTCGTCTGTTCTGTGCCAGGGGCGGACGGAATCGAAACCCACTTCGACGAACTCCGTGAGTAACTTCAGCTTTGTTTCAACAACACCGGTGTAGTGAGTCAGTCATTCACCCAGGTAAACTGCCCTGTGAAGGTCAAATATCGCTACTCCTAAGTGGACTTTGGAAGTAAATGAAGGTATCACTCAGTCTTTGTGAACGATATAATTCTTTAAAGAAATTCTGTCAAAATCTGTGGCAATATTTGATGTTCCATAGCGTGCTGTTTTTTGATACACGGTACACAATTGTCAGAAGAATGTCGCATGGTTGAATTTCAAACATATGGAGGTTAACATAATCTAAAATCCAGCGATGCCTTAGTCTGATAAGGGAGATTTCCTGTGGAAAGCCAAAGCTTCCTTTTCCAGAGTCCAGCATCTCCTCATTTTCTTAGCTACACCCCACTGGAAAGAGCATCCATTATGTAATGCCTGCTTGCCTTGTTTCTCCATCCACTCTGGCAAAAAACAAACAGAGACCACGCCAGCCGCCATCAGCTCATTTCAGGCAGAGGTCAAGCCAAGCCGTGCCAGTGTGTGTAAAGGAAAAGTCGTAGCATTTGTAGCAAGTCCAGTTTCCACCTCCTACCCCTCTGCTCTCTGCTTTCAAACAACTTTGACCGTACTGCCCCACCCTAGAAACACAAACACATGCACACACTCTCCCAGGAGATGCACGCAAACAAACTGCCGCTGTGCAGGGCCTTAAATTGCAGCAGCTGGTCTGCGAGTTGCTGGATTTCCTGGGCAAGTTGCCGAGTAGAAAACGGCATAAGAATAAGGAGATGGGGCTGGACTCCAGTCAACAAAAGAGTCACATTTCCCTCTTCCCTCTGCCCTCGAAACTGAGGCCCCCGCCGCACCACCACCATTCAGCAAATCCAAGTGCAAACATGCTCAGCCTTCTGTGATATTTCCTCGTCAGGATAACCAGCAGCCAGTACTATGCATCAAGCCTTTTGTGTGTGTTAATGAAATAGGGCCATCCATATTAAGAAATGTGTCAAAAAAGATATCATGCAGTGGCATTAGAGCAAAGTTGTGTGAACTGTATTTAAAGAAATCTGAAGTTATTGCAGATGGCTGACATGGTGGTTCAGTAGGAAGCACTGTGTCCTCATACCTCCATGGAAGGGCATTCAGGTCCCATCTCTGTTTGTAATGTGTGGTCCACATACAAACCACACGTGGCATGTGTGATAAAAACCTGTTATTCTGACATTGTGGGGACCATTTTTTTGGTCCCCAGAAGAGGAAATTCAATTTTGTAAACATGTGTGAAGTGCACGGCCTCCCCTCCAGGTTCTTCGTTGCAACCTGCGTTACAAGGACAGGGAGTTATGCTAATTAACATTGTAGAACTGCTCATAGTGTGTGATTCTATGTCTTTTCTCTGTGATGGAATGTCACCCTGTCCTGAGTCCACCCGAGCCTTGAGCTTTATGCTACCTGGGATCAACTGTAACCAGCCCCCACCCCACCCCAACAATTAATGGTTCATGGATGGATGGATGGATGGATGTTATTGTAGATAAGCTCTACAATGCATAAGCTACGCAGCTGCATAAACATCAGCAAATTGTCAGGGAACCATTGCTAAAAAAGACCACTAAGAGAACAGAAAATGAGTCGCTGGAGTCCAGGGTGGTGCTGGAGCAGACAGGGATGCAGATCAGGCAGAATCTGTTGGGGCAGCTGTGGTTGGAATGGGAGTCAAAACCTGCCCCAGCCTGAATTTGCCCAGAAAGTGTTGAGAGTCACAGAGCGCAAGAGGAAGACTGGGCTAGGTGCCAGCTGAAATAAATTCTTCACAGGAAGCGAAAATCTGAATGCTCTTATGTTTTTATTGCTTTTGCAGAGGCAAACGGAGGAATGGCACGTCTGGGTTCTCTCAAAGTTCTTAATAATATGCAAGTAGTCCCATAAGCCAATTTCAGTCTTTTTTTCTTTATTATTACTGCCATTCCAATAACCACACATTTTCATTAAACTGAGATTTTGAGACCATACTATCATTGATTCGTTTTCGATTTTTCAGTTTTCAAAGCACACGTCTGTAATTCACTATCCGTGGTAAAGAGCACATTTTCTGCCTGTTGTTGCTTTTGACTCTTCCAGGATGATCATCTTGCAACTTGTCTTCTTATCACTCTGCGTTTGAATGTCAGAGCACAGAAACTTTCTGCCAGGTGTGTTAATTACAGACGTGGCGAAAGGGAAGTGAGGTATTGATTGGATATATGAGCATCTAGCCCAGGGGTAGCCAATCATATCCGCAAAGGGCCGGTGTCTGTGCAGGTTTTTGGGATAACCTGTAGGTCAGCTGTTCAAACCCAGGTATGAGGACTCTTCAGCCAATCAGAACTCTAATTAGTAATATAATTAGGGAGTTGCAGCGAAAACCCGCACACACAGCGGCCCTTTGAGGATAAGATTGGCCACCCCTGATCTAGCCTGTCCTCACGCTGATAAACTGCCCTGAGATTATGGCCAGAAAAACACTGTTAGAAGCATTTGAATACCATCACATGCCTCAGTGCCGGGCATTTTGGATCCAAAAATCTTTGACAGGCAGACACAAAGCAAATGCTTTATTCCCAAGTGGTGAGCATGTTTGCTGTCTTAACATTTTCCCCTAGACAAACTTCCACCGAAATTCCTGGTTCACTTTGAACATGGTCATGCTCTGACATGCGTTTCCCTTATGTTTAGCTTGTAATGTTTCCACAACGTCTCTTCTGCTCCGCAGTTGTAACACTACCCTAACTTAGCAACAATGCAAACTTGTAAGAACATTATTTTATTTTAGGAGATTCAGCAGCCTGATCAAAGTTAGTTTTTTTTTTCTCCTGCTTGTATCTTCTAAAAGATGTAGAAAAGGAGTCAGTGATGCAATGCATTCCTGGTTGCCTTTTATGTTTTTTTTTCCCCTTCATTTTACAGTCTGTAGCCAGAGGGTCTCTTAGGCTGGCGTCAACATATTACTCATCTCTCCTCTCTTTGCCAGAAGTTAATTCTTGCTCTTGTTTCTATCCTTCACCTGTCATTTTTGTGCCCTTGATATAAACCACTTATTTAAAGATATTTTTATATGCTTGGTATTATAAACCATATATTAATTTATCTGTTTTGCTGTTTCTAGCTGCATACACACATACACACACACACACACACACACACATATATA
>JAODLC010000113.1:26504045-26522078 GCA_026781145.1 Hippopotamyrus pictus
TATATGTGTGTATATGTATATATGTATAGATAGATAGATAGATAGATAGATAGATAGATAGATAGATAGATAGATAGATAGATTATTAGTATTATTATATATTATTATTTACATAAACGATAAGGACATAAAGAGCTGCAGGGATTGCATTAATAAAAGTCGTAAAATTGTCTTTGTTATATATATATTCAGTTTTGGGTTTTCTGTACTAACATAATTAACATAATAAACTCTCAGTATGAGAAATTCCCAAAGGGTAGGGATCCAGATAGAGTTTATTTCAATGAGCAAAAACACAAATTCTACTGTCATTTACCAGGGTACAGTTGATTAGGTGTAAACAGGGTAACACAGGTCTGGGATTTTTGGTTGAATACAAATACAAAAGTAGGCCATATGGACAAAACCAGAAGACAGAACTAATGCTCTGATTGCAACTCACATGAGGGAAACAATCCTCCACAACACCAAAGAAATATGAGTCTAGACGGCCAAATAATGTACAATCTGTTGGTGAAAAAAATTGTCCAATCAGTACTCTGATGAGTGGGAGCATCGACGATCGCATATGGGTGACACCGCTGCATGTACCCGTGTGACAGTCACATTTTTTTGTCCTGTTCTGTCATTTTTCGGCAGTTCATTTTTCACCTCTTTAAAAATCTTTTTCTTTGTTTTCATTCAGGGGGAGTAATCCACCCTGTAGTAGAAACAGTTTATATATACATGTAGACATTTCTCCCTTATAGCTCAACAGCAGGGGAATGTTCCATCACCAATTATTCAGCCCTGCGGAATCATAGGAAACATGTGGCTTCTATTAAATCCCTGTTGCACCAGTGTTCATCATGCCTAGATTTTCCTCTGGGACTTGGGAGTTTTGTCTGTTCTGAAAGGTATGATCCCAAACCCCTGTGCAGTTGAATAGATCCATAACCACTTTAGTCAAAAGGGCTTTTCCTTCCTGCTCTTCTGACATGGAGGAAGCAGAAACAGTCTGGCCATCACCCTTTATTTCAGTGGTGACTGGGGAGAAATTCCCAAAGTCTCAAATAACATTTTTCCAGCCCAGCTGTGAAAGAAAGACCAACACCTCAAATGCTGACTGCAACATTTAAGATCTGAAACACTTGGAAATCTCACAGCATTGTCTTACACATATAATTCATTTTATTACTCAGGTGTAGCTTTGTTGAATGTGTTTTCATTTAGCTTTTGGAATGTTACATTCAAAAGAAAATCTCTTCCTCTGTCCCTATTACAACAGATTATCATGCTTAGGGTTGTGAGGGGGGCAGGAGGCCTCCTCAGGCAGCATGGGACACAAGGCGGGGGTGCACCATGGATGAGATGCTAGTCCATAAGATGGCTCAAACTCATGTATACAGTTGGTACTTTAGAGATGCCATGCAGGCTAACCGGAGCACACAGAGGATTTTCACACAACACAGAAATAACATACAAACTTTACAGTCCCCCAACCCTGGATGTGTGAGATAGCTGTGCTACCCACTTAGCCACTCTGCGGCCGATTTGCATAACTGTTTTAAAGATCCTTTGAGGGCAATTCATTATTACAAATTAAGCATTGTACTGTGACAGCTAATGGTGCCATTTAAGGATTGTTTGTTTCGCCTTTGTAGCCTAGGTTTCCATTTTATGTTTTGTTTCAGTCATCTATAAAGGTCAAACGACTTTCCTGACGATCGTTTGGGTGCAATCTTTATCGACTTTGATTCCATTTCAGAGGAACTCCACGCCTCCATTCCCTTTTATTAATTTCAATCATTTTCCTCCCCTTACAAAGGACACCTCCACCTTTTACCATGAGATCACATCTTGTCACCTCGCAGGAAATGTCTGCTTCTAGCCTCTAGCTTGCAGTGCACTGATCCCGTGTTGTTCCAATAAATGTCTAGTTTTATGTTTCATGTTGTAAGATTACATTTGTAAATCCTCCTTTGGTTCACTGAGGTAATGTAAGTTCTGTAACAAGTACAGAACAATAATAAAAAAATGTTAATAGTGTCTTATTGTGTCTTCCAGGTGATGTTTATATACAGCAGACACAGGACACAAAGAATCCTGCAATCTATGGAGTCTTCTCAGTTTCAGGGTAAGTGACCTGTAGATTATAGCAGACTTGCTCCTCTGGGTTCATAGATGTAGGAAACATTCTTTTCCACACAAATGAGCTCATTTATGTCTGGTGCTTTTGTTTTGGTCTTCTATCTCTATTACCTCCACATTCCCTTCTGATTTAGAAGGTCGGCCTCCAGGTAAATTATGGATAGTCTGTAGTACAAAGGGTCTCTGCAAACTGGGAAAAATTGCCTTTCCAATGAAGAAGAGAACCCGTTTTATCCTGTAAGGAGTATTTTGATAGCAGGTCATCAGTCAACGGCTATAATAAGCCTGAAAAACCCACCAAAGAAAATCTTGCAGCTGTCACCTCTGTCTCAGAAAACGTCAACAAATGGACTAATTCTTTTGTAATACCACTCTGAGTCTAGTTATAATTACTGGTGGGCATTTCTGTCTGTAACCAACTCCTCATTCCTCAAGACAGATTAAATCCTATAAATGATCTCATGTCATTTTCCCACTCCCTCACCCAGTAAGGTTAATCCAAGTTTCGAGGGAAAGTATTGATGACAAGTATCTCTCATAATGCTGTGTTATATTTTGTCAGGGAGAGGTATTACGGTTGTAAAAATCACATCAGCAGCAGTTACATGACAGTGTTGATTTCAAAATGACTTACGAGCAAAGATGGAAAACACATTTTTCCCCCAGTACCCTGTCCCACATGAGATCCAGTACTGAACATCCTTCCTTCTGATCGTGCTCCTCACTCCCCAAACTTCGCCTACAGGTCCGTGTTCAAAGGTTCGGCCGTGTGTGTCTACTCAATGGCTGACATCCGCATGGTCTTCAATGGGCCCTTTGCTCACAAAGAGGGACCCCACTACCAGTGGGTGGCCTATGCTGGGAAAATACCTTACCCAAGGCCTGGAACGGTGAGGGAATTACACAAGTATCTCTTTGTCAAAATCCTCATAGAAACTTGTTACACATGAATGTGACTAAATATCACAGGCTAGGTATTTATTTTTGTTTATATAGAAAATGTGTATATAGATACTGTATAGTTTGATTTTATGTTGATGGCTGTACTTATACATCATATTTATACAATGATGGAAGTTTTACTTGACGTGCCATTTGAGTCATTCTACAAAACAGCAGGAAATATGTGTGGCTTCTCTGCATCATGCACTGACAACCTTCCTATTTTAATTGTTATTGTAATGTACAGTGTCCTGGAGGGACCTTCACTCCCAATATGAAGTCCACCAAGGATTATCCAGATGAAGTCATCAACTTCATGCGCAACCACCCGACAATGTACAATGCTGTGTACCCTGTGCACAAGCGCCCTCTGGTGGTGAGGACCAATGTGGACTATGAGTTCACTACCATCACAGTGGACCAAGTGACAGCTGCGGATGGGACATATGAAGTTCTCTTCCTTGGAACCGGTAAGTAACATCTCTCCCTCAGCATTTTATTTCAGCACGGGGCCAGATGGAAGCTGAATTACAGAAACACAGTTGCTTATTTTACCAATATGTAAACTTCTCTGAAATATTTTAGGTGTGTGTCTCTTTTAGCTCGAAAACCACAGAGGCATAGGTCATAAGAAACATGAACATAATAGAATATGACAGATCAAATGAAATTTATTTAAAATTGATGGACTTAACTGGGTCTGAATTATAGTCTATGACAGTGCTTCCCAGTCCGGCCCTCAAGGACCTGCAGACAGTCCACGTTTTTGCTACCAGGAGCTAGGAGGGAGCAAAAATGCAGATTTTCGCTGGGTCCCCAAGGACCAGGTTGGGAAACACTGGTCTGTATCATGAAGAATCAATGCTGTCGGATATATTTGCATAAGACTTGCAATGAATTTGAGAAAAGATGTCACAGGTCTAAGCTTATTTGTAAGGGTATACATGTGAAGGTATATGAGGATGTGTAATGCATGTGTTTGTGTCTGCAATCTGTATATCTACAGTGTTAAAATGCCCCTGGGTGAACTATTTATTTCTCTCTTGAAATGTTAATACAAGGGGTGCATGTATAAGTCAAACATTAAAAAGACACCAGACATAAACTGTAAACAATTAAATACACATAAAACAGGAATACATATTACCCAGCAAAAGTGTGATATCCAAATGTGATTTTGAAATCTCATGGACTATAATCTGTTGTGGCAGGCAGATAAATGTATAGCATCATAGTCTGACTAATTGCCTTTATGATGAGTTCACCAGTAGAAAAGAAATTCCTGCTTCAGTGTCAGCCCCAGGCAGTAGTTAATTCTGCCCTGCTGTCCTAGGATGGAGGATCCAAGACACCACCCAGGAACTCTAGAAACCCAATAACTGTGTTTGGACATAAATCATAGCTTGACAGAGCTTGTCTCCCTGTTGGCTCTCCAATGAGACAGCAGAATGCGACTCAGGGGGATTAGCGTGACTGTAAAACAGCATGTGAGGAACCAGACAACGCCCCTCAGTGCCCCCCTAAGGAGTTTGATTGAACCGAGCCAAAACAGGAGGGCATGCCTACAGATTGAACATTTTTGAAAGGGAGGAATATTTTTCACCCTTTCTAAATTTGACATGCATGGTTAACTGAAAATCTTTTCACTCTGACTGAGCTGAGGGTTAATGAAAGAGCCTTATACTTTATCATTCAAATAGTACATGAAGTTTACTATGTGATGCCCTGACACAAAGTCATTCATGGGAATTATACTTACAAAAATGTTCTGAGGGCAGAAGGAAAAACAACTAGTTCAAAGAGATAACCAATCAAATTGTAGAGGTGGGTCCATGCAACTAGAAGAGGGAGGACCAAAACATCTGTTTGGCCTCTTCTAGTTGCTTGGATCCACCTCCTCTACCATCTGATTGGTTATCTCTCTGAACCAATCATTTTTCCTTCTGCCCTTAGAATATTTTTGTGTAAGTAAAATTCCCATGAGCCACAAAGTCACGCCATTATGTATTTTGGAATATGTTTGTTCTTTCAGCAACGGCCATGAAAGACAGCCAATCCTTATTCCAAAAATAACACACCCCAGCAATATACCTCGGGGTATGTGTAAGTGGACAGAGACCAGGACATTCTTTAGGATATTTTGTTGGTTATCCTAAATCAGCCTAGAGCAGGGGTCACATGAGGAAGATATAAGATATCTTACAGTACCCATGTGATTTATAGATCGAGGAACTGTTCAGAAGGTGATCGTTCTGCCGAGAGATGACCTGAGAACTGAGGAGCTGGTCCTTGAGGAAGTGGAGGTGTTCAAGGTGAGCCAAAGCCATCTTCCTGACCTTCTACAGTTGTAAAATAAATAGAAAAACTAAATTTATGTGACAGTCTGGCAGATTCCCCTTGAAATAAGAATGTCACTTATCTAATAAATAACTATAAGTAATATTTACTCAATAAATTTATTTCAGCATATACTTGTTTTAATACGGCTCTTAAAGATGTACTTCTCTTCCTGACTTTCTAGGTCCCCACTCCAATCACAACAATGAAAATTTCTTCAAAAAGAGTAAGTTCTTCCATAGGAGACTTATTTTCTGCAATATAATCTCACACTGACTTTTAAAAGGAGCCACACACGTGGATAATTAAGGTGACATTAAAATGTTAGTTGGAATAAAATTATTGATCCATTGGAACCTGCTCCACACGCAATATAAAAAGAGCCTAATTAGTTTGATCCATGTAAAAAAAAAAACAACAGTGGTAACTATCATTGACTTTATCAGACGTGAGGAACCAACAGAACAATGAGCTTTCAGGACCCTGGCCGATGACCAGATGTACAGTTCCTCCCAACTGCCAGCTAGACCCCTCTCTGTGATCTCGGTTTCATGTCCGTTCCTTTCTTGCAACACTTCAGCAACAGCTGTACGTGGGTTCGGAGTCGGGCGTGACTCACCTGGCCCTGCATCGCTGTGACGTGTATGGAGAGGCATGCGCTGACTGCTGCCTGGCCCGCGACCCCTACTGCGCCTGGGACGGCAAGGCCTGCTCACGCTACTCTGCATCTCAGAAGAGGTTAGGCCCTCGTCTTACTGTGTGGTCTTCTGGCTCTCACTGCTCCTGTGGGGGACAGCAGGTGATATGGTGATTCAAGCTCTCTAACCGTTACTCGGTGGCTCAGATCCCAGGAGCAGGAATAAAGCTCAACTCTTGAGCCAGATAAGTTAATCTGGGTAATAATACTGACTAAGAAAATAACTTGTGTGGCGTTGCAGTAGAATATGAGATGACAAATTGCTTAATTTGCATATTGTTTATCCAACTCGTTCAGGCGAAGCCGACGACAGGATGTGAAGTACGGAAACCCGATTCGGCAGTGCAGAGGCTATAACTCCAATGGTGAGCCCAGTGCGCAGCTTGCAGTGAGGCAGTGGACACCCACTGGACATCTATAGTTTGATGTTCTCATTTTCGGCTAACCACAAACATATGGGCCATTTTAACAGTATTTATCCATCAACATTGCTGATATGATGCAGTTGATGTCATTTATGTCATTTGTTGGTATTAGCACTGAGAGACTAAAACTTGCTGTAAGATATAGGCACGTCGGGAGCCTCTGTGATGGTGACATCATGGTTTCTATGGTCTGCTCCAGCCAATAAGAACACAGTGGAGACGGTGCAGTATGGCGTCGAGGGGAGCAGCGCGTTCCTGGAATGCCAGGCCAGGTCTCCCCATGTGTCCATCAAGTGGCACTTGCAGAAGGACAGCAGTGACAGGAAGAAAGAGGTGGGAAAGCCTTCAGCCTGTCACACGTATCACGTTTATGCTGCCCGCCCTTCGGTTTACCCTACATGGTAACTTTATGTCAGGCTCCATTACACCAGCCTGCCAAATGGATGTATATACAGTTTACACTATAATTCACGCAGTGCAATGAGAACACAGTTTGCTGATCCTTCACTTTGGTCCGCATTGTTTTGCAATCGTGAGAGAGAGCCAGCAGGGAGGGCGTTGGACAAGCTGGGACGCACAAATGCCTCAGTGGAAAATCAACAGCACAAATTGTATTGCTGTGCATGAAATGGTGTTCTGCATTAAGCATGCACATTCCGGTAGGAAAGAGTGTGGAAACGTGGCCCATTCCGTTCATGCAGATATGAACTCATACATCTTTGTTCCATTTTGCTTTCCAATGATATATGTCTGATAGACGCTTTCCAGTGGTGTCTGTCCAGCTCCTGTTACGGCAGCACTTGCTGTGAGCATTGAACATCTAATCATCTAGCCGGTCTGGTATTGACCGGTCCGGCCCTGAGTACTGTCATTAAATTGGCATGTTCTACTGAAGAATGGAAAATGAGAGAAACATGACAGCAACATTATTAAAACTGTAGCCAGGATTTGTCATCATATCATATTGTATCACTGGGGCGGGGGGCTGTGGGAGGGGATGCGGACATAAGCTTGGAAGCTGGAATAGGTCTGACATGTAGGAAACTTATGAGCCCACTGGAAGGCTGAGTTCTGGGGAAGAACCTTGGCAGATGAGACGCTTAGCTGGTTTAGCCAATAACCTCAGGGGGAATAAAATCGTCCTGTGTGTCCTGTGGACCACTGGCTTAAGTAACTCGTCACCTGCTTAACTGGGTGTCTTTGGAGCACTAGTGTTGTAATCCCCACTAGGGGCAGCCTTTCCAGCCTGGCTGTAACCGAACACCGAGATTGTTTTAAGCATGATGCTGTCTAGTATTCAGCACCCACCTCATTTGGCATAAGTTGTCTCACTAAAGGTTAGGAAGATGAAAAGAAAATGTAAAAATGAGGAGGGCTGCAGATAAGCCCAACTGTCTTCCGTTCAAATAATAAACTAAAACACATATAGTGTACAGACCAGAAGGTAGGAGGCATCTTCTCAGAATGCTGGTCTTGGAAGTATTTTTCAACTACTAAATAATATATGAATGATTAACGTTTTGTATGCATTTGAATTCCTTTGTCGCCATTTTGAGATGTATGGAGCAAGAAAGTATTTATTTTCTTCTGCCTTGACCATTACTAATGAGGCCCAGTGACCTAAAGAGCACGCTTTCTCTTTCTTTGACTCCTTTCACTTCCCCCAGATGCGATCAGATGGACGGGTGCTGAAAACTGATCAGGGCCTGTTGCTGCGGTCCCTGCAGCCGTCTGATGCGGGGCTTTACCAGTGTACTTCCACGGAGAAGAACTTCAAACACACGCTGCTCAGGTTGCAGCTGGTGGTGCTGTCCAACCGGGCCGTTAACAACATCCTGATGGAGAATGGTTGGCAGACGGCTGTAGTGCCTCCCCTTCCCTCCAGCCCATGGACACCCAGTGCGGGCCAGTACAAGGACCTCCTGACCATCCTCAGCCAGCCGGAGATGGGCCTCATCAATCAGTACTGCTTGGACTACTGGCAGCTGGGTAATGTAGGCTTCATGGACCCCATGTTGGGAAGCATCAAAGCGAAGGACCTGAAGGAGCTGAAGGAGCAGAAAAAATCACGCAACCGCCGAAATCACGGGGGACACCCGTGGGTACATGAGACATGAAAATGGCAAAAACACTCCGTGACAGAGAATTGTACGCATGAGGAAACTCCATCGTTCAAAAGGAAAAGAAACCAACCTGAAGCAACCTGAATCAAGCAAGCAGAAGTTCACGTCAACAGCGAAAAAATTGTTACACAGTATTTATTGTAGGTTGTACATAGTATGACTTTGTGGATTTATTTGTTATAAAGTAGAAAAAGTACAAAAAGGCTCTTTTTGTATAGGTACTGTTTCAGGAAAACTAAAATAATAATAATAATAATAATAATAATAATAATAATAATAATAAAACAATGCTACTATTGTTATCCTGAAATATAAAAGAGCTGCAGCCCACTTTAAAAGATGGTCCATTTCCGAAACATAATTGAAAATAATTATTGACAATTAATTTTTGAATAACTGAAATGGGTTTCTATTAAAGGAAACAGGAGTGAATTAGACTGAGACTCTATAAGATTTGGGTTTAGCTCGGGTTTGCATGTTTCCGGGAGTTTCCGTAACTGACACTTTGCCCAAGCCCAGGTTAAATTTGCAATAATATTTTGCATCCCAAGGGAGGAGCTCAGAAAATCTGGGATTTCGGGACGCAGGACCTGGGGACTGAAGCAAAACTTGACGTTTTATCATTTAGTCCAAACACCTGTGGACACTTCAGACAGCAGTAATGTCGCCATCTCTGCATTGCCTAAGCACAGTAACTTAAATTAACCAAACTGAACCAAAAGTGTATCGTAATATAGCCTTTGGTTTGACTAGTTTGTCTTCTTTTCTGAACAGATATTTATCTGCCTTAGTGTCCACAGTTGTTATCTTCATATTTGTGAGCCCAACTGCTTCCAGACAAATAGCAATGGTTTCGTTTCTGTTGTGTGTGTATATTACTTCTCAATATTGTACCTGTGAGAGCATAATTTTTTAAAATCCGATCAGCTGCTGAATATGGCAATGAAACTACCAATGCTGTGAAATTGCATGATATTTCTGATGTGTCTTTAAAAACTGACTCAAACATCTGTGGCATCTACATAGAATAATACTTTAAGAAACAGCCCATTAAACAGGAAAGCTTCCTTTGTGAGAAGGAAAAGCAGCACAAAGGTATTAAGGTTCCCAGCTGATAGTCTGGTTTTGGGATATAGGAGCAAGAGAGTAACATAGGGATAATATATGTCTGCAGAAGCATAAAGCAGCATAGTAAAAATGTGACATTACTTTAACATCAAATGCCAGTGCACTTTTGCCCATACTTGTACAGGGTAATATTTTAAAGTGTCCATTTGTCCCATTAGCTGATAGCAGGGACCCCAGTACCTGGTCTGCTAGATCCGTGAACATTTGGTGCAGCACACCTAAGCTTCCACATGCATGTCTGTCTTAAACATGTCAATATGAGTAAAATTAACAGAGATAAAGCAGTCTGTAATTTATAGAAGCCTGTGCAATATTCTTCTCGCACGTTCAATCTGGTGAAATCTGAATGTTGGCCTGTGCAATGTGGGCAGGAAGCAGTGGCAGCCTGTACCCTCCCATTGTAAAGGCTCGCAAAGTCTACGGTTGACTTTCAACATTGCATGAACAGTCCCACAAGAAGTGAATAGTATAAAAAAGCACAAATGAGCTGGATTAATGAGAGATGGCACCGATCGACTTGGCAACATTGCTGATGTGTATCATACTGTTCTGAAAGGAAGCAGTTCAAATTTTCATAGACACTTTGGTTCCACATGTAGAGCCTCAATGTATATACACATCCAGAACGTTTAACCTGCGTGTGACACATACCAAAATCTTGGGAAGCTGGCTTTTCATTGTGTGCATGAAATGTACCTGTACTGTATATACAAGTGAAACAAAAAGCTATATTGCCGGGTTTTTTTTTTTAGTTTTTTTTTCTCTTTGATGTTCCTTAAATAACAGATATTGAATGTTTGTTATTTTATGTGAATAATGTCAATACTTGGCCCTAGAGACTGGTACAATGTGATAAAGTCATATTCTATGCTGTGGCTACAATGGGCCAAAGTCTGTTTTTCAGTGTTTGGTATCTTTAATTTCCCCTGTTTTACATCACGGGATAAAACAGAGGGCTACAAAGAAAAGATGTACAATTTCTTCGTATTTTTACAACATGCCTTTAGCTTTTTTTGGTAGGTGGTATTGGTTTCTTAAGAAAGAGGGTGCAAATGCTCAAACTCAACGCACAGGTGTTGTAATGATATGTCTATGACTTTCCCCCTTTTCATTGTTGATGTTGCTAACTAATAAATGAAAGCTCTATATTTATAAGAACTGAATGTTCTCCTCCTGCTTCAAATGTATTTTAAGTGAGACAGTTTATGAAATTACGGAAACTATGAGCTGTCTCATTCATTCATAAAAAAATATCCAAAATACTGGTAAGCACACTGGGCTCACATCACATGATGGTGCAATTTGGTACACTAGTGCTGCTATCCTAGTGAGAGTCACAGGGGACCTGGAGCCTATTTGAGGAAGCACAGGGCAAAAGCAAGGCTGTATCCTGAATGACATGCTTGTTAATCATAGGAAATACACACAATGGCCAATTAACCTGAGCACACGTCACTGACCCGCAAAATCAACCTGCATAGCAGGGACATGCAAGCTCCTCAGTCACAAAGAACACTGGCAGGATTCAAAACTCCATTGAGCCACTGTGATCCTGTGCCTCCACTGCGACCCTGTGCTGCCACTGTGACCCTGTGCTGCCACTGCGACCCTGTGCCTCCACTGCGACCCTGTGCTGCCACTGCGACCCTGTGCCTCCACTGCGACCCTGTGCCTCCACTGCGACCCTGTGCTGCCACTGCGACCCTGTGCCGTGACTCTTGGCACAGTTGACATCATGATTGTTACAGTGTCATTCCTTTTTCTCCTGGCAAGCTATACAATTCGGGAAAAAATTAAGAGATTAAGAGCTCTATATTTTTAAACAAATCTCAAATTTTTAAATCCTGGTTTAATCCTGGTTTTGCTGGCAGAAGGCTACACTGGGCAGCAGATTGTTTCCAAGTTCAAGTTTCTAAGACAGCAGTACACAAGAACAAGGTGAAGCAGGAGACACTGGGAATGAGCAGAAACCAGTCAGGTAAAGGGCAGAAGTGACTTTCTAATGCCAGAGATGACCGTTAACTTATCCAGCAGTCTCATGAATTGTAGGATGACATCAAGTGACCTTGAAAAGGTATGGGAAACATTAAGTGCAGGTGTGAAGTGCACTGCTAGGATAGTTCGTATCAGGCTCCAAGTAGCAGGACTGAAGTCCCATAAAGCGTGTGTGTGTGTGCGTGTGTGTGTGCGTGTGTGTGTGTATGTGTGTGTGTGTGCGTGTGTGTGCGTGCATAAATTGAGAAATGGGTGACACAAAAAATGTTGCTGTGGTCTCGATTTTTCCACAGTTGTACGTTCCTCAGCAGGGATTCTGGACCAACGTTACTTTCAGTCTGAATGAATAAGACCCCCCCACCCCTGGGGCCCACGTTGATAATATTACTCAAGTGGAGGAGAAAGGGGTACAAAATGTGTACACAATGTTTCAAAAAGGGACACGGCATTTTATTATAGGACAATCCTATAATAAACTCTACCTACAGCATAAAATGCTGCTGCAACAACCAGAAAAGAAACTGGGCCCCCTACAGCTCAGGGACCCAGGCTACAGCCCAGGTTAACCTGTACGTAAGTCTGGCCTTGGTCACCTCTACAGCACCTACCACAGAGAATAAATATGACACGCAGCAGATGACAGCAACCACCTCCTATGCAGTCAGGCCACATCTCAGAGTTATTCCTGAGCTAAAAAAAAGAATCAGTTCAATGTTTCATACCAGTTCAATAGTCTCATTCTTTTAGACATCAATCAGCAACTCTTCCAAAAATGATTCCCTTCTGTCTTCTGACTGCAGTACAAGGACCAGGCACACATTTGTGAATCAATGTTAACATCTGGCACATTTGATTTCTAGTCTGTACAAGAACTCTCTAGGATAACTACCTTTCAATAAAGAACATTTATGAGCATACCAGTATTAAGTGTAAGCTCCATTTTATAATGCTTTTATTTATTTTTTGCCGTTCATCTCTATCTTTCCCTCAGTTTCATCCTTGCTGTTTTAGAGGACACATGCCAGATTTAGCTCCCCTGTCCATCCGCAGATTGAGGTCAGCACGATCTATCAGGTGAAAGTATAAAGCTCTTAAACTACCTCACAAAAGCTGAGCTCATGCTTCAAAGATGGATAAAAAGTCTTCGGTGAAGATACTGGGACAAAATAAAATAATAAAAAAACTGAAGTCATGACTACCTGTGCATTCAAACCTCATCTATTAGAAGTTTCAATAAAAGTATTTCTGCACCCGATGGAGCCCACTGGGAAGCTGCTTGGAGCCTCCCACAGAACACAATAGCACTGGCATAATATTCAGTTCATTACATGATGAGATGTTCTTTGCATTTCATGCAGGTAGAGGTTATTCAAGAGAACCATCTTTCTACAAAGACTTGCATGACTTATGTTAAAAGACAGCTGTAATATGCCTCCTAAAAGCACATTTGATTTGAAAGTGTGTGATGCTGTATGACATTAAATCTGATTAAAGTTCATAAGCAAATTTGGACTAATTTATAGAATTGTCCCATTTATGGGTATTCCATACCCTGTGGTTCTCTATGTGTGCTGTACAGTAGAGATGCATGAGGACTATGGTGGAGATAAATACTTGAGCCGAATTACCATCTCTTCACTGTGCACCTTCCGCTGAGCACAGCAAAGTCTTTCCAAATCTTATGTTATTCACCAGTGCCACCACCCTCCCCATCACCCATACCTCAGCCTCCTTGTGTCCGACCACTACCCCCGTCCTCCCTTATCATTGGCTGATCGAAGTCAGGTGGTCACAAGGATCCCCAACATCACTCTACGATGTGAAAGACTCACGGGCCAATGGGAAGCAGTTGATGTCAGGGCTGCATCACTGACACCGCTGAAGGCCTGCGGACAGCAAAGCAGACCTTCAGGACTTAAGTGGGTAATCTACCTGTGAAGAAAGTGACCATATCCAGAAAGGCGACATGGGAGCTGGGGCGAGTGCAGAGGAGAAGCACTCCAGGGAACTGGAGAAGAAGCTGAAGGAGGATGCGGACAAGGATGCCAGGACTGTCAAGCTGCTTCTGCTGGGTAAAGTCTGCTATTACCAAAAAGACAGCAGTGTTTCACGCAGCAAAGAAAGGGTTTATAGTGTATTATAGGGCTTATAATATGGCTCACAGGCCATCTGTCCCTCCTGCTTGACAAAGAGAAAATACACTGTCTTTAAGATTGTCTTGATATCGTCTTGAGAAACACTAGAGTGCTAGAATGAATCCAGTGAAGGACAATGGCTGCCAAAAAATAGCAAGTAAAGGTGTCTCTTCAGCCAAAGTGTTCAAAGTCTCAATGGCCCATCACAGGATTAGAATATTGTATCTATTATTGTGTTGGTTCAAAAAAAGAAGTATAAAACTAATCAAATGTACCTTATAAAAAGAATTGCCAATTTGATTGACTGTTGGAAGTTTTGTTGTAATTTCCCATCATGGATTTACAGCTGTATATGGAATATCTAGGTGGGCTAAACTTTCTGGTGCCCCTACCACTCTGGCAGGCCTGATCAGAGATCAGTAGGTTGCTACTTATGAGGAAACAACTTGCACTCGTGAACTGTTTCGATGATGCATATTTTTGCCATACAATGTTTTCTTATTGAATGGAAAACCTTACACAGTCCAAAAGTCATTAGTCACAAAAAGAATCTGTATATTTTCAGATCAGGATCCAAGACAACATTTTCATTTTACTGCTACAGAATTCCCCATTTTTCTAACCCTCAAACTAGAAATTTTGCAATACAGAGGTTTTCCAGAGACAAGCCACCAGACAATATCTGTGTCTCACTGCTCCATGTAATAATACCTCACAGGGTCTTGGTTGATTAAATCAGGTGAGAATAAACAAGCAGCTTAAGAGGGCAATCTGTCCTTAAACTTATCCTGAGCTCTGTAAGAACTGCTGGACATAAAGAATTTTACCTTTTATAAAATCTAATGCTTTGCTTATTTGTCAAACAAGCAAATTGAAACATGATTTAGTAAACAAGCCTCAAAAGAGAAGCTTGTAAAATAATCTCATAATCAGCACTAACTCGTCACACGCTGAACATTTAATGAGGAGAGACAGCCATAACCTATTAACTAAGATGCACTTTGCTGATGCAGAGAAAACAGAAGAAAGGTCTTCACGGTCAAACCCTTTTTTTATTCCTATCTACTTAATATAAGAAATTAAGGTAATATAAAATGTTATGTGAGAAACTGCCTATCAATTCCTGAAACATGATCCCTGTTAATAATAAAATAGTTTAAATTCTAGTATATTGCTATGCCGGATCAAAACAATTTTTTTTTAACCTAGAATGGGCTTGCATATACGTATACCAGTCCTTCTGGACTATCAAAACACGCACACCTTCCCTTAATAAGGGAAAGCTGTCTTTGCCCAGTCAGAGGGTGATTCACTTTTCTCAGAGATTTGGGTCAGGGACAGAGAGCATTAAATTACCCCCCACTACTCGCTCATCCCCTGACATCAGCTATAATGTGTTTATCTTTCACAGGATTAAGATGAAAAACATTAGCTTAGCATACCTTACAGGAGGCTACACTACATCCAGATTGTTACTTATTCTAAAGAATAGTAAATATAAAGGCACACCATTTATGATTTATAATGATTTATAAAGACAAAAATCCTGTACTGAGCTTCACATACATCTTTGCCACCACCCCTGAAGCGGCTAATGTCCCAGACTTTAGGCCGAAGTCACGCCTTTATTCCCTGTAATAAAAGGCTTGTCTGATTTAAAAACAAAATCAATAACCTCATTATATTTAAATTCACCTTGGATGGCATGACTTGGAGAGCAATAGTGTCCCCTAGTGGCAATTAAATACATTGCTTAGATTTAGCCTGGATTTTTATACATATTTGCATAAATTTATATTATTGATAATACTTTAATTTTTTTCAATTATTCTAGGGGCTGGTGAATCTGGTAAAAGCACAATTGTCAAACAAATGAAGTGAGTATCACAGAAACCCATGCAGTCGGTGTGGAATGACTCCAGCAGCTATAGAAATTATTCCATTTTTCACACCCCCCATGAATGTAATTGCGCCCACACAGAATTATCCACCAGGATGGTTATTCACTGGAAGAGTGCTTGGAGTTCATTGTCATCATCTACAGCAACACTCTGCAGTCCATCATGGCCATCGTGAAGGCGATGAGCACTCTCAGCATCGGCTATGGGGACCCTGCCCAACAGGTAAAGAGGATGACGGGAGAGCCAATCATACAACCAGGCACCGTAAACCTATCAGGAGGCTCTACTGCTGTAACACATAAGCTGAAAAATACAGATCTGGCAGCATTACCTGTATTATGGAGAATGAGTTCAACTGAAATGTCTTTGTCATCAGACCAGTTGATTACGTCGTTCTGAGGTAGTACATAGAAATATGCACTAAGGACTAGTATTTAATGATTATGTGCCAGTTACGTGCCTGGTTCTTCAGGAGCGTCTTTCTACTCTCAGGACGATGCCAGGAAGTTGATGCATCTAGCAGACACCATCGAGGAAGGTACCATGCCGAAGGAATTGTCAGAGATCATCATACGTCTCTGGAAAGATTCTGGCATCCAGGCCTGCTTCGAAAGAGCCTCGGAGTATCAGCTGAACGACTCTGCTGGATAGTACGTCAAAGTTCTTCCTTTAACTATCCCTGGCTATCTCTGTGTTTATTGTGAGGCAGTGTTTACTTTGGGGTGGGGTGGGGGGGCATTTAAGAGAAGATGGCTGGCGCTTGCCCATGTGGGGCAGCCTACACTGCATGCTGGCACCACAGAGGGTGTGTGGGCAAGTCGATTTCCCTTTCATGCACAAGTCAAATCAACGGGTTAAATCAGCACTCCCTCAGAAGGGAGTATTTAATGCTGGTGACTTCATGTCACCAGTAGGATTGAGCGACCTTGCCTCAGAATGGTCCAGAACACAGTCATAAAAAGCTAAAATCACTTTTTCACATGCTTCCTAAAATGGACAAAGTGGGAAATTGTGGTAGAAATTTCATCTTTACACAAATGCAAGCCGATACACAATCCACAAAGATCACCTCATTCTTTCTACAAGAATCTTGCTCTGTTGATTACGTAACGTTAATAACTTAGCATTAATTGGTCAATTGATCACATAATTTTTATGCTTAGACATAAGCTTTTGAATACCATGTTTTTAACTAACATAATGGAGTTCTTTACAATCCTATCAATTCTTACTGTTGATCCTGGATCCTTATGAATTACTATTTATTGTTTATTTTGACATAACCTCCCTGATCTGTTCTGTCATTTTAAGCTACCTCAATGACTTGGAGAGACTGGTTCAGCCTGGGTATGTACCTACTGAACAGGATGTGCTGCGATCAAGAGTTAAGACCACAGGTATCATCGAAACCCAATTCTCCTTCAAGGATCTCAACTTCAGGTGGGGTTAAATTAGGACTATTAATAAGATATGCATACCTGCAGAAGTCATATGACAGCATGTACTATACGAACTGCGTCAAGGCCAGATAGGAGAAACTATATCATATAGGTTTACATAAACATAAAGTTTAAACAAAAATAGATTAGATTGCTACATTTCAAAATGACCTCTGTCTTCATTGACTGTTTTTTTTTTAAACTAATTCATAGAGGACACATGGGTGGCTTGGTGGTTAATGGTTCTTATCTGTGCACTGTGGGTATTAAAATGGTATAAAATTAATTTGAGTCTCATTTGTGAAAAGCGCTTTTTCAGAATTAGTATCATTTGTTTCACTAATGACATTCAAGAATGAATAAAATTAACTGGCAGAGAGCACAGAAAATGGACGCACATTAAACACATTCGTAATCCCTGACTCCTACATCCGGACTTCCACTTTTAGGATGTTTGATGTCGGAGGTCAGCGCTCTGAGAGAAAAAAGTGGATCCACTGCTTCGAAGGCGTCACATGCATCATCTTTATCGCTGCCCTGAGCGCCTATGACATGGTGCTGGTGGAAGACGAGGAAGTGGTAAGAAATTAGTACCCAACAACCTCTAGTGTGGCAAAAAATACAGAGCAGTGCTTCCTAATCCAGTCCTTGGGGGCCCACAGACAGTCCACGTTTTTGCTGAGCTGGGAGGGAGCAAAAATATGGACCCACTGTGGCAGGGGCGTCAGAAGCATTTTGAATAAGGGGGGGACACACTGACATAAAACTAATATTTTATGTT
>JAODLC010000113.1:26522178-26556992 GCA_026781145.1 Hippopotamyrus pictus
CAGAAGCATTTTGAATAAGGGGGGGACACACTGACATAAAACTAATATTTTCTGTTAAATGGGGGGGGGGGAGGGCAAATGAATAATTATGAAATGTGAGGGGGACACGTTCCCCTCAGATTTAATGGCGGTGATGCCCATGTACTGTGGGTCCCCCAGAACCAGACTGAGAAACACTAATGTGGAGCAATATAGTGATATGGGAGTCGAGACATAAGTGATGGCAGGTGATAAGGGAGGGGGCACATTAACGCACGGGCTCACCCGGGCTGATGGCCAGGGGCCTCCGTTAAAGAGCAGGGTTGCCAGGTCTCACGCATCCGGCATGACGCTCATGCTTTCAGATTCCCACACTCACGTAAGAAATCTTATGACAAATACATATTATTCGATGGCAAACTTAAAATTAGCTACATCAAAAGCATTAGGATAGTTTGCAAAAGCCACAGACTATCTACAAGGTAATAAAACTGTTACATACATGTAAATGCGTGTGCATGTGTGTGCAGACTTGTCTTGAATTTAAAATCTCACTCCAGCCAGCTGACCAAAGTTGGCAACCCTGGAAAAGGCCCTCGCTGGTCAACAACTTTGACCGTCGCTAGTACGGAGGCCTCGGATCATGATAAAATGCCCCTAGATAAGGGTAGCATTTATAGCAAAGCAGTCAAGGTACCAGTGTGAAGAGTGAATTTATGTCCTATATGCCACATAGGGATTAGCGATTTCTTTACATACATGCATTTACTTAGTAGGCACTTTTGTGCAATGGGATAGACATGTGAGAAGAGCCTGCAGTCAGACAGCGGAATCCCTGAGAGACTTGGGTTAAGGACCTTGCTCATGGAACAAATGGTGATATTATGACTCTACTGGGCATGAGATATGGGCACAGAGCCAAAATCCACTGCCCTGCACACCACACCGCTGCAAATTACATCTGCAGAATCGATTATGACCGATCTTGAATCGATTAAGCTGAAGACAGCTAAGTTTATTAGGACAAACACAACTAGAAAACTTTAAAAAACAGTAAGTGTGATATGTACATCTACTTTTCTTAAAAGGCTCGATAAGTCTGTTGGATTTTGCTTGTATTGATTATCTGTAGCTATTTTTAACTTCAGTGTTCTCCTCCATTTTCCATCTCCTACCCAGAACCGAATGCATGAGAGTCTGCATCTGTTCAACAGCATCTGCAATCACCGTTACTTCGCCACCACCTCCATTGTACTCTTCCTTAACAAGAAGGATGTCTTCATCGAGAAGATCAAGAAGGCCCATCTCAACATGTGCTTCCCTGAGTATGATGGTGAGCCGCCTGGCATTCGTTTGCATGTATGCAGCGTAGAGGGTGAGGTACGTTAGATGTTGTCTGCCAGCACAGCAGTATTGCAAAAAAATCCACTGTTTCACAAAGCACTATATATGATGGCAGTGAATAGTTAATGGGCAATATTATTTGACTTTGAAATCCAATGTTACCTTTATGTTAATAACAACATTCAGTATTGTCAGTAAAGGTTTGTATGAACTGTGTTCATGCCATAGCAGAATTATAATCAATACAACTTTAAGCTAAACTTGAAGTCTGAAATACCTGTACATCTCTTTAAATGAGTATACACATGTACACATTATACCTATATAGTGGCTCAGCATTCCATTCATGCAGAATTTATCATGCCTAGACTTAAGGTTTTGAATACCCTGTCTTCATATGTATCTTTAATTTAATCTTAATACTTTAATTGCCACGAGGTCCCAACACCTATGAGGATGCAGGCAACTACATCAAATTGCAGTTTCTGGACCTCAACATGAGACGAGACGTCAAAGAGATCTACTCCCACATGACCTGCGCCACAGACACAGAGAACGTCAAGTTTGTGTTTGATGCCGTCACTGACATTATCATCAAGGAAAACCTCAAGGACTGTGGTCTCTTCTAAGAGCCACACCTCCATATGGTGAGAGTAACATCTCTAGCTCTTGGCTCAATGAAGTATAACATACAACTAAGCCCAGTACCTACTGCCACACAGCATAAAATACCATGGCTCTGTATTTGCCATCATCCAAAAACACGAATTTCCACTTCTTAATTATTTTGTGAACTGCCACAACGTAATGAATATAGTTGTCAGGTATGGAATCATTGAAATCCACAAGGTGGCAGTAGTTGACGCCTGCTAATTTGGTATCCCTTGGTAGCCTGAATTCCCAGATGCTTGCTGTCATTCCTAACTGCACATTTCTGCCTTTGCCCAGGAGTGGAATGACCCCTTGACCTCAATCTGTCTCCAATGATCAATGTGACCTCCAACTGAGGACAGCATCCAGTCTTCCTTTGAGGACATCCTGCCCTTTCAAATCCAAACCAACGACAAATAGAACATGTAGATGGTTTAATGATTCTTACCTGTACAGCTGCTGTTAGAGAAAAACACCCAGACCTGTTGGGTCATTTGTCATGAAAGATGATGGGTCTCTAGTTCCCAGAAAACCGAATTATGACCAATTTTTAAAAATGAGAGATTAAATTAATTTCTAAGACCATAAATTAAAACTCTGCTATCCATAACAGGCAACTGAAAACTCTAATCCTACATTTTGGTTACTGCTGTCTTTTTTATCAACAATGTACAATTACTGCTGTTGCCGTCTTTGATATTATTCTTAATTTATCTGCTTCAAATCGATTTGTAATATTGTTGCTAAGTTCTAAGTTGAGACCTGCATTCTATAAAAGTAAATTGAAACGAATATTGCAAAAGTCCTAACAACTCTTTCAATATGACCGTCACGCAAGGAAGTGTGCAGTAGAAAAAGTAGAGAAGTGCACATATCAAAAAATAGCAGTAAATCAATGTTTATTCTTAACCCTGCAGGAACAAGTCAAGTACAGTAGTTTATAATGGAGGTTGTATCTAATACCTGCATAAGCACTTCATGCGGTAGTAGAGACATTACATGATAGTTTGTCTCTTAAATCAGCAGAATGCACTCTGTAGTGGTAAAAGCAAATGAACCTGGCTTACAGCCAAACCTCTCAGAGTAAGACTAAGATAAACAATCTGTGAAGTTGGACTTTGCTTCCAGTGCTAGAGGTTACATTGACAGAGTTATAGAAAACCAAACTTCGACAGGGCTTGTACCGCTAACCCTAAACGGCATAAAGAAGCTGTGACAGGCAAGGGCTACACAGGCAGAAGGAAACCGGACATTCCGGTTGTTAGTTGGCAGGTCAACCATTTTCGAAAAGGTGACCGGAGTAGCATGCTAATCCGAGTTAGTGTGTAGTCTAGCCTGTAAACAGCCCATGTACTGTACAGGACTCATGATGGCAAAGCAAAATATACCAAGTAAAGCTTAACTAGCAAAGCAAACCTTTCATTTTCACTGCTCATTTTACTTCACACTAAAATCGAAGAACAAGTTTTTAATCACTATAAAGAAAATACTGTATGTTTGGTAGACATACAAAAAGAGCAGTCTCTCTCTCTCTCTCTCTCTCTCTCTCACACACACACTCACACTCACACTTGTATTCATATCTTTGTGGGGACTCTCCATTCATTTCCATGGGCAAAACCCTAATCCCAACAATGGCAACCTTAACCCCTACCCCAACCAGTCCCAACCTTATCTGTAAGTAACCAAACAAAATACAAGACTGTCAGTTTTAGTTCTTTGATTGCAATCACAGATTTTTATAAAATTGAGTTTCCCCTTGTGGGGACTGAAAAGGTGGTCCCCACAAAACCAAAATAACAGGCTTTTATTGTACTCTGGGGACATTGGGTCCTCACAATGTAATATACCTCTCTCTCACATACACACAGAGCAAGCAACATTTTTAAATTCAGGTAAAGATTTAGTCAACTTAATCCAAGATTTTTTTCTCCCACTTTATTTGTTGTTAACAATGCATGGGTGTACTTTTACAATCTTTCCAGTCTCAGACTTAAAAATTGTCGTTACATAAAAACACTTGCAAAAATTAAAAACAATTTTCTAAAGATTCTATTGTAAAGAAATGGCACATTTGGTGAAAAATGGATACCACTCGTAGTTTCAATTTGTAAACACACCTCAAAGCAATCCGATACAAAAGAGGAGATTCTGCTCATGTGGTCATGATAACTAAACAGATTACCATTACTGGGAAGGTATGAGATGTGAGGTGTTTGGCGAACAGCAGCTTGGGAAAGGTGCTTGATGGGTGACAGGTGTGTGGAATGAACCCCCAAACCCACCCACACTGCCATGGCTGCAGGTTGGAAGCATGAAGCTGTTAACGGTAAAGCGAGCGTCAGAGGACCCCTCAGATCTTTCCAGCAGGGAGAGAAGAGAAAAAAAAAAAAAAAGTAAAAGTATTTCAGTCCAGAATCCAGAATCAGAATGATTGCTGGGAAGTGCATTAGAGTAGCACAAGAGCAACTTCTTTAGCTGTAAAAAGCAATGTTTGCCACATAACTGACTAAAATCCAGAGTGTTCATACTGAACGGATCACACCTTCCTGGTCCAGCTGTCACTGTGCAAACCTTTAAGCTATGCGGCTAAGGGCCAGAAACCGCAACATGTTCCACTTTCAATAATAGATTGGAAGAATATGATATACAGTGTATAGATATGACCTACAAACCATGCAAAGATCTGCTTGAGACCTATAGAGCAAATCATATTTAGAATTATTTAAATTAACATGCTAAACGTTCCAGAGTCTGAGGACATATGAATACAAGAAATGGCTCCAATAACAGAAATAATGATATGCTGAGCATGCAAATTAATCTGCTTAGAAGTTGACACATTATAAATCCCTGAGTTTCCTGTCCCCTTTTAACACTTTATTATAGAGCTTCGGACAACATAGGTAAGATGCACAAGCCACATAGCACATGGAAATTGTTTGGATTAACAAACTCCATATGCATGTTACCATCTCCAAGCAGGAATCCAGCTAAATATTTAAATAGACTTAACTCACAACCAAACCTGGAACAGACAAACCTCGTCCTCTAAAAGGCTATGGAGAACAGTCATTCACATTGTTCTGATGGCCATCATTCAAACTCATCATTTTCTAAAGAGCTTGTTGACACGCAAACTTAAAATGCACATGTATAAATTGCTATAGGACTAATGCTACACAAAAATGCCCTAATAAAATATGGCTTTATTTTGTTATATAATTGAAACACATTGTTCTTTCCACCTAATGAAAACTTCAGATTCAATTTTGAACA
The DNA here is from genome assembly GCA_026781145.1 of Hippopotamyrus pictus. Classification (NCBI taxonomy): domain Eukaryota; kingdom Metazoa; phylum Chordata; class Actinopteri; order Osteoglossiformes; family Mormyridae; genus Hippopotamyrus; species Hippopotamyrus pictus. Next base: position 26,527,432 of record JAODLC010000113.1, read on the forward strand.
ATTCTTTCTAATATAACCCTACATGCAACTTGTGATTTATCATTTAGATTTTCAAGGGAGGCTTACTCCACATAAAAAGTCCTTTAAGCAAGTGAAAATAGTGCTAGTTACGTCTCAAAGTTTTTCATCGTTCAATTTAATCACAAAGCCAACATCTTACAGCCCAAAATCCCTTGGGACCCAGGTAGAAAAATGGAAGAATTGAACTGGTTGAAGGCTCACAAATCACCCGCAGAAGCATATGGCATTTGAGGCAGGAATTTAAGACTGTGCACCGAGTCCACTGCACTGAGTCCACTGCACCGAGTCCACTGCACTTTATAATTTTAAGGACATTGCTGTGATAGACTATCATGGACTGACCCCTCAATATCAAAATTATCTCCAGCACAACTCACACTTCTCAGGCACAAATGAAGCTCCATGTACATCTATTAAGAACAGAGTCAGGGCACAGTGCCTTAAAATGCAGTCAAAATAATGTCAGTCAACATTCCTACATATGCATAACTTTAGCCTTGTGATAAGCATCGAAACAAGCTGCATCTATCGTCTGACTTATGGCATGTGTTTTATTGCTGGGCTACAAAACCCGTAAACAGCTTGGTACTAAGCGATGGTACTCTCAGATTTGTCCACATAGGGCAGTGCAAATAAGGCAACATTCTGGATTATTTAGACCTTTTAAAACTTTAAGCACATTTATGAAGATTGATGCAATCTTTCGCCTAACGGACTGTAAAATCGGAAGACCCGATGTTTTAACTGAAGACACTCATTCTCTAATGTTGCCGAACACTGCATCAACTTACTGACCCATTAATCTCAACCAGACTTCGACCAGACGCATTATAATTTTAAGACATAAGTGTAGACCAACAACCCAATTCGAAACCATAATTTGGCAATATATTTAAAGGAACCAAAAAAAGCACTTGTTCAGTTGGATTGCTTGGGAGTGAAAAGACCAATGGAGGGAACAAACAAGCTCAGAAAGAATTCAACCGAATAGGTCGCTTCCTACTGATCTTTGGTTTACAGCTTCTAACCTCAGATCAATAAAAACCACTAACAGAAGCATCAAGCATCGAGTCATTTTCAAATCATATTAGTATAACATAACGACATTACGGCCTCAGATCAGTGTAAATTACCTTACAGAATATAACAATGCTTGGAAAATTCTTTACATTTACATCCATGGATAACAGAGGAGACCGTTGCTGTCGCGCTGAGGATGCGGTGATGCAGTATTGCAAAAAGGCAGAGAAACTTCTGTTTGTTTGCGAAGATGGAGAAGAATTGCATGAGATTTAATTCAGGACCATAATCTCCGTAATACAGGTGTTACAAATAATATTAGTGAGGCAATAACAGGAAGTAATCCAGGAAGTACTTCTGCAAAAGCAAGTATATTCATGGCAACAAAAAGGTAATGTTTTTCAGAAGTAGAAACCCGTATTACTGAAACCGAAATCCTCTCGGAGAGCTGGAGGTCAGACCTGAGGAGCTGATTCTCCGGCAGCCCTTCAAGCCCGGTCCAGAGACGTCGCCGCAGCAGGCGCTGCTCTGAGGAGCTCACAGGAGTCCCACCATCTGATCAATCTGCTTCATGTAAACACTTTTCAAGGGCAGCGCATACCGGCGTTCGTCGGGAATCCGGTCGCACTGCGGGCACACAGAAGAGGGGAGACGGCGTTACTGGCAGGTCGCCACCATTCTGTTCCAGCTCTTCGGCTCACTTCAGAGAAACAGCCTCAGCAAATTAAATATCTCAGCAAAATCCACTTCTGAATGGCTGAATAGAATAATATAATCAGAACAGACAATGTACAACATGCAATACCAAAGACAAAATAACACAGCAAAGATATTAAGAGCACTGCATGGTTTAAGTTCTCCAGGCTTTTCTTCCCCACTCACATTCCACTCCCATTCCCAGCATGGCACTGGTCTTACATTGCTGGTGTTGCTGGGAGGCACGTTGGTTGCATCCTGATCCGTAAGCACGCCTTCCTTCCACTGCTTCTCCCGGAAGCGCTCGTCTATGGGAACCACATGACCCTCTGTGGTAAAGATGTACTTATTCTCAGATTTGTGTAAGGGGTTGTCCTCGTCAAACAGCTGGGAAAGTTGGACAATGGGGAAAACATGGCGGTTAATAGGGACCAAGCCTCTCTCTTATAGCACCTCCCAACATTGATCATGTGTTTTTTTTTTATATATAGTTAACTTTATACTACTCATTTTAATATAAATGCATATACATGCAGCCAGTCCTGCAACAAGGTGAGTAATGCATTCCTGAAAAAGATCACGTTCACTAAAATCACATACTAAAATACACATATACAATGAGAAAGATAGGGTTTGGGGAATGTGACTTCAAAACTTAATAACTTACACCAAACAAAATTAATTAAATGATAATATCAGTGATACCAGTGGTCACTAATGTATCCATAAGCATTTTAAATAAGAAATAATAACAAAACATGAATAAGTTATATCATAAACATCATAATAATCTCCTGTGGGCTACAAGTCTTCACATTGGAGAATTGTAACTTGTCAATGCACAGAGCACAACTACATTGGATTACAGCACGCAGAGGGACACAGGCAACATGGCTACACAGCCTACGGAAAGCCAATGCGAGTGAATTAAATTTTTGTATGATAATTTGCCAAATATTTTCAGATTTTTAGACCAAGACTTTTCCTGTACGATGTGTGGATGTACAAATTTCAATTCCCCAAACGAGCTTGATGGGCTGAATGGCCTCCTCTAGTTTGTAAATTTCTTATGTTCTTATTTGAAAACCGGTTCGACCGATTCACTGAAAAGAAATAGTTCAATAGAAGGATTCATTCATGAATCAGACATCACTATTGTTCACTTGGATAGCTGTTTTTGCGGGCCTGTACCATTTCTCGCCAAGACTATATTGCATTGTACTGTAGTTCACATACTATCCCTCTCTCTGACTGAAAACTGCTTAAATACAAATGCAATTCCACATTGTATTGGACTGTATATAACGTGTATCACTCACGTTAGAACAGAATCGCGGTGTGATATCATGCGTTGTAGCAGGACTCACTGCAGTGAATTTATTGGATGGATGCATTAAAATATTTAGTACCGCTCATATTCAGCAGCCCATGCTGGTTGTTCTCCCTGCATTGCTTCTTAAGCTGCCTGGGACAGACTCCAACCCTCCTCCCTCCTTCCCTGTCACCCCACGACTCTAACGGATATGCAACTGAATGGTGGGTGAATGGAAGGAATACCCAGAATACTAAAGCCCTATTTGGACAGGATTAGTTTTACCTAGAGTGGTTTGGTATGTATTTTTTAAAGTGATCTGTCTGGCCAGTCCGGACGGGATAAGAATCGTGTGTAATTTCCTCAAATTACCAGAGCAAGCGGAGATGAAACGATCCCCATCCATTCGGGTTAAAAAAGTTAATGCATTCAGAAAGCAAACAACAATAGAATTTTCACTCTTGGGTGACTTACTCTTTAACAAACAAATCAAACACACACACACACAAAAAAAAACTTTTTCCTTCCAACCATACAGTAGCTCACAAATTGATGTCCTTGGTAGTATTGTATTGCTCTGCACCTACTGAAAACCTTGACGCAGAAGAGGGTGTAGGTGTATGTTCTCCAATATCTGTGTGGAAAACTAGGTACCTATTCAAGTTTTTAGAGTATAAAGCATATCCATCTTGCAAAAAAAAATAAATTAAATAAAAATTGGCATGCCTATATAGATATGACCATAATACTGAGATAAATAGACTACAACTAATGAAAGACATCCATGTTCCCTGTTCCCCGAAATACAGAAGGCAATTTGCACCTGAAAGTTCACTCCGGAGATTTATAATAATTACATATTCGGACTGGATTAAAATTACGGATCTCCAAAGTAATTTCTTCAACTACATGACATCACCAGGTAAAATTAATCCCTTCAGAAAAGGGCATAATTATGGAGGGGGAAAAAAACAAACAGAAAAATATAAGAAGTGATAAGCTCAAAGAAAGGATGCTTTTCTGATTCTACGTTTGTAACAAATTTGATGAAATGACAGAGTAGACGCCTCTGCGGCCACCAACCCCAAGGGCTGGCTGACTGGTGAAGAGATGGGGTGCGCTTACCAGGTAAAGGTATTTGCAGGTCTCGCTGAGGAAAAAGCTTTCCATGCGGTCCTCTTTGGACTTGTCCACCACATGATGAAGGGTAGCATAGCCACACCTGCCAGATAAAGGGAATTGTAGCATCATACAGTCTGGTCATTTTCAGCCTTTCAAATGAAGGCACATCCTGATTTAGAGTTTGTTTAAAAGCTTGGCAGTTAGGAGTACAATCTCTCACCTCTACGGCTGAGTCCTACCTCTGCTGTGTGAGCTTTGCATGCCCCCCCCCCCCCCGTGATTGAGATAACTGCAGGGTTCGAAATTAGTGGCGGCCCAGGACATGAGAAAAAATGTTGGCAATTTGCCTGACGATGGTGATGGTGTTTCAGCCAATCACAGTCACGAAGTAGCATGTCGAAGGTAAGTCATTCAGCTAGCTAATACGTGTTGAGTGTAACTTTGCTCATAAATGGCAATAGACACAAAACACGGGTGTGATATCACGCCAATCAGCCACTCAGCTAGCAATCAAGCCTCACTATGTAGCCAAGCTACGCTACATTAAACTTAAACAGTCTGATAAATTAGCTAGCTAGCTAGCTAATGTAGCTACGTTTAAGGCAGACGGCTAATGTCCATTGCGTTGCGAATATATAAGTATGGAAGTACTTTAAAGATTCTACTCCCTAAATCCATTAGCGCTTTATGGGACTTAGATGCTTTTGTTATTATTCATAATGACTTGTTATCCGATATATAACCCTCACGTTCAAACTGTAGAAGATGAGAGCCGTTGGAGTAGTCGCGGATATGCTCTATATTCACCATTACTGCTCGATTGCAAACATATGGCAATTTTCTACCAATGGTAGCCGTTTACTTCAATTCTCCTTTACCAATTACACTGTTTACACGTGTGCTGCGTTTACATGCACAGAATAACCAGATGAAGGTAATAATTCATTTGAATTCTTTTACATGCTTTTCAAAGAATCAGTTCCTTAAGTAACCCAAATTTACATGACAACATTATATAGTCAGATTAAGGAAAGTATTTGGGTGAGTGTCGTGTTTCCTTTTTCACAAGCATGTGACTGGTTAGGCCCAAATGAAGAACATTTAGGTAAATCTTTACTTTAGGAGACACAAGGAAATTAGTGACTCAGTTATTACTGAAGTATAAATCATGAACAAAAACAGTACCTGCGTGAAATACATGTTATTGTGAAATGTATGAATGAAATGATTTATGAAATACACTATTATGATTGACTAATGATGAACGAACATGGGATCAGTTCATAACTAATGCTTAGTTTTGGGTTAATTAATACATTAAGTAAGGGTGTACTCCAACATTATTTGTGCCCCCTCAACTAGTCTTACCAACATATCTTTACATTCTGTCACAATAAATTCTGGAAACTGCAATCGATCGCCCTAGTGGACCAATGACATCTTTAAGACTGCACAAGATAGAGAGGCAGACAGGAGGAGCTGAAGGATCTACAGCTATCATCAAATGTATTTGTATGAATGAAATCGAAAATTATTTATTTCTTTGTTGTTTGGATGAATCTTTATACACAAGATTCATACATGATTAATAAATTAACAGTTTTATGGAAAAGTTTTTTATTTTCCTGGGTCAGTAAAATATACATGTGACCACATGGGGGAATAGGTTGCACTGGACACTACTAAATGGCATTGCTGCCTGCAGAGTATACCCGTTTGTGAATGTATATCTGCATGTTCCCTGCAATGCGACAGCCGTCCAACCTACTGCCCCAGGCTGCCAGTAAACAAGCTCTGATCCCCTCTGTGACCCACCAGAGCAGCTTCAGAAAATGGGTGGATGGATTGCACTAATGGATTTACTGGAGGTCTCACATGATTTCACATGTTGGACGCAGAGAATCAGGCCCGCCTACATTATCCCATTAAACGAGGAATACCACATTAAGTTCTGAGCAATGCTTTAAATGAAATGAGCCCAACTAAATGCATTCCATGCTGTACATTTCACGCAATCCGTTTCCCTAATTAAATTGTACCAGTTTGGTTCGTCATATACTGTAGTTGCCCTTAGATCATAGCCAGGAATACCAGTGTTCATCTTCTTGAGACCATTCTGAGTGGGGATGGAATGGAAGGTAAATGATTTTAATTTACATTTTCATTAAAACGCTCCTGCTCCCCTTGTTTATTTACAATTCAGGTCTTACCTGACTTTGGTATATTTCTCAATGCTTTGAAGGATATCCATTCCCACATGTAAATAAAAAGGATTCTTGGTAGCCTGAAGAGGATTGAGAGCATAACACAGCAATCCTCAACATCTATATTACAACTGGGTCCAGCCCAAGCCAACGTTATGATTGGCTGTAAACAATGACCTGAAGTTCAAACAGAGATGTAACGGCAGTGTTGGAAAATAATAGTACCCAGGCACTTAAATTTACATTTATATCTGGAGATAATTTGCTGGGAAAAGTTAACAAGTGCAAACCCAGAACCTAAAGCTGCCATTTTTGATCATACCATATATGTATGAATATTTACATGGTTCCCAGTACCTGGTAAAGCAGATATGTGGATTCCACCAGCTCTGGTCGCAGGGGGTAAAAAAGAACATCTGGAGCCTGCAGCTGCCAGTTATACCTCTCAGGAAGAGCTCCAAATCGCTTCCAAATGGCATAGTAAAAAGCGTGCAGACAGATCGCATTCTCCACATCCCCACTGAGCACCTGAGAAATGAGGACCGATTTTCAGAGGCGGCATGACTGTGCCCTTCAGGAGAACAGTGTAACTACATCCACTCCACACTCCACTTTTTCTGGATCAAGGCATATGCAAGTTAACGAGTTATACCAGTTATAAATATAGGGAAAACAAGTTGGTGCATTAAAGCGATTTGTATTTGAAACCACGGCGCGTGTCATATGACGTCTGCATTTCCTCCTACTTCCTCTCGTGTATCTGATGCAGTTTAAAAACCTAAAGACTTCTGCACTGCTGAAGCGTCTGTGACATGACAGGTGAGAGACCTACCTGAAGCCCAGGAAAGAAGGCCTGCAAGGAATCGATCCAAGTGTTCATTATCTGCCCGCTGAACATATTTACATTAACATAGAGTGGAGGGTCCCCTTCCCCTTCGTTACAGGCCTCCCGCCTACACAGAAACATAGATGGCAAAGACAGTAAATAACAAAAGAATGCAGAAAAGACACGTCTGATAACAAATACACATACTGTACATATTTACACATATACAGTAATTATTTCCACAAGATTTCAAACATACCCTCTTCTGAGGTGATTCTGAATGCTTTCATAGGCAGCTCTGAACATCTTGTAGTCTTCTTTCTCCCCAAAGAGGATGTAGGACTTCAGTAAATATTCATAAAATGAGTCCATTCCAGCACCGAGACCACTCTGCTTACCCACCCACTGGCCTGTCTGGATGTTAACTACATTTCCTAAGAAATAAGAGGACAAATCAGACAATTAAAGCCAGACAGACTAATAACCCTCCCCCTCAGCTGCACAGCATCCAGTGAGATCATAAACATGCTGTCGACCATAGAACCCAGAACATAAGATGAGGACCCATCAGAATGACGCGCCAGAAAGACATTTGCTCAGGCCACTTTTCCCAAAATAACTTGGATGGAGTTATGTAATCGTCTGACTGTGACCAGAAGTTCTGACACGGCAGCACATATCTTGAAACTTTCCACAGCTGGAGAACAGAATTCAGGTACATCACCTAATCATCACTGCACTAATGCCACCAATAGACTTGAACCTCCAAGCTGACAATGACCAGCAGTAAATAACACAAGACTTTTTGCACAATGTAACACAACGTAAACAGCTATTAAATTAGGAGCATTATACATCTTACACCAATCTTGATGGCTTTTATTTTTTATTTTTTTCTTTGGGGGGGGGAGTTGTCACAGCAGCAGCACTTACCTAGCAGACCGGTCTCATTGCTCCTCAGACTCCACAGTGCCTTGACAGCCCGCCTGGCCACCCACTCGAACGTCGAGTCGCCGACGAGGCGGCTCAAGATTCCAAACTCCACCAAAAGGGAACCGGCACCCGCTGTGCACGTCTCATTGATGCTGTCAGGGGGGACGCCGTTCTTAAGATTTACCTACAGGAACAGGGGGAAAGAGAGAGAGAGAGAGAGAGAGAGAGAGAAGAAAAATCCTTAAACCCACAGCTTCATTACCACCCAGTGCCACCAACTATTTACATACCAAAAGAATACAGTTTAGCATTTGTCACTGACATGTGGCAACATTTATTTTAACGCTTGTAAATGATAAACAGTACAGTTATATTACTGTTCTGCTTCATTTTAAGAATTATTTCAAGGTGAGCTACCACAAGACACCAAGTTAAGGCTGCATACAACGTGTTAATTTCACTCTCGCTAATGCTACTGCTCTTTGATTGGGGAAGGACGTATAATTTTAATGCCCAGTGGTGCGAGGAGTATGCTGAAATTCTGTCTTGGGATCCCTTGGATCAGCTTTGCTGAAGCTTTCCCAGATTGGTCCCTCACCCTGGGGTAGGGGATGCCCGTGCTGGTGTTCTCGAAAGCGGGCAGCAGCCGGACGGCGAGGTCGTGTGCCAGGTGCAGGAGCTCATTGTCGTAGTCCTTGAGGCCCACATTGCCGAAAGGCTGCTTGGAATCAGTGAGAAGTATGTGAGCGGATATCAGGCTTCCGAGGATCCTAAGGTGGAGGGAAGCAACAAAGAAGAGCCGCTGTTATTCAGCCACTGCTCAGCCAGTTATACAGTGGAAGAAAATTCCTTTGCTACACTGCACATTCCCAATAAAACCAGGGTGCAGCAAACATCTGCTGCACCAGGTTCATGAGAACGTTAGAAGAACGCAGCCTCCACTACACAGCACATCCTAGAATGTTTATCTTCTGCTTCTCTAATGACTTGTGACAGCAATTTTTCAACTCGTTATTTAATTTTATGCCTTGCATCATAAGCATTAAACATCTGCATGTAAAGCTCAATATTTCTGCAATGATATTGTGCCTTAGAGAGGAACTTTGCTCAGAAAAACATACCACGAAAGAGAAACCACAACTTTGCATATTAACCGTTAAAATTGTGTCAAACTAAACAGGTGGGGGACGAAAAAGAGGTGCTGGAAGAAAATGTTGTACCTGATATTGGCCTCAAACACTTGTACAGTAGAATCCTTATCGAAAGACACTGTGTCAATCACTAGCTTTACAGCTCTGTGAAACTCTGACACATTCCCCAGCACCTAGCAAAAAAAAATATCAACACATACCATCAGAGCTTGCATTGCATTCATTACATACTTTTCAGTTAAACAATTCTTCAAGGAAAAAAAAACTTAAGAAGTACTGTATGTTAATATGCAGACGTATAAACACAGTATTTACTACCTTGGAATCAGGAATTTATGGCCATTCCTTTGGCCAAGGATGAACAAGAATACATTAAGAATATTACAATAGTTCCGTAACATTCTGAATCACCAGCGTACATTACATCATAATTACTCTCAGCTATACATTATAATAAGATATACTCTTTATGCACAACTTACATATTATATGAACACAACAGCGTAGGACAGAGTTTGATATTGAGGAGGCACAACTTAATACTTTAAATACAAAGGCCTATTTATTGCGGGGGGATTAAAGGAACCTAAATTAAATACTGGGGGGTTAATGACCCCCGCCCCCCTCCAACACTCCGGTATGAACATTTTAATGGCTTAGTAAGCAAGGCAGACATGGCCAGGAATGTTTTACAGATTTGTGTTGACAGCATGGTCTCAGGGATCCACTATGCCAGAACATATAAAGCAAGAGTTACCCAAGAGGTTAGCTACACCACCTGATACCAGGTCAGAACAAGCATCAGCCCCACAGGAGGAAACAAACATTATTTATCTGTATCTTTTGGCATTATTAAAATCGATGGGTGCTGCTGCACTTGTAGCTTGGCAGAGATGCCTGACAGACACCCTGTGGCTGACTGAAAGTTCACTGAAACAGACTGCAGCCCCCACCACACAAGAGAGGATGGGGAAACAACGGTATCGGGCGCAGAGCATCATCCCTCCAAAACAGGTGTTATGCCGAAAAAGGCATCCCTGTCTTACAATGCATGCCACTAGTGTTCTGACTAGTTGAGCTTTTAAGGGTTTTTGTGGGGGTAGGGGTTTTTTAGGGGTTAGGGTTTTAGGGGTGTTTTGGGGGTTAGGGTTAGGGTTTTAGGGGTTTTTGGGGGGTTATGGTTAGAGTTTTACGGGGTTTTTTGGGGCTATTGATTAGCACTACGGTAGCCTATCTCGACAAAGTAGCTCAACTCGTTTCAGATCAGCGACCAATCGGTCATTTAGAGACAGGCATGCATTCTACGGCAGGGATGCCTTTTTCGGCATAACACCGGCAGTGGTTAGAGGGGGCGCGGGAACGCTAGAGTGATGCGATCAGTCGCACCTATACAATCAAACAATACGCTTCCGGCTTTACTGTACAGTTAAAGCCAAAAAAAATGTCATAGTGAAAAAGAGAAATGTCACCTAATCTCATAAGGAGAAATAAAGAAAGAATGATGTGTCAGCGAGCTTACCAAGAGTGTATCAAGTGTGTCGATGAGGGTCAGAGAATAGTTCCCCAAAACATCGTTGATGTTGATGTTTGACCTGAAACAGTAAGACTGATTTAACCAATGTCATACAGGATTACATTCAACGCGATGCACATAGCAACTCTGCACATTAATGTCATGAGCAATCAACAGGAAGCTGACCAGGGAAAACCATTTTGATAACAAATACAATGCTGTGATTATTCACCGCCGGTTCTGAGTATCAAGTAGAAGTTACATCTGATCAGGGTACAGTTATAACTAATGATAAAACTAAGTCGGACATTACTGGGAAATACTGGCCAATATCATATGACTCGCACCTACGGCGTTAATGAACACAGATTTATAACCGGATTGGCAAGCCAAAGTTTAACAATAACCTCGTGCACATTTTCTATACCATCCGTAGGCTGACCTTCAAAGGCGCAGGTATTACGTCGGGATGCTGCATTTTACTATAGCTTTGTCCAAATTCCTTAGCTTACATCTTTGTACGTTTGTCCTGCCTCATTCGCGTGAGTCACCAAATGACAGAAATTTATCCTTCAGCTTTCTAACACCCGGGGGTTATTCACAAGCAGACACATAGCATGGGCAGTCAAGAAAAGAGAACAAACAAGAAATCTTAATCCACCTACGCAACGGCATCCTGTCAGCATATGAGGACTTTATTTACCAGCTCGTTTTAACCAAGTATCGTCCGTCATGTATTTACTGATAATTCCATAGTTAAAGCACCACGTCAGTTTTCACCTCTACGCGCCACATAGAGAACAAGAAGCCAACTTTTTATTCAGGTATTTACTTGACACAGATCCTACTGTAACTGTCACCTAACAAGCTGACAATTTAAGAAAGACAAGAGAAAGCCACGTACGGGTTAAGGACGTCTGGTCCCCTCCCTTGACAGTCTATAGGGTTAAGCTCATCATCAGGAAAAGCATATTTCATGTAGTTGTCATATCCAAAGTAGAACATTTCTTTGGCCATTCCCCGCATCTCCGCCTTCAGTTTGTCCGGGAAGGAGCTGTACTTCTTCGCATATTCGTCTTTTCCATTCTGAAAGAAGCTCAGATATGATTTCTTGTGGGGATGTTCATTATCCTTTGAGCACGTCCTGTGATATCCGTCTATATCGTCATGTAGCTGATTTAACCACGAATTCGTCCTCGAGTCGTCCCTTTCTTTCTCTCTGAAAAGCTCAATTTTGTGTAAATTGAAATTGAAATTTATGGGGAAGTTGAATCCCCAGCTAGGTCCCAGTCCAAATGCAAGCCATATGACAAAATTGAAAACCAGTCTCAAGAGGAGAAGACCAACTACTATTGACCTCCATTGCATCTTTGCCCTGGCGCAGCTTTAAAAATCATAATTCACGACGACAATGTCTTAGGAAACAGCACTGAATTGGCCCCTTCTCGTTCACTTAACTCCAAGGTTTCCCTCACACGACTCCAGTCAACAAACCAGCCCCTCCCCGGTTCTGGAACATGATTGGCCCTCCCTTTGGTTGATCATATAGGAAGTGGATGCACACGAGTAAATGTGATTGGCTGTTGCGCACGCCAGTCTTCTGATTCCCGTTTGATTTCTGTGTCGTGGCGAGCTGTTCGTTCAATAGAAAGCAGAACTTCCAGCCAATCGAAGTGTCACAAGTGTGAGGTACCGTTCGACGGTGAGCCTCGCTGGCTTCTATGCAAACTTTCCCACAGCTGACCTTCAGATGTGCGCTGCACCTTTGTCTCAAAATTGTTCAAAACAAACTTGCTATAAAAAACATTGTTGTCGCATCGAATTGATAGCATTTTTAAAATAAAAAAATGTTAATTACCATAAAATGGGTAATGACTTATTAGGCAGATATTTAGAACGGGAGTCATCGAATGTATGTAAATCCACTACGGACAGGCTTTTAACCGAACAATGTGATCATTTCCATGGAAATGCGCAGGTTTAGACTTTTTGGGGTGAAACTTTCAGACGCACTTGAACTGCGGGCACTAGCGCTGGATGTAGGCGTGCTGAGGGTGATTCGGCACCTCTGTCGGTAATGCGGCGTCAGAATACTGTAGGGCAGCGCGTCAGAGAACAACGGAGCGTCATGCTGATTATCTTGCTATGGCTCAGAGGCGACGTCACGATTATTTCGCCAAAATTGACTACCGAACCACCACACACAAAAAACTATTTGTCATGCCAATATATAATAATTCGTAGTATATCTGTAATGAATCCGAAATTGGCGCAGTTGGAATTGGATATGGTGTATGTGTTTGACACCAGTATGGGAGGTGAATGAATCATATTTGTGAACTCACAATATGCACAAATTGTGCGAATCTCACAAACTATATATTAATGTTAAAAGCTTTATAAAAACTGAACAATAACTTAAACGGCCTGATTTAATTTAAACCATTAAACTAAATGATGTGGTCTGGTAAATAAAACAAGCATGGAAACACAGCTGCCATTTGTATTTTTTTTTTACCATATAAAATATGTTGTATGATAAAGTCATTAACTACTAAATGCAAAACATAATAGTGAGGAAAAAACGTCAGATTTATAGCTCACAGGAAAAAACCTCAAAAAAAGTAAATTTATTGACAGATCATGGAGCAGGGGTGGGAGAAATTAAAAGCAAAACCAGACAAAATACACCTAAATAAATCAGTCAGCCTAGTTCTTATTTGCAAATCTGTCACCTTTTCCACATGCAGTGCCGGGAGGACTTTTCTACTGCAGAACGGACAAAGTTACAGATAAATTCCAAGAGGTACTCAGGAGGTCAACAGAACAGAAAGATCAGCCTTCTCCCACAAAAGTGACTTATTTCCCGGTGACCTGGTCCATATACTAACAATATGAATGAGGATGTACCTTATCTGATTCGGCACAGCTGAAAAATGAAGGAATTCCTCTCCCCAGTACACTATACACAGCAGTCGAACAGCGAGACTGGATGCATCACCAACATTGCACTTATATAAGGGGTAAACGCGTCACGAGAGACAAGGCAGAAAGAACAGTGTGCATGTTGCTCCATTGGGTATTGTCCATGCGAAAGCCAACCTGGGGGACTAGGCTCACTCGAGTCTCCCTATACATGTTCTACAGCCATGGGTCAGTTTTGCTTGGCTTTTGCATTTTCTTTTGGTATAAACTTGGTAAAATTTAAGTTCTAAAATCATCCCACTTACATAATGTGCTGCTAAACCCCATATGGGCATTAAGCTGGGGGCATTGATTGGCACTGCTGAAAACAAGCTGCTCAGGGTCAAGATAGTAAGATATTTACAAAGCTCTGCACTGCAAAATGTGCATGCACATTACAAACCAACACAATAAACGGAACATTTCTATACAATGAATCATGTTAGAGGTAATTATTTCACATAATCCAGGGTCAGCAGCTTTAAATCCTATGGAACTAATTAACTGGCCCTTTTTTACTGTTCAGAAAGTACTCAAAAATAATGTTCTGGCACTGATGCCCAACTTTTACATCGTGCATTATAATTTTAGTTATTTTATCATATACATTTCATCTTGCATGTGTAAAGTGTAAAACATCGTACTTTAAAAACTTGTTCTCATGGTAAAGGTATCCTTTCATTTGAAGTTTCTGTAACTTTCTGTATTCGTCCCCAAATATAAATTGCAGTTTTCGTGTGGTCTGTATTTTAATTGTTGGCCAAATTCAGATATTCCATTTATCCTGCATTGTGCATTATTCCTTAAAGATTCCATGCAAGGAAAAAGACGAATAGATTCACATTTGTGATATACCTCTAATGCTGCATACTCAAAGTAAAAGATATGGTTAAAAAAAAAAGATATACAAAAAAATCAATTTGTGATAAAAAGAAATATATCTCAAAAAGAAGGGTTGGGGGAAGGGGGGAATATGCATCCTGAATTTATAATGAGAGCCACATGTTCACCTTTAAGGCTTTGGGGGGGAATAACACGCATCACACGGTGCTAATCCCTGTGCTCCACATGGTCACACATCACATTACGCAGCGTGTGTGTGCGTGGGAAGGGGCGTGCAGCAGGGAGGAGACACGCAAACCCAGACAGCACACAACATCCTGTAAACACTCCCAAATCTGCAGAAACACTTTTAGAATGAAAGCACTGCGTGAAGAATTATGTAAAGCCAAAAAAAAAAGACCTTTTATCAATTTTATGACCGTTTACATGTTCACCTACACACACACACACACAAAAAATGTGCGTACATTGGTATGAAAACTTTAAGGGCAGAGGTTTGTAGTTTTCTCTTAAGAAAAACAATTCCTTTAACCTGTGCTTCTGTTAATCACTTATCGCACATCTTTTGTTTATTTACGAGTGCATTTGTAGCATTCTCGAGAGCTGTCTTAGTACAGTAATAAAATTAAAAGCATGCCCATTTCTTAAATTTATATATGCATGTGTGTGTGTGTGTGTGTGTGTATATATATATATATATATATATATATATATAGTATCACACACACACACACATTATATACATACCATATGAATGAATGTATGTTTGTGTGTTTGTGTGTGTGTTAATACTCAGCGAATTGTTGTCCAATGCTTTTGTCTGCTTTAGAGATTTTGCAGAAGGCACTTCTAGCTCTGCTTCTAATTCTGCTGTCCTCTCAGGTCGACTAACAGCACTCCAAGCTTCATCCCATTTAGGCAAATTTCAGACCCAACCAGGTCAAGTTTGTTACATTCACGAGCTTTCTTACAGAAGTACGCACATGAGTGTTTGCGTGTGTATCAATAACTATCTACTACGTATGTATGCATTTCATCTTCTATGAACAATATGTATACATACTGTACAGATCCATTCTCCCATAGAAACTATGAACATATTTTTATATGCCAGATTATATGCCGTATTTTTTTTTTTTTTTTTAATGCTTTCATTGTATCACTTTCTTTAAATTATGTTTTGAAGGATTTCATGAAGTGAAACACATTTGTATCAGAAAAATGGTTTAACAGTTTCAGTGATACTGAGACACCACACAGAAGAAAAGCGGCGGCATGTTTGCCAAATCCTGCTACAATTACACAGGGTTAACTGGGCTGGGAAACCTGCATCATGACCCCGAGAGTAGTGTGTTACAGTGAGAGACTGCTTCAACCCAGTGACAAAGAGCCAGCGCCTCAGACACCTGCTGCAGGAGTCGATTTCCAAAAAGTTTATCTTTTTTAAATTAAATAAATAAAAAAGACCTGCAATTTGGCATGATGAAGCCAGAGGACGTGCCAGGGATTGGCCACTAGGTCCCTCCGCCCCAAAATGTTTTTGGTTTTCTCAACCGACTGTGTCATAACAACTCTAGGATACTTTACGCTATGGACTTGATGCTGAAGGCTACTACATTTTTAGCAGTGCGCAAGGCAGACCAGAGTGAATGGTGGTGGTATGGAGGGGGGGGGTTTGCGTGGCTGGTGGGTGGACTGGGTGGTGCACAACACTGCCATGAGGGGGGCCGGACTACTGAACGCCGCCATAGCTGGAGTAGGATGACAGGTGAGGCTGACGGGGCAGACAAAACCATGGGGGAAGGGTCAGGAACGAGTTTTGGACTTTCAGCTCCTCCGGGATTTTGAGTGTTGTATAAGCCATTGCAGTGTGATATCTGTGGAGAGAGAGAAGCACACTGGGTCAGAAACAGAGGCATCAGTGCCATAAGTGAGACAGTGAAACACAGCCTGTTTATGTATTTCGTTTGTCCAAAAGGTCTGTGGAAAAACAACACCATCAACAGTCTGCTTTTGTTAGCATTATCTCTGCCAGTGAGAGCCTTAAAAACAGTGTTTTAAATTTAGCATTAAAAGCAAAAATCACCTCCAGTGAAACATCACACATACTGTAAAGCACTGATAGTCAGGCTTCCAGGGAGTTTCCAAGTTTTAATTTGTGATTACAGCTTTTCAGGATTACTCCAATTGTACATACAGCCGTGGAAAAAAGAGACCACTATATTTTTAAACAAATCTGCATTTTTTAATCCTGGTTTATAATCGTGGTTCTGCTGGCAGAAGGCTACACTGAGCAGCAGGTTGCTTCCAGATTCAAAATTTCTAAGGACAGCAGTACACAAGAATAAGGTGAATCGGGAGACACTGGGAATGACCAGAAACCAGCTAAAGGGCGGAAGTGAATTTCTAATGCCAGAGATGACCGCTGACTTATCCAACAGTTTCTCATGAATCCCAGGATGACATCAAGTGACCTTCAAAAGGAATGGGAAACATTAAGTGCAGGTGTGAAGTGCACTGCTAGGGCAGGTCGTATCAGGTTCCTAGAGGCAGGACTGAAGCCCCATAAAACAAGGATGAAGCCCTTCAAGAGAAAGAAAGAACCAGGCTGCAGTTTGCAATATATTCATATAATATTCATATAGACTCACACCCAGGAACTGAGAAATAAGTGAAACGAAACAAAATAAAACTGCCCTGTGGTCTCAATTTTATCCGTGGCCATCTTTTTTTTTTATTAATTGCTTAAGGAAAATTAAAGATTACCGTTTAATTATGATGTTAAAATACAAACACATTGACCAGTGCCATTAAACAACCATTTAAGGTGCGCAATATTTATGACGAGAGAGATACCACTTGCCTATGTTGTCCTTTTCCTTGCAAGAAATTGAATAGCAGCAAATCTCTCTGTCCTGGATAGCTGACAAGTTCCTGCAAATATATATATATATATACACACACACACACACACACACACAATAGAATAATAGGTAAAAAGGCAATAAAATGACACACATAGAAAATAAAAATAAATAAATGACTAGCTTTAGTATCTAATAAAGAGCAACCAACAGCTAGGGACATTTGCTGGTTTGAGACCAAAAGTTTTTCTGCTGTATGCTTTTACAGAAGAACTTAATCTACGTTTTGATACAGTAAATAAATTAAATTGCAAATTAAATTAAAACAAAATTTTTAGGCCAGGGGTGAGTGACCGGTTACAACATAGCATTCCAGGACAACATTTTAATTTTCAACATAACCAAAATTAAGCAAGTTTAGGGGAACATCTGGAGTTTGCGGAGTACTAACCACAAACCCCATAAAACTATAATAGGAGACTGTAAAGCAGACTCCCTGCCTCCCTAAAAGCTACACATAATCAAAGTGAGACATGCATTCCTTCAAATGGTAAAGTGGTAAAGGAGTAGCCAGCTTTGGAAAGCAACAGTGATGTAAAACTGAAGAGATGCTTATGTACTGTTCACACATTGTACATGATGATTTACTGTGTGCAATTACATTTTTTTCTGCGTACTAATTCCTGCTAGCATGTCTGTCAGAATCGCTGTTATGTAAATATCAAACGCTAGCGGAATTAGCATTTTCTTATGTAAATTTGCGTTATGAGCCCATTCCATTCAGTTGTTCTACAGTACTTTTTCAAGTAGTATGTTGGAAATTTTCATGTTCTGAGTTACCGGGAATGCATCAATACATTGGAATGTGCGATACTACAAATAATTCATAATATATAGAATTTGCCTTTTTTTTTTCCTTCAGATAATCCATGAATATTGACGCAGTCCAGTGGTATCTCCGAGCATTGACGAATCAGACGGTGGCGACAATCAGCTCAGTTTAGTCACGCTTTTGGCCCTGCTAGTAAGCCAGGCTGTGTCAGCACAGGTACAGATCGGGTACAGATCACATATTCGGCAATAGAAAACAGTCTGGTCTCTGTGTGGGTTGAGTACGGCTCATTTCCTGGCGGCAGTGGAAAAGCGCCATTATAGTTCTGCTCATGGGCATTGGCTTGCTAATAAATTACATGAGAGTCAGTGTTCATTTTGTATTACTGGTCCAGGAACACAAGTAACTAATCCCGGCTCATAAATCGCATCATACTCACATTTTTTCAATAAGCTGCTTTTCATCCAGAGCATTAGAAAGATCCCTCTTGTTGCCAAGCACCAACACCTGAAAAAGATGAGATGAGGGCACTCAGTACTGTATCTGGCATTCACCAGCATGGTGAATCCAAGTTCTTAAGGAGAAAAAAAATATACATAAAATGAGAAATCTTTGAAGGGCAGAAAATCAATTGGGTTTGTTGCTCCTGGATACAGGGCTTCATTGTACCTGCAGTGACAACCACACATGACCTTATTTTTATAACCATGTTAACAGCCAATAAGACTGCCTAGTCCAAAAAGTACTAGGGACCGTAACGGAATCCTAGATAGTGCTCCATTTCGGAATAACTGAATGAAACCTGGCTGCCTCCAAGCACTTCTGCCTGTGCCCACAGAAGAGTGACAGGGTCTCTGATGAACACATTTGGGATTCTAACAGACTTTGGCAAGGAGCGTGTGGGTCGGGAGGAGATCTGCAAAATGTCCCGCGGGTGCGGGGCGGGGGGGGGTTTGCAAGGGTGAGCCGAGGACCTC
The DNA here is from genome assembly GCA_026781145.1 of Hippopotamyrus pictus. Lineage (NCBI taxonomy): Eukaryota > Metazoa > Chordata > Actinopteri > Osteoglossiformes > Mormyridae > Hippopotamyrus > Hippopotamyrus pictus. Next base: position 26,546,710 of record JAODLC010000113.1, read on the forward strand.
TTACGAGGAGCGAAGGCACTGCAAATCCATGCCAACCTCAACACAAATCAGGAAATTCCCAACGGCCGAGACATTTCAAGCAGATTTATGCTTATATTTGCACCAAATAAATGGTAAGAACTGAACTCCAAGAGCTCAGACACAGCAGTAAAGAAGTGCATCACAGAAGAGCTGCATTGTACCGCTGTACACCGGCGTGCACTCACAGGGATTCCTTGTAACTGTGGCTTGTCTAACAGATTGTGCAGCTCATTCCTGGATGCTTCCACCTTCTCGCGGTCTGCTGCATCCACCATGTAACTGGCAAACATCCAAGTGTCAAGATGTCATATGCGAACAGACAATATCATAACTCGGGTTATATAAACAATGGATAAAGTGAAGGGCACTTAAATCTAATTACTGCTGAAATCTTTCTTCAATTACTTGGCATTTACATTTGTGCAACCACAGTGTTACTGATGTATAAATATCAGATTATCTTAGCATTATTTTTTAAAATAACTACCACTGTTCCATGAGTGCTGAATGTGATTCTCTCACTGGCTATGCCAATCAAAAACGAGTCAAGCTCGTAGCAATTTGTCTCACATTTTCTTTCAGTGTACTCACACTATAGCGTTGACACCTCGACAGTATCTCTCCCACATGCTCCTGAACCTCGGCTGCCCACCTATGTCCCAAATCTGTAAAGGCAGACGGAAGACCACAACAAAGCAGCAATCAGTCAGACAGCCATCGCCCCACCCCGTGTCAAATGACAGGCTTCCGCTGCAAAAAGAAGGTTGATGAAACTTAGGGACTAACTGGAGGTATGTGTTGCACCATCTTATTCACTCACATAAATCCTGAACAACTTTTTCCTTAACTAGCCATTCCTGGTGATAAAAGCGATTACCTCTACAGTCCTGACTATTTAATGGAATTCCTTTCTGAAGTGAATAGAAAAGCATCTACTGAATTTTAAGGGCGCTTAATACAAAGCCATTATGTAACAACATCCATCTTCAAACTAACACGGAAAAAGGGTGTTGGGTGTTTTCCAGAAAAAAAGGTTAATGATCCATGTACCAAAATGTCTTTTTCCTAATTCAGCACCAATATGATTACATACTAAGATAAGAACATTTGCGTGGATTCTTTATTCTCAAGGCATTACGGCCTGTGCAGAAAAACACCGTCATAAGGTGTTTATAACCATACAGGACACTTGGAGGGGGGGGGGGCGCATTTCCCTGACCATTTACCAAACTTACCAGAGTCAAAATTCATGATAGACAGTGTACTCTTTTGGACTGAAGAGGGCACTGTGTTCCCATAGCTGAAGACAAAGTAAAAAGCAAGCAGGAAAGAGAAGGGGGCCAAGGGAATGAGACCAAGGCAAGCCAAGCATATCACCTTAATGGTAACATTGCCCTTGGTGACCTTCCTCATGTTGAAACCGACTGTTGGGATCATGTCTTCGCTGAACTGTCCAGACTGAAAAACAAGAGCAGAAGAAGACACATAAGGAAATTCTACTTTTATTTTGATATATTAATACAAAATTTAAGACAAGCTTCGCTAACAAAAACTAAAATTTCAGAAACGCAAACTGACAAAAGTGAACCATCAAGGAAATTTATTTAAAAGACTAATAATAAAATGTAATTTTAAATACAAAGAACAGATATTACAGAACCACAGAACACTATTTGTGTATAATTACATTAGGTAATTACTCCTGGTAAAATTCAATTTAAATGACTGCAACATGCTGTTGCTCTTCTTGTTCATCTTCAGCATGCCGTATAGCAAGTCTACTGTATGAAGAAGCCTGGTCACCTGACTAGGCCTAAGTGGAAGTGAGTGTGGGAGTCTTGTGACGAGTGACTCGCACGCGGAAGGAACACATTTCCTGTTACCCTGTTAAACAAGTAAGCGGTCATAAGTGCTAAAACCTAATGACTGTACGCCTCAAATCACATTCTCTTTAAAGGAGAAGGGGGAAGAAATGACATGCAGACTAAACTTTTAGGCCACGTATGACTTTGAAAAAAGCAGACTGACAAGATACAACTGCCTCCTACTGTCACTCAGCAGTTTTGTGTGCCTTTGATATTTAAAAAGCTGGAATAAGAGCTGGGAACTTGTTCAGACAACCAAGAAACCATGTTCACATATGCGTGTAAAACTGGTAACGGGATTGTCATGTTCCTGGAGCCTATCCCAGGAAACATAGGGTACGAGGCAGAGAAGCACGAGGCAACACTCCAAACAGGATGCCAGGCCATCACTGGACACCCCCCCCCAGCATCACAAAATCTCCATAAAGTTTATAAATACAAATGACTCGGGGCACAATCGATATAACAGTTACCTTCCCAATATTATGGTTCCACAAATGTATCAGCATTGGTGAAAAACCTGCCAATTATTTACTAATAATGTTAAGTATAACAGGCAATGTCATTTAAATGTGCTTGTTTGACTGACGAGAGTTCACATTATTTGCTTGTTTTTTTTTGTATAAATTAAGACTCAGTCTCTCAAACTGACAATCACATCAGTCAGTGTAAGACTTACTACGGGTGTCTGGTTTTTGACCACATTATTAATATACTGGCTGGTATCAGCCATCAAATGTTTTTAACTTCTTAAAATCAGTATGAGAAACTAAACTTTCATATCAGTCAGATCCTAGTATGATGCAGAAATGGGTTTCATTATAAGTTTCATAATATATTTTATATTAATCCTACTGTTTCATAAGATATGAACAGGATGGCAAGATCAGACAATATAAGCGAGGCAGGTGTGAGGGAAAGCCATTCTAGAAAAGCGGCATGTTCTTTTTCGATCGAGATAAGTAACGGTCAAGGACCACATTCATATGCCAAAAGTAGGTTTCAGATCGTTTCTGAAAACTCATTAACTTGTATTGATTCAGTAAACAGGGCTGATGTGTAGCTCTGCAGGTTAGGACTATAATCGCAAGGTTGGCAGTTCAGATTCCGTGACCAAAAAAGTGACTTCATGAGAAAGTCCCTCAACTTCTTTAGCTACAGGCACATTGGCTGAGCCTGCTGTCTGACCCTCAGTTGCATGTTGCTTTGGACAAAAAGTGTCTGCTGACAGTGCTAAATGAAGAAATGTATGCAGAGCTTTTAAAATTTGTAAAATGAAATAATAATAATAATAATAATAATAATAATAATAATAATAATAATAAAATGTAGTCTGTATTATCACTAGAACTGGGCAATTAAAAAAAATAAAATGTACGATATTTTGACTTAATATCTATCTCTCTCTCTCTCACACACACACACACACACACACACACACACACAGAATCAAGCAGGGTCAATTGTAAATTTAAGATTAATGGTAAAGCTTAAATGCCATAACGTCAGTTCCCCCTCCAAAATAGAGAATGGGACTCCAAAATAGATTTTCAGCTACATTTCTGCATTTCACAGCAGCCACCACATAACTTCTTAACGGGGGTTGCAACACAGACACTAGCTATCAAGACATAGTCTTACTCTAGGACCTGAGTCCAACAGAACAGACTTCCCACATTCCCACATATACTTAAAACAGTTCATCTGGGTTAGTGATGCACCAGTATTGAAATGTTGACTGATATGGATAAGCGAGTGCCCCCAGTCAAACTGAGCAGAATCATTTGATTCTGTGGAAAAAGAGAGATCAATCTGCTGTCTAGAAATGACAATGAATTGCAAACAAGATCCAAACTGTATAAAACCATCTCGCAGGCTCTAAGCAGCGCTGCCACCGATCCGGGTTTCATGGAATCGCCCTGTATTGTGAAATAAAATGCTGTGTCCCATTTTGAACCAAGGACAGCACGACAGACATATCACACGTGCTGCAAAAGAATTGGTCTGTGCTATGAATACAATTTACCAAAATTTATGTGAAGCGAGGGTTTGTATGTGAGGGGAGTCAATGGCACATTGCTATTCTACCTGGTAGCTGAAGCCTATCGTGCGATTAAAAATAATGTCTCCATCTGTGCAGAGTCCATACATACAACATCCCACAACTCCTAGCAAATAGAGCACGTTTCCTTGGTGAGTGGAGCAAGCAAGCTAGATGGCAGTATTAAGTGCTAATCCAGTCCTCAAAATGAGCTTGTAGAAGAAACTCAAGAACAACCACTACCAAATGAAAACAAGGATGAAACACAAGGGACAAAATGACAAATATAACACCAAGTGGAAAAGGCACTTCCCTTTGACGTGAAACAGTAGCTCTTGTTCTGCTGCTGGCGCAGGGAGGCTCCAGAAAAGATCAAAAGTAGACAATCCTTACGTAGTGGGTAACAGCATTTTAAAAACAGACAACATACAAAACAAACTAACAGCATTCCCAAAATCATCTTCTAAGTGTTTTTTTCTCTTATTAGTGATTTACACACATTCTTAATTTAATTTAATTTAAAATAAGATTTGCACTGATAATTTTAAGTGTAATATATTGATGTGTTAGTCGTTATGTCACCACAATCTACCTTATGAGCAAATTTTAAAAAATTAAAAATGTGGATTTTGTGTGCCCTGTATGTCCTTTGCCAGTAACGCACCTGTTAAGCAATGAACTGCACCTGTAGTTGCTTTTAGAGATAGGAACAAATGTTTTATACTTGTGCTATAGTTTTGTGGCCTGTGCTACAAAACAATTAACCTCCGCAGTACCAGTGCTATGTGTTAAAAAAAAAAAAAAGTAATGTAAAGCTCTGGCATCCTTTATTTCTTCAGAGTGAAAGTGGCAATTCACTACTTCGAGTGGTGAATGAGGCAATAAAATCGCTCGTCTTCCACTACAGAAAATGGCTGACCATCCAATGCACTCAACTCAATTATTTTCATAGTTGTGTCTTTATCACTATTCAAAGTTTAGCAGCACCAGAGCTCAAGTTAAAATATGGGGAGACACATGAGACCGATACTGACAGGTTATTATAAACATTATTCTCTGTTCCATACAGTGGTTCTCCCTCATTCCCCTGGCTGGGCACGAATCGGCGCGGTTTAACCACCCTTCTCCTAACAGTACAGTAGCAGTAACTTCAAATGACACTTATGGTACTATAAATGGAGATGTAAAAAGGGAAGTTCAGTCCTTAGGCACATGGAGATGACATCACAATGTCAATGACCAAGAATCAGGGAAAAGAATATATTAGGTCAAAAGAAGCGAAGCCGTTTATTAAAAAGGACATATGGCCACAAGTTGCCTACGGAGTTCTACAGTACAGCTGGGTGACAAAGCACACAAAGGCACACAAAGCACAAGCCTTAATCACCTCCACACACCAGTCATGGATACAGACAGGCTACAAGTGCCTGAATCAACAACAGGGACTAAGAAAATGTTAGCTTTCCTGAACACAAAATACCCAACTACAAATAGCAGTCCATCAGAAGCACTTTATTCACATTTTCATATCATACTAACACCTAGACTCAGCTAAACAGACAACCTAACCACACCTGTGGTCTAATTAAAAACTGATAAACACAATGGAACTCAACATGGAGGGTGAAAAGGTTGTCTACAAATGCCACTTGAGGACAGCGATTTTCACTGACATCGATATATCACAAAACTTCCAAAAATAATATAGGCAACAAGGTTATTAAGTCCGGCTCCTTGGTTTAGGACCACGGAAGGTGCGGAACACACCATTGACACGAGTCACATCCATCTATCCATTTTTCAGTTGTTGCTTATCTAATAAGAGTCTCGGTGATGCAGAGCCATTTCTGAGAAGCCAGGGGCGTAACACCGGGAATCCCCATGGGAAAGATGCCAGACTGTCACATGAGCACATTAAGAGCACAAATTAGAAATATATATATATTAAATAAATACCATAAGCTGCACTGAACACATTTTCCAGTTTTTACATGTTTTATTTCTATTTCAGAACAATACATTTCTACAAGTACTAGATAAGGAAATTCATCAGGAGAAAAAAAAACAATTTCAACTAAAGTACTATGAGGGATGCTTTATCTGAATTTTATGCTTTTCCTACTTCAGCAGATCTAATACAAGGTGAATAACTCAAGTGTAGTCATGTACAGTCTCAGCCATTACCTAGGATTAGGTACCTCCCTGCCCATCCCAGTGCCTGTGACTCACAACTTATTCAAGTATGGATGCAGTCAGGTGCTTTACTAATACACATCATTATTGCATCTCACAGTACCGTCAGCCAACAAAACTATTACAATGATTCACCTAAGGTTCATCCCGCACTGTAGATGGGAAAACAAGTGTCTGTTGAGCTGAAATCCAAATTTACATCGGATAAAGGCACGTTATAAGCCGACGGATATCACCCAAATTTTATTCAGATAATGAATGTGCACCCTCCCCTAATTTTCATTTCCGCAGCTATACAACTCCACTGTACAGTCTTCATTGCAGTCAATCAGTATGTACATGTCTATGGCACATTACTGCTCCGATGCGGTATTGTGTCGGAACCGGGACCAATCACGCCAGATGGGACGATGAGTCGGACCCAGACCCATCTACACACAGTAAGATGAGGCGTGGGGTTTCAGATCATATTCATGAGACCGACATAGGAGCATCTGCCTCACCTCATATTTTTTAAATGAAAAATTAAATAAATCACACACTATATACAGGCTTGGTCATACAAGCGATGCATCCTTTTTTTTGGGTGACCCGAAAATAAGGTGTGACCTCGTGCACAGAAAACATGACGATCGTTTATCTGAAACCTAAAAATAAAAACAAAAGTCTAAAAGCTGGCAACGGACTTGTTTCCCCAATACCTGATATCACGGGCACTCCAGCGCCGCCCGCATGACTGCGAAAACAGCTCAGCCGCGCGTCGCTTTTATTCTTAGCTACTCACTACCGACGCATGTTGATAATGCGACGTGCCTGTTCCGTCTCTGCACACCACCGTACAGTCAGTGCATGATGCGTTGCGGTATAAATAAATTTAAGGTAAACGCACTTCGTGATATTTCGATATACTTAATTTGTATTTACGGCCCCTCATTTGTCTAGAGATGGCAGAAAGGCAGAGGACCAGGCTTAGCTGAGTGAAAGGACATCCGAAGGCCGGCCTTAACCTCAAGTCGGTTCGCACACAGTCCCCCAGCTGGCTAAAGCTAAAGCTGCAAACGGGGCACGTCAGGTGATTTAGGTAACCGGACAGACATTTGTGGATTATAGGCGTGCAAAACGACCGGATATCACCAGATCTTAACATCGTCCAGCGTCTCCCTAAGCTAGCTGCGCAGCTAGTTAACTAGCTAGTCAAAGGAAAACAGCACATCCGAAGCAAACAACTAGAGCTCTTTGTTTACACAGCTACCCAGCTAAGCGCGCGGACCGCTGGGCGGCTTCCCTGCCACCCGCGCCTCGCGCACGCCGCTTTTCGTCCGCGAAGAGACGCCGACTTATCGACTCACGGCTATAACGTTGACGAACGTCGTCTTCCCCGAGTACTGAAGTCCCACCAGAGTCAGCTCCATCTCCTCCTTCCAAAAGAGGGACTTGAACCAGTCCAGAAGCCGGTTTAAAAGGGCGAGCATCTTGCGGCCGAGAGACGGAGCGGCTGGAGGGCGACGCAGGAGCGAGCGTAGTCGGTGCCTCTCGCGGAGCGCGAGCCGGGAGCGCGACGTGCGGCGAGTGCGCAGGAAGTGCGATCTGTCATATGACCGCGAGGCTGGGAAGGGAGCTCGGCTCTGGGAAGGCGGCGCGGGCCAGGCTGTCAGGCGCGCAGATCAACAGCTGAAATGATGACCTCTGCTGGCGCGCGCGTGCAAGGTGTGCCGCCACGCAACTGTGCGGGGAAGCCAGACAGCACGTGCTTCCGGGGAGGGAAAGATCCCGGGACTAAAACTGCTTATGGGTCATAATATTGATAATTATACTGAATTAGTAGTATTTACTTTCTTTTCAGATTAAATGATGTTTGTTTGTAATGTCTGCTATGATGATGATGCAGAATATTATTACAGTTTCTCATATTCATCCGTTCAGAGTGTCACCGTGCCTTGCCTAGACAGCACCACCTTCTGCCTGCAATAATAAATGGATGTTACATTTCCAGACACCCAAAGCATTTCACAGAACCAATGGGAAACCACCACCTTCAGCCGCCCCCCCCTGTGTAGCACCCACCTGGATGATGAAACAGTAGCCATTCGGTGCCAGCATACTCACCCACACGATAGGTAAGGTGGTGTAGGGGCAGGAGAGAATTCACCAGTTGGATATAGGGGATGATTTGGAGGCCAGATTTGATAGGGCCTCAGTGGGCAATTTAGCCGGGACATTGCAGTACCCCCCTTTTCTCTCAAAAGATACCCAGGGATCATTTATGACCTCAGAGAGTTAGGACCTTGGTTTTACTTGTCATCTAAAGGATAGCACTGTGTCCCCATCACTTCAGCATTGGGATCTACACAGACTACAGGAGTGTGCTTTCCTGTTGGTCACACCAACACCTCCTTCAGCAGCAACCCAGCTTTCCCAGTTGGTCTCCCTTCTAGGTACTGGCCAGGCCCAAAGCGGCTTAGCTTTAGATGGATTACATAGCCTGAACTGCAGGTGGTACAGCTGCTGTCAATGAAAGTCCCTTGAAACATTAGGTGTGGAGTTAATGAACTGAGAGGACCCAAGCTTCTTTTGGGCTTGGCTGAAGCGATCATCAGTCACGTATGCATTCCAATTTGTCGAGAGCAAATGCAATCGAAGGTGCCGCAGGGTACAAGGCCGCGGAATACCCTGGATGGGGTGCCAGGCCATCACAGGGCACAAGGCCGCGGAATACCCTGGATGGGGTGCCAGGCCACAACAGGGTACACACTCACATTTTCTAGAAATTAGAATTTTTTTAAATATGGCCAGTGTTTAGATAAGCATTGGTCATTATGCCAATATGAATAACAACCATCTATTAGGTAACTGATTTTCTTTATATGGATGGAGAAATGTCACTTTATGTGCTTCAAAATGCAAAACTGCCACAAGAAATGAACTAGCTATCCATTACGATGTAAAATAAATGATAAAGTGCTTAGGCAGACTAAGTATTCAGAAATACGGAGTATTCAGTTACACAATAATTACAAAAATAATCATATCCATCCAGCCATCCATCTTTCAAACACTTATCCTGGTCGGTATTAAGCCTCTACATATAAGATCTTGCATGTTCACTGAACTTGTTTATTCTGATTCTAATGGAAAGGAATATGTAGTAAATTTAGTTTTTAACTAGAAACTAGTAACTAGTAAATTTAATTTTTAACTGGAAGCATCCATAATTTGAAAAAAAGTATCATGTATATGTGTGGTACATGTAAGACAGTTAGAAAAATAAAAATGCAATGGAAAATATAATGGAATCTAAAGAAAATATGCACTCAGACTTTTATCAGTTCATAGGTTTTGTGTTTAAAGCACTTGCATTTAACAATCCTAAATCTGGATTATTATTCCAGTTCAATAAGGTAAAGCTGAGCACCAGGCCATAAAAAAAAAATATTTTAAAATATCACTATTTTACAGTTTTGAGTCAAATAACACATATATGAAATCTTTAGTGACCTATCTGGCAATCTATCTAGCTAATATGGAAAGCAAAGAAATAACAAAACGTGGCATCTTTTGGCCTGGCCAACAATAAAACGCGTCACCTATGCTTCTCCTATTGATCGGCTGTCTCTATCTACTGCACTACAGAGAAGCAATAGTTAAGGAATTGTATTATACCTATAAAAATAAGGATAATCATTAGAATCGTCTGTCGCCCTTGAATGAGAGAATTAGAAGACAGAGAATGCAACTCTGGAGTCCAAAATAAATATGTGTTTGCCCATTTACACCAGCAGATGGCGGCAACTCTATAGTTTGTATGAAAGATGTGCTTCTGTGACGCTGCTGTCATCAGGGACGCTGGAGGGGCATGGACACCCTAACAAATTCGGGAGATCCAGCACGTGAAGCCCCTGGCTGTGATCCTTTATATGCAGTATTGTTTCATAATGTATGGGGCACTAGATTTGAAAGCTTTTCTCTATGGTAGTCTATGTTATATGGCAGAGGGCAGTGACTATAGGTTATGAGGATATCAGAACAATACATTATTTCTATTTGCTATATTTCTATATATCCACCAATTCATTTTAACACCTTTTTTTATATGGCAGAGGGCAGTGACTATAGGTTATGAGGATATCAGAACAATACATTATTTCTATTTGCTATATTTCTAT
>JAODLC010000113.1:26557092-26579768 GCA_026781145.1 Hippopotamyrus pictus
ATATCCACCAATTCATTTTGACACCTTTTTAAAACAGTTTTAAAGCAACATCTCCTATTATCTGCAGTTATTTCTATTAGGGTCTAGGTGAGATTGCTCATAATTGACGATAAAGGGGGTAGAAGGCATTCAGGCACACTGAGGTGTTGAGGTTGGGGGGGGGGAGCCATGACTTTTAGTGTCCCTGGCAATAGTTCAAAATTTAAATGGAAAAAAAAAAAATATGACTACTGTCGTTATATTTTCAATTAAGCCATTCCTCATCCTCCACAGATCACACAAGATCCTCAAATTACAGATGATTCATTTTTGAAAAATGCAAAGACAATAAATTACTTAAAGCTATCCATCCAACCCTCCATCCATCAAACTATCCAGTAGTGGTTATTTAAATTGTATGTCCCATGAAAACATCATGCCTGGTATATATCTTGCACTGTACTTTGTGGGATAAAAACAAGGTTTGCAGAAAAAACTTCCTTCAATAAGTAATTCTAGGAAAATGGAAATGAGTTAAATATTTAGATATTCGTGTAATAGAAAATATATGCATTACATACATATAGAAATTCTTGAAAATGCATTTAAACGTTTTTTTTCACAGGGATGTTTTTCCCTTTAATGTACTATAGTTTAAAATTCATTTAAAATTTTATTTTATGTTAGATGAGTATGAAAAGATGCAGTTTAACCTCTCACTTAGTTAAAATGAACTATTTGGCCTGGATTGAGGTTTAGACTGTTTACTTGCACTGTTTTGCTTAGCAGGCCTGGAACAGAGCAGGGAGGTGAGCTGAGGACAGCAATGTGCACGTCTGAGCTGTAGCCCTGGCTTACTAGTCACCCAGGCTCCACACCAACTGCAATCCGTGACGTGTAGACAAGCCCACCAATCAGAGTGCAGCAGCTATGAAAGAAGCCGTGTGGCAGTACATGTGACAAGCAGCTGCCCTCTCTCAATGTGACCACACAGTCAACACTTGAGGAGCAGGAGAAAAAAAATGGTTCTACGGTTCACGTGAGCAGATAAGGGAGGGACTATGTTTATCTGACTGCATCTTTCCAGGCTGCCCAGTTTTCAGGATCATGTGGGTTCCACACTATAGCAAATACTTTATTTATTTACCATAAAATGACCTAAACTGCAAATAGATATATTTTGTCTAAAAGTGTTTATTATATAAACAATAATACTGAAACTACTCATAGTGGCTGCTTTATTAGGTATAATTCACCAATACCAGGTATGACCCACTATTGCCTTCAGAACTACTCCAAGAGTAAATATGTTGTATTGTCATAGAAGTTATTCCTCACACCATGGTTGTATGGAGCTGGTATTTTTGCTTTTGTGGCCTGCCTGGTAGCTTTGATGAGTTTGATGATTCTCCTCTGACCTCTCTTATTAAAGTGTTCTGTCTAGCCTAAGTAAAGCCATTTACTGGATGTCTTTTTGGTTCATCACACCATTTTCTATAAACTCCAAACATTGTAGCGCGTGAGGAAGACCTGCTGTTCCTGACATGCTGGAACCACCACGTCTGGCACGAACAATCACACCATGTTCAAAATCACGCAGATCCAGCGTCTTGGCTGTTGAAATGCATAGTTGAACAGTAACAGAACCTCCTGACCCTGTCTGCATGCTGCAGCCACATGATTTGCAGTTTGAAGGAACAGGATGTTTGGAGGAACAGTATGTTTGTGATAACAAGCAGGTGTACCCAAAAAACTGGCCACTGAGAGCATATGTCGATTTATTTTTGTCGCTGACAGGTTCACAAAAGATAAGCTTCTCATACTTTAAATACCAATACTTCATAATAAGTTTGCTATTAATATATTATTATTATTGTTGTTGATAATAACTCCTATACTTCATAGATAAAACTTGGACATTGATCAGTAGAATTACTGCTCAGAGAGTCATTCACTTAACAAAAAAAGCGTCATATATAAATGGGCAGAGCTTCTCCTTCAGATGAAACATTTTGAGGGTTTGTGCTGTGTAAAGTGCACGTGATGCATCCACCAGAACATCCTGTCTGCGGAGGTCTTGCAGCACGAACCAGCACGCCATTCACTCACGACAAGCGTACCACTCGGTTAGGCGCGTAAACAAGTTTTGTGGCGGGATGCACCTAGTCGGGGTCTGACTCTGCTATACAGATGAACAGACTGGAGAAACCAGACAAGGCTCGTCTTGGTGACATTTTCACTCCAGATGAGTGCTTCTCAAAGCCACTGTGCATGCCAGTGAACAGAATATGGCAGCTCCCATGCATAATAGGTAGAAGCCCAGCTAATTACACAAGTGCTCTTGCGGGCTGTTCCGTAACAGTGGTGAGACTGAAATCAATACCCCAGTATTAAATTTCCTTTTAATGTGTTCTTCACACCAGGAGACAATCAAGCAAATGTTGGACAAAAAATACTTTATTAATATGCTTATATAACATATCTCAGTATTTATAGATAAAATATGTACATCAAACAACCTTCGGATAGGTCCCAAAATATATAATCTCAAGTACCTCTGCCTATACAAAACTAATCTTCAGTTTAAAATGTTACATTCACTTATCTTACTCGACTTTTGACTCCAGTATTTATACAAATACATTTAATAAAGGTCTGACGTCGACTGACTGATCAGCTTTCGCGGGTAAAAGGCAACAGCATGAACAAAGAACAGGCCTGACTGGACTAGAAATCAAAAACTGGTAACGATGTAGCTGACGCCTAGCGCTTATGTACATGTTTCTGTTGGCGCACAAGAGACGGCAGTCTAAGACCCCTTAGTGAGTAATACAGAACTTTTACGACACGTATCAAAAATAGAGATATACAAGAAGTATTAACAAAGTTGTTACAAGGAGGGGGGGGGGGCTATAATGGTGTCTCGGGAGTTCACTACCCGCCTGCGTGCATGGATCCCAGAGCCAGTGCCAAGGTGCCCGCGACAGGACCGGGCGAGAATGGGGCGCACACCAGGTTCAGGGACGCCCTCTACAGCTGCCAGGGAAATCGCCGGGGGGCGTGGCGGCTATCGCGGTTGGGGACGGAGCCTCGGCCCGTCCCGAGTTTGCCGGCCGCACAGCACACAGCTGAAAGGGGGACCGGGACTACGGGTTGCGGAAACCACCAAAGCAGCATGTGCAGGGATTTCGTCTTACATTCCGTGTGATAAATGTGTGCAAAGGACTCGTCCTGATGACTTAGGGCATCCGGCATCTTTCACTCAGGACTTATAGCTGACATTCAACGAAAAGAGAGGAGGATCCTGCTCATAGCTCGTATTCGGATTCTTTTTGTTTTTTTTTTTTTTGGCTTTTCAGACTTGAAGCCACTTCACAGTCTCTCCATGGATCTGCCTAGCAGTGTCCGGCTGGCTCGCTCCTCTGTTCTACCTGCCTTGTCCGGGAGATGAGGGCTGTGTCCGGCTGAATGAAATGTGATGCCGTGTGCATCAGGTGAGAAGGTGCAGGCTCGTCAGTGGAGAGTGGCTGGGGGGGGGGGGAGGGCCGCTCTTGGTTACGGAGGAGGAAGAGGAAGACTCAACTTCGTCTCCCCCCAACAGCCTCACCCGCAGACCTTGTCACTTTCAAAAGCATCAGCACGCATCAGGAACAAGCTACAGAAAAGTCCTCAGTCTTTGGTTTCCATACTGAGCGGGGGGACCTGCTTCAGCGCTTGCAGCAGGGCGGGGGAGTCCATTGGAGACTGCGGGGTCATGGGGGACCCCACCTGGGGAGACACCGCAAACGACTGCGGCAGTTTCTCTGGGGAGCCACTGAGCCCGGGATACAGGACCGGCATGGCTCCGGGGTACCAGCACTTCTCCAGCATGGGCAGATAGGCGGCAGCGGAGGGTGGTATGAGGTAGAAGGGCATGCAGAGAGGGGGCTGGTGGGGAGAGAAGCCCATGTAGCTGCTGTGGACGCCGATCACCTCCCCGCTCGAGAGGGACTCGTCCTCAGAGGACTCTGCCCTCAGCCGCTTAGCTTGCGGCTCATCCATCTCCTGCTTAATGGTGCCTGCCATCCCTTCGGCCAGAGTGTACTTGAGGTGGCAGTCCTTGGCGTAATAGCCGGGCCGCTCCGTCTTAGAGTCCGTTTTCTCCAGCTCGCCCCCGTAGCCGCTGTCGGTGTCTGTGTCGCTGCCGCTCTGCTCGCCGCTGCCCTGTGGGTAAGTCCTCTGGATGACAGGCACGCAATTCTGCCCGTGGCCCTCGGAGCCCTTTGGCTGCATCCCAGCTGGCTTCTGCCTGTGCTCCGCCCCCTTGTGGGGGGGCTCTTCCGAGTGGGGGCTGGGGGAACTCTGCAGCACCTCTGACGCCACCTTTTGCAGGTGGCTGATCAGGTGGGAAGATGTCACCTCCCTGCCAGCCTCCTGATTGGCCAGATATTGTAGGATCTCCTTGGCACAAAAGTGGAAACCAGAGCGAAACATCTCCTCACTGTTCACTGTGCTGGGAGATGACTGCTCACCTGCATGGAAAAAGACAAAAGAAAACACAGAGATGATTAAAAAGAACAAAAACTGGAAAACGTTACAGTTTTTAAATGGAAAAAAACATAAATATGTCAATATATAAAGAATATTATATTAATTACTAGATACGTATGGATAAATATTTTCTTGATATTTTTGAAGCAGGATGCAAGAAAATATCTTGGGTTGAGGAGGGTGGCTGGTCCTGTTCTCACCGATTTGCATGCCGTTCTGCAGGGCGATGATCTTCTGTTGCTGCTGCTCCAGGAGGCTGGTCAGGGCTTTCACATGCTTCAGTGTCAGCTCCAAAACCACAGCTTTCTCCAAGTGGCCCAGGGTCTAAACCACAAAACAACTCCATCAAACTCTTACATACAGTCGTGTAAAATGTTTTCTATAGCGTACTTTTGCATCCACAACAATAATTATAGAAGAACAATACTAAAAAATTATGTGACAAACTTTTAAAAAGTTACGCTCCTTTAATTATACTGTACTAAACACGTACTATCCAGGCATTACCAAATAGCTTTAAAATAAATCTGTAATTATTTAAATTCATACTTTTATAAAATATGCATTAGCATTTTACTGTTAATTTTCGCTAAAGTATATCGCTCATATGAATTACAAAAATAGCACTGACTAAATAGTGGTGCTATCAATATAATAGCCACCAGATGGCGCATCAGATTACGTTTGTCAGCGGAACAATTTTGACATTATTCCAAATGCAAACTTACTGTAAGTTTAAGGTGCTCTGGCAATAAATCCTTCAGTTGGGCAATGCATTCATTTATCCTGTCACGCCTTTTCTTCTCAATAAGTCGATGGGGCAGCTTGTAAGTTTCCTACCGAATAGACGAACAAATTAATTATATTATCCAATCAACTAATATGAGATATGTTCGAAGAAAAATATGTTTTATAGAGAAAAAAATTACAAAAATTACATATTGCATTAACATACATATGAGTATTTTAAAATCAGTTTTTGATTGTACAATTTTAAAACCCAGAAAAAACACGCTAAATACATTAGTTGTAATAAATAAAATCTACAAGAAATTACATACCTTACTATCCTCTCCGCGTTTCATCCCCCTTCGAGATTTGTACACATACATTGGAAAATCCATCCTACAGAATACAGATAAGGAGAAACCATTAACATACATTACATAAAAATTAAATTGGACCGGCTCCCAAGAACATGTAACAGATTTTTAATTAAGGAAAAAGTTTGCAACCGCACGAATTTAGCCTGCAGTTGTATTTTATATAGGGGATTTAAGCGCTAATAATGTTTTAAACTTACCCCTGTATGTCAGGGATCTCCAGCGATGGGTGTTTTACCAAACAAGGAGGTGGCTGCGCACTTGTAATCCTCTCCATTTTCTTTCTTTTATTTCTCCAGATAAAGAAACGGGTAGAAACTGCTTCTCAGTTGTTCAATCAAAATTCACAAAATGTACTTCTTGCTTGCTTGTCTGCTTTAAATGCACATCGCGGTCGGCATTTACCCACAGTTTATGAAATATAAGGTAAATAACATGCACTGAGGATTTCACTTTCTGCATTCATCACGTTCTTATTAATAAATATATATATATATATATATATATCTATATATCTAAGTGCAGGACAAAGCGAGATGTTGACAAGCCGAGATCCAAACGGAGTGAGCGTCGCCCCTGAACTGCGGCTTTGGTTAAATGTGGCGGAGTGGGTGGACTGAGCTACGTGTTAAATAAACCCTGTGACTGCGCGCGGACTGACCTGCCTCCGTCACATGAGCCTCACGTGTCGGGCGGCGCGTTCGGATCAAACGAGCGCGGTCCCGTCGCCCTCCGCGTGCGAGAAAGCGGCGTTTTCGTGTCAGACAGGCGGGTGGAGTCCCGTGTACCGCCATGCTCCACCTAAACTGCCAGCCGCAGTGCCCGAGGCCATCTGAAACGTGCGGGAGACCATGTTAGGAGCCTTACGGAGGGGAGGGGGTGGGAGCGACGGGGGAGCTACCAGTACATAGTACAGATCGGTGCGCTTGGTTTGTTGCAAAATCTGCTTTAAAGATTTTAAAGTGTCATAATCATTTACGAAATAAAAATAACGAGTAACTGAAAACGAGGGAGACGATCGAGTTTGAAGGCAGAATTTGGGCTGTTAGCCACGAAAACGTATCGTACGAAGTAACACATGCGATTTATTGTATTGACATATTTTGAGAGATACAAATCTTCAAACTTTTATCTCTTTAATGGCATAGATCCGTCGAAATTCACAAATAAAACGCATTTTACAACAAATATATTGGTTAAATACACTGAAATTCGGAAACTGAATGACGTTATTGGTTGTTAAAAACATTTAAATGAAATTATTCGTCGCTTAGCAGATTATGTGATACAATTTGGAGAGAGCTGATAGTTTCTGGACTAGTTAAGTCTACTTGGTGAATTATCAGGTTTCTATATCGCCCGCAGGTTCAAGCTTTCCCTCCTGTGTATTCATTTAGGGAGTTTTGATATACAGTCGGACCATAATTCTGCTTAGCCAAGTCTATTATTCTCAAATAAATTACTGAGCTGAGTGTTCAAATTATTCATGAGGAAGCACAATCGACTGCTTACTGTCTCGTATTAGACTACTAATTATTAAGTATTAACTAATTCATATATCAAAAATAATAAAAACTGATCGATACGCAGTAGCTTCAATAAAAACCAGAAAAGATGTGATGGAATAGTTAGCGCAGGTGATTTCCAGTTTTATATACAGTGCATATGGCATTTTCTTTATTCTTTATGTGAAACTAAATAAACTTAAACTATTCGGCGTTTGATAGGAAAAGCCGAGTAAGCCTCCACAAGCTGAACAGCTATGAGAAAAATATTGTGCCTTTATTACATTTCAGTGTGTCGATTCGGTTAGCAAGGGAAATCTTACATTATTTGATGTACAGCCACATATGATTTGCTAGCAATAACACAGTTGTAAATGTTTCAAGCTAGTGTTTACTTTAATGGAATACACAAAATACTGTGCGAAATTCAAGCATCATTTGTATCTCAGGGACACCGCTTTTTCTTCTGCCTCCTCCTAAGAGATGCCATGGAAAAACCGATCCCTGCAGACTCAGTGACAGCCGCAGTCTGCCGGTTCTGTAGGACGTGCGTAACCACGACGGTATTCCACTGGCAGTCCGTGCACCCGTCTGCCCACGTGCACCCGTCTGCTCACGTGCACGCGCCTGGCAGGGCGCCCGCGGTGGGCCGTCGCATAGACGGGCGCTGCCGGTCACGTTGATCTCCTCATGGTCCTCGCCCCTCGGCGCAGCCGCGTTGCCCGAGCTGCACCACCCGCCCAAGCTCGCGCGGCCGCAGCTTCCGAATAACGTGCCTGTGCGTGGCTCGCGTCAGCTGCCAGTCCGAAGCGGATCGAGCAGCCAATGGGGTGCGCGGAAGCGGCGCAGGGTGTCACGGGTTTGTCAAGTCGCCGATATGTCTCAGTTAAAACAAGCTTTTTTTTTTATAATACTTAAAAAATAATAATAAATTTTCATCCGTCATACTCACATTAGACCTGATAAATATATTACCTAAGGCTTGAACTCAAGCTGAAGTATTATTCAGATATATTAACTATTTGGTATTTTGACATGCAGCATAAAAATAAGGCTCATCGTAAAAAGCAGTAAATGCACTGTTTGGCATTGCACTGACAATGCTAAGTGTATTTAAGTAATTCTGTGAGTGACTGAAAAGAGAGAAAGCAATGCGACCGACTGGTGGACGGGTAAAGTACGCCGTTAATTTTAAAGCACCCACCTGTAAACGCACATGGGCCGAAATAATGACTTGCTAGCATACCTTTCTGTTTGCAGTTACACGATTTTCGGTAGGAACTATCTATAGTCATAATTATACTTCTGTTCATACTTAGGTAATTAAATCTTGAGGCTATACAGTATTCCCGGTGGTAATAAGCAAAACTTGGTGAAAATCTATTTTTATCATCGACACAGAATTGGATGAATGGAATTTTAATATTTATTTTAACATGCATACTCATGCAAATTTTAGGTTTAAAATTAGATTACAATTAAGTGTAGAATTCTGCGCAAAACGTTTACTAAACAGCGTAGGACATGAACTGTGCAGTCTGCGAGGTAATGCGGACGCAAACAGCACAAGTGTTATTGTCTAGCTGTCTAACTTATAAAACTGAGAATGTGCGACACAGATTTACTTTTATGTTTGTATTTGGGGCAGATGACGGCGATTATTTTATGGTTCTGAACATAACGTTTTATTGTTAATGATTTTGTTACACCAATTCTTTAGGGTATTGAAAAACACCTCACATATTGTAGTCTTTTTTAAGTTACCAAAAGCAGGGAAGCCAAAACCGCTAGGTAATATACAAGGTTGTAACTTGGGGCACAAACTTGCGTGATTTGAGATGACTGTTGTTCCTCTGCCTGATAGTAGATTTACAGCCATGCTCAGCACCTTTAGTGAGCCAAATGCTCCATATCTAAGTAACGACTGTGCTATTTGCGTGTATCAGTGTTTTACTAATGATGCATGACTATAACGAATAAGTAATTGAAATTCAAACTGGAACTCAACTGAATATATTAGGCGGGAGAAGTATAAGCTGTGTGTGTGTTGCTGTGCATGTGTGAGATGTGTATGGTATAGAAACATTAAAGTTCAAAGATTTTCAGGACACAGGACCAGGTTATTTGTGCCAAACACTGCAGGGGATAGACACCAGTGATGAAAAAGTAGATTGCATTAAGGCTACCCAGGGTCAGGCAGCTAAATGCTCCACCTGCATGTAAGATAGACTGGTTTGATTCATCCCCTTGCTTATCCTCCTGAGACCCAAGGAAAAAAGTGTCCTTCAATTTTAGGTCATTTGTCTTTGGGGGACAAATGATGTTGATGTTGATTTTTTCAAATTTATTTTTATTTTTAATTTCACAGCATGTCCTCTTTAGTGTACAACAGGAATAAATACGTTTCCTTACATGAGTGAAAAGATAGATGCAAGAACAAAATGTCCACTACAATGGACATAAATGAATGGGTGTGGTCTCAGGAGGTTATTTTACATCTGTGAGTGGGAAAGAAACTATGTTTTCGGTCTCTCTTTTCATGTTATATGCCAGGTGACGCTATTATGTATGAGAGACAACTGCAGGTCAGAGTCACTGCAGAACACGTTATGCTTCAAGACTCGCAGTCACAATCAATACAGGAATAACGAGTAGATTGTTAGCCACGGTATCCGCCAAAATATACAGATTTGCAGAATTATATGCCAACACAAACACAATCCTCATTTGACTGGGCCATCTTCTTACATCATCAGCCTCTTCCTGTGCAGCTGCAGGCCTGGCAGCGGTAGTGCACTCGAGAGTCACAGTTCCCTGCTGCACGGTCGTTTCACATCACAGACGCACCAAGAGGTTTCATTCCGGTGTCAGCAGACACCAGGGGATTTCAGAGGGGGTACTGAGGTAACACCGCCACCGCCTGCGTGTCTGGCTTTTAAAATGCTGTTCCTTCCATCCTCAAGCTTTGAAGCCAAGGGTGACAGGTGACCCAAGTCAAGCAGTTTGCGCACGACATCAGGCAGTCACCTTGGGGCTGTAATACAGTGCTGGCCCATTTACTGATCCCGTCCTATTCCACATAATGTGACCAGTCACAGTTGTTCTCTTATATGAACAATGATTTGTATTAGTCTGCAAAGTAATATCGTCAGCCTTCTGCCCATAGGGGACGGATGAACTCAGAAAAATCAACTGAATTAAAAATTTAGGACAGACATTGGGATAAAACATTAACATGCAGTGTGACTGATTTGCGGCAGATCTGTCTGACCAAACTCATTTCTCCACGGTCACCCGTAGCGATGAAGCTCCCTTCTGCTCTGCATTACATCCATCCTTCTGTAACACAACCATTTCTCAAAACATAAAGAACAAGCCACCCTAGATTTACAAAACTGAGAAATATATAATTTTTTTCCCTCATCTAAATGGCCAGCTTTTATGCTTCCTTGGAAGCTAAACTTGCTCATGGTCAGGGCCTCCATCCCCGACTGGGCCTGGTTCTACAGACACCTGAAGCAGTAATCCATGGGCAGATTTTTCTTCTTTTTTTGTAACAGAAGAACCTGCTTCATAGGAATTTCTCTACACAGTG
Source organism: Hippopotamyrus pictus (assembly GCA_026781145.1). Classification (NCBI taxonomy): domain Eukaryota; kingdom Metazoa; phylum Chordata; class Actinopteri; order Osteoglossiformes; family Mormyridae; genus Hippopotamyrus; species Hippopotamyrus pictus. The sequence continues at coordinate 26,567,805 of JAODLC010000113.1, forward strand.
GGGCCATGGCCAGATGAGAGGTCAGTCATTCAGTTTACTTTTGACTAATCACACCCACCAGTCTCTAAGCCTCCCATATAGTCACTGGAAATTCCTATACTTTGTTAATGGTTTACACTCATCTGGTGTTGTAGTCTAGACAGTTGCACTTTTCTGTTTACTTCTTGGAGTACTGTGTGTGAAGTCCCATGAAATGCATCCCGTTTTATACTTGGCAACAATAAATTCATTGCCATGGTCTGGTGTTCTGCATCCTTCGTGCTCAAGCCTGCCACCCAGTGGCACTGCAACTGACCACTACCTATCATCTTGCTGGTTTTGAGCCCATAAGATGGCTCCATGTGGCCATTTCAGGCTGAGCCCAGCTGCGTTACATGGACAGCATGGCCAACAGACACATGCCTGCAAACACTACCTCCAGGGTTTGGTCCTAATATCCTCTTTCTGAGCAGCGTACACTTTTTTTTCTTTGTACTATTCATTTGTTTTTGTTTTTTTTTGTCTTAATTCGCCAGGTCAATGTCTACAGCCCAGTTCATTAAGCTCATGCTCCAGATGAGATGGCGATGTGTATCCTTAAGACAGGCAAAGCGCTCCAGCACACTCATAATCCTTGGAGGTTCAGCAGTTCAGAGATCTTGAAATAGACCCGCCGCTCCTTTGGATTGAGAGGAGCCAGCTGGAGTGGTTGCCGAAAGGATGCCACCTGAACGGTACGTAGAGGAGCTGCTCCTGGCACGTCACACAGGGTGGGGGCCCCACAGAAGACCCAGGACACCCTTGAGGAATTGTATCTCCTAGCTGGATTGGGCTGCAGTCTGTGCCACTAGAAAAGGTCTGGTCCAACCTGCTCAGCAGCTGATTCCAAGACTTATATGTATGATTAGAAACAGCGGAAGCCTCCACACAATACTTGTGTAAACAGAGAAGTAATGATTTCAGTGGGATAGCATATTGAATATTCAGTGACTCATTTAACTCCAAATTCTGCATTCTAGCTGCCAGAGGTTAAAAAAGTCAATTCCCAAGCAATTTCAGACTGCTTTCATATTAAAATGCCAATTTACATTTGTATGTAAAATGTATAAAAGATCCAATTCCATTTGTTCCAATTATGTTAGACTGGCTAATAATGACAAACAGGCACATACATAAACAGATGCTATCCCCACTAGTCCTTTGATTATTTTTTTGGCTCACTATCACTTCTTATTACAGACAGATTTTCTGATTGCAAACAATTAATACTTTATCAGTTTGATTCCCAAATGCAAACCTGCTGTTGGTTAAACAGTCAAAGATACTGCAATTTTGTTCCAAGTTGAACTACGCAGCTTCAAAATAAGTCACAAAAAACAGTTAAGTATGGTGAAAGACACACGCTTTATTTAATATATTTTATTAAATGAATATACACCCCTAACACGATTCAAATAATTTATATTATTACTCAGAATATTTCTATTTGGCTTGATGCCCATTATTTAAAATGGCCCTTAGTACAAATCTTGACATAGGCTGTTTTTAAAAGGAAAACTTCATCATACCTGAACTCACATCTACACTATATGACCCTCAGGTGACTTTCCAGGTAGTGTATCAGTGCTAAGCTACAACTCTGGAAGGGAGAGATACAATGACTGACAGCAGTCAGAAGGTCACAAACCTCACAGAGGAATGACTATGATACATGACTCAGGGGAAGCTAAATCGGAGACTAAAGGAACTCCAAATCCTGCAGCTTTCTGTGGAAATTCGTGGGAAAATGTGGAAATTTGGTGATCTTACTGCTACTGTCCTAAAAAATATAACTCACACAATGTGCCATAAAATAGGTTCATCATAAATATAGAGGAATGACAAATATGTAAGACCTTTTTTTTTCCAGAAAAAAAATAGAAGATTGCATGTATTGCTCTCAGACCATATACAAATGAACAAAGCACTTGTGAAATTTCATAAACATTTAGGTCTCACTTCATGATGCCCTGAAGAGAGATGATATATAAATAACCAGCGAGGTCCATTCATGCAAAGCCAGTGGGGTTAATGTTCTTTATAATGGAAGAGATGTACCAACAGCACTCTGAGTGAAACCACCTCATCCTTTAGTTCAGGATCATTAAATAAGAAGGACCCAGAAAAGGAGTATTTTACCTTTTTTCTTTTTAGACACAAATATTATACATCAATGTGGCTGCATATTACAGTACCCATATTGCACATAAAAAATAAGACAAATACTGTTCTCCCCTCTGGCAAAAAATGGTCTCATTCATACATCGAAACTTCATGTTCAGTGTCCCATTCAGTTGGTCTCTGTCCTGTATGGCTTTGCGGCATTTCAAGTTCACCCAGTGAAGGCCACGTCATTGAAACCCAACCACGTCGTATAAAAACAGACTGGCAACAATCTAAACAGGACAGGGACAAGGTAAATGGCAGTTTACACAGGTAGGTACCTTTAAGTCACCTGAAACACCTTAACTTGTAAATCGCTAGATGTTTCCGCTTGGGCCTCATAGCCCTGGCCCGTCGGCCGCACGTTCAGAATGCAGCAGGAAGGCATGACGTCTGCACAGCTAACAGCTTGGCCTGAGGCGGCTCGACGCCCTCACGCCGGCTGCTGGGGGTTCACGTTCATGTTCGGTGGGTGGCCCAGCAGCCCGATGCGCTGCTTTTGCTTCCGTTGCTCAGTCATCTGGAAAAAATTGACAGGACATGAGGCTTGCCGTTTTATTTCACACATCCTTTTCACAGAACGCAGCAGTCATTTCCGGTGTGACACGACTGCGTGTGCCACTGACTGGTGCTGCTGTCAGACAGCAACGCAAAGCCAATGGGGGCTGTTCACCGGGGGCCCTTTCACCCTGGAATTGATGTTGACTGCAAGAAAAGCCACTTGTCCTGCATCTGAGGCAACAGGGGAGAGAAAAGGCCGATAACCTGCCCCAGTATGGCTAGTGTCAATGCCAATCAATGCGAAAACTTCAGCTGGTCCTTATAACAAGATTAGCGTTCTACTTTGTTATTTAAATGTTAGAAATGTATGAAATACAAATACTGAACTACTGAACATGTATGTGAAAAAACTATGTATTGTATCATCCATCCATCTTCTAACTCCTTATGCAGGAAAGGGTCATGCAGCTGACTAGTATCCGCTCAGGTAGGAAACATGCACTCAATTTGCTCTAGTGGCCAAAATTGCAGAAACCCTTCCAATTTTTAGAGATCACAGAACTTTATTCGACGGTTGCTCCAGTTACTTATTTAATCGTTCAATGCATAAAATTCGTAACATACTTTGTTTATAAACGTCATTGTCAATATTAGTGTAGTATTTTTAAAAGCATAATGAAAAAATGCTAGGCAGTTCACAATTTTGGCCACTAGCATATTAAAAACCTATTTACAAAAAAATATATTTGCTATAAGTTCCAGGTACTTTTCTGCATTGCAGTTTTAAAGCCACACAACAGCAAAGTTAATATGTAAAGAATTACAAATAGACACACACACAGGATTCCACTCTACTGTCCTTTTATAGGAATTAGTACAGACTTGAGAAATGGGTGCTGATGCCAGGACTGTGGGCCTTTTCTGACATCTAATAACACACATTAACCAAGAGATCAGAATGGGTGGAGACGATAAAAGGGAGATAGACAGAACTCTGGGTGGTGGAGGTGGTAATTCAGGCCTGGTTATTGGTAACATAGTAAAGCAGATTTAGAAATTGGGTTTAGAATGATATAACAGATGGAGGTCTTGTTTTTAGGAGCTGTTTGTGAAGCGATTTGCTTGCTCTTGCCCAATTTTTTGCACTGTGGCATCTGTCCACGTGGCGACAGCATGCCTAACAGTAAAAGCATGTCACTGTCATAATGAACTCTTGAAGGAGACAACAATCAATCATGGCCACCTTCGAAATGCAAATGAAAAACATGATTTTTGCACATCTTGAAGTTGTGACAGCTCTTATTAATATATTAATCTGCCACAAGATTGGCAGATTTGATTTTTGAGCACTGCTCCTTCTGGGTTGGTGACAAGTTTCTTCCTCTAAACTATAATTTTCCTTTTTCTGCAAATTTCTTCCTGCACCTATTATCATTTGTATGACTAATTAATCTGGTTCTATTTTTTTGAATAGCCGATTCACTCTAGGTCAATGCAATGGGGAACAGTGTGAGAAAAAAATTCCAGTGTCAGTCAGGCTTAAACTATGATGCCACTGACACACAGCAAGCCCCCTGGCTTCATATTCTCAGACTGAAGCAGTGAAAACCCAGAATCTGTTGCTATGCCACGGTCAAGCCATTTGAGGACTCTACCTGTTCCTTGAGTTCGGTTAGTTGGCTAGACAGGTTAGATACAAGCTTCATGGTAGACTCCAGCTTCTCCTGTAAGTTGCGGATCTCATTCTGCTCCCCTTCCGCATCACTGCTCACCAGGGACATAGCCCGCATCCGAGGGAACCAGTCTAGATTGTGCTCCTGAAATGGAGAGAGTGGAAGAGCCAGGCTCAATCACATATCACACTGGGTGGAACAGCAGGCACATGCTAGAACCTTGAAGTTTAAGTACATTTAGTTTTCAGTAAGGCAGAGTGTGTACTTTTTATATATTTTTATGAACCCAGTACACTACAGCAGTGTTTCCCAACCCAGTCCTCGGGGAACCCCGGTATAGTCCACATTTTTGCTCCCTCTTAGCTCCCAGCCAATCAGGAACGGCAAATACCTGGTACAGGTGTGCTGGGAGTTGAGAGGAAGCAAAAACGTGGACTGTCCGGGGTTCCCCGAGGACTTGGGAAAGACTGCACTAGAGCCATGTAATTTTATTCACAAATTCAAATCATAATTCATTCATAGATGAAAATAAAAATGTTCAGAACACCATGTATTGGTGTACTAAACCCCCCCACACTCCACTTTGGTAGGAGCATTTGGAAACACCTGGATGACCCCTAAAGTCTTTTGCCTGCATCGGCCTCAGTGTACACTCTCGGATGATATCACCTTTTTCACTACCACATATATTGTTCAGGAAAGCAGGTGATAACCAATTGATGTAGTTTTCACAAGTCCCAGCATTGTTGCCAAAGGGCACTGATAGGAAATGCAGTTCTCCACACTGTGACACAGAGGACAGAGTGACACTGATTTTCCTAACAGTCATTAGGTAACCCTTAAAAAAATTCACCATTGTCACGGAGACAAAAACACTGTGAGGGAATGTTGGGATTCAGCCAGCAAACACAGGGCAGCTTTGTGCACTCAATGCATCGCATTCTCCTCCGCTGCACACCACTCTGCATTGTCAACATGCCCGCCAGCAGCCCTGAGCGGCATGAAGGCAGCGCATCCACGGCTCCGTCAACCCAAACAGGCACGCACACGCACGCGAAGGATCCGCAGGTGCTCAGACACCTCACATGCACACGCATGCACACCTGCTCCACAGGGAATCTGCAGAAACCGCAGGAGAGGAAGCGGTGGCAGCCGCACACCAGCTCAGGGGCTGCGCTGGAAAAGTCCCGCCGACGCACGTTTGTAATCTCAGACGCTCGGAAAGCAGCCCCAGAGCGAAGCCACATCCAGGCTTAGTCATATGCGTAGGGGAAGCACGCAGACTCACACTCATTCTGAGAAAAGCAAATTGAGGGCGTTGCATGAGCTCTGCTTCGTAAGAGCATGAAGGCGCTGGGCCCATATTTATCCCCCTCTGCCGCACCCGTGCATCACACACCCCAGCTGTCAGACCACATCGGGGCAATGGCGTTTTGCATCTCTAACACCTCCCCTCGCAAATCCTGCGACACCAGGTCCTTTGCCATTGCTTACTCCCCCGCCACTACACTCTCCTCCTCCCTACTCAAGGCTCATCACATCCAGAGCTCATTCTCATGGCTACTTCGCCCAAACACCCACACCACTTGGTAATTTTTGCATTTTATCAAGCTGCGACACACCTAATAAGGTATGGCATAAATGAATAATTGCAGAAGAGCTTGTGCCCATAGCAACCACATTGTTAATACAGGACTCTGTTATCTAAACTCAGCGAGTAAACATGGCTGAGACTAACGTGGAATAAACGTCTGTTTCAAGGACAAACGGTCATTAAAAGAAATCCATGCTTAAATTCTGAAATTTTCTCTAAAGTTTGGAAAAAAAGTTTCTGATTAGACCAGTGGTGAATCTGCAACCAGTGAAGTGAGCTATGATTGTCGACATTATCAGTAAGTTCCCCAACCTGCGTTTCAACCTTGTACTAATTAATCAGAAATGAAGTTTTTTTTTTTTTTTTTTTTACTCTAAAACCACAAAGACCAACCAAGACAGGATGCTATGTGGTTTTGCAGCTACAAAATGAGACGTAGACAGGTTGCTGCGCATCTAAATAAGCAAACTGCACCTACAGTCCCGAAACGATTAACTGGCTGCTTTAGACTCCCTGTTATCGTCACAGTAGGACTGGTGTCTGGCTGACTCAGGCTCAGCAATCTGACTAAATTTTTAGTTCATTCAAACTTAAAGTAAAATGAAACTTGCAGTGTTCCTGCAGACTCCCCCCCCACCCCCCCCCCCCCCCAAATATCGATTCTAAGGGTCCTCCAATTTCTATCTTTGTAACGCTGCAAGCAAAACAGCTACAAGTGAAGTACACTTTGGTAATAAGTCTGATGAAGGGGACAGAGAGAGGGAGAGTGAGTTGAAGGACATTGGTTAAAATGGCGTTATTTCAACAAGGAGCAAGACATAATTAAGGTACTGCAAGGAGCTGGTCAGGAAGGCAGGGGATGGTTACAAGGCAACCCCTCCTCCATCCCATCCAATCAACTGATTGTGGACCACAGAAAGTCACCGTCTCCCATGGACTGATGCGAAAAATGAGCGTGCTAAGGAAGTAAAATATCATGATGTCAATTCAAGTTTGGACAGAAGACACAAAAATCACACTGCGTATGCATTTCATCTTGTTAAACGATGTCATGGCGATTAGCTATGAGAGCCTCCCCGGCAGCCCACAGACCTTCCTACCTTGATCATCTCAGCCACGTAGCTCTCAGGCCCTGTGTACTCTGTAGAGTCCTTGACCTTCACAAGAACAATGAAGTACAGGTAGTGCCACATGTTGTGCTCTTCTTTTATGTGTTCCTCGAATGTCACTGTCTTATTGTCAAACTTATCCCTTTCCAGCCCTGCAAAAGCAAACCAACAAGCAAAAGATCAGAGGAGTTACCGTACAAACTATCAATTTTTTTCTTAACGTGTTGTAAATCCAGGCTTTTCTTTTTGAGGACAGTGGTAAATGCTCTACTAGAACGCAAGTAAAGCATTTACATCATCATTTAGGTAATGTGAAGGAGCAACATAGCAGATTTAACATATAGGTTATTGTTTTGATTTTAATTGATTCGGAGTCTAATTCAGAGTCTAGGATTTTAGTGGAAAGTATAAGTCTAGCCAGCTCACGCACAGTGTTGTAACTGCTGCCTCTTCTGTGACAGCTAGACATTTAATAATGTTCATCCTCAGGCATATAGAACACCCACATAAAGCAGGCATGGAATAAATTTTGCCTTTTCAAAATGAGTAGCTGGTAGCACTGGGTTTAAGAACAAGATGCAGGAGGTTCCAAAAGAAGGACTGCTGGTCTATCCCAAGATGAACGTTAGTCTCCCATAATCACCAGTGGTATACCTGAATATTAACTGGTTAATGTAAATGTCCTATACACTTCAGAAATAAATATTCCAGAAGATTTCATGTCTGCCATCTTGGACCTCATAATCAATCAACACCTTGGTGAGACAAGAGCATAAGTACTGCACTCCAGAAAGCCCACACAGAAGGTCAGCGCCGACAAGCCTCAGAGGAAGAGGGGGGGCGAGGCTACAAGGGGGTACTCTTGCCCTCAGAGCCATGGAGGTTAACAGAGTAAAGCCAGTGAAAGACGGAATTTATGCTCAAACAGAGGAGTGTCTGTGGATATGGATAAAGGGGCTGTGAACTGAACAGTCATAAACTGGAATGAGGATGGTACCATGGCAAAAAGACACCACCGGCCCTTGTGCTATGGGGCCATTTAATGATATGGGGGCATTCTGAATAAGACGACTGGTGCTCATAAGGTGAGAACTGACTCATAGAGCAAAACAAGTCTTGCTTTGGCAATGACATCAATGCCAATCCCCTACTTGCACAACTTTGAGGCTCGATTCCTATCACTTGATTCTGATCCATCTGAAACACCACTCACCGCAAATGAAACAGGTTGTCTTGAGGACCTCCTCTTTCTTCTGCTTCTCGCTCCTGAGGTCAGCGAAGGTGTCGATGATGACTCCAAAGATTAGGTTAAGGACAATGATGATAACCATGAAGAAGAACAGGAGGTCATAGATCACCCTTGCAGCAAACAGGGGCTCCTGTATCAACAAAATGTTGCATGTTACAGACTTCAATCATGAGTCTTTTGCCATTGTCTCTGCTGGTGTTGTCTAGTATTATGATAGTTTTAGATTAAATTATCGCTTGGTTAAAATTGAAAGAAATAAAAATCCATCCATCCATCCACAGTCCCGCTTGTCCTATGCAGGGTGGCAGGCATTTGGAGCCTATCCTGGAAGCTGCAGGCGCAAGGTAGACAGTAACCCAAGATGGGCCACCAACCCATCACAGACATCAATGAACATACCTTCACAAATAAACTCTTTAATCACATTAATAAGTATCTTAACTACAGGCTCAGATGAAGCACCTTTATATAAAGAAAGTGTCAGCAGTGACAGGACTGCTATTTCATAATTCACTTTCATACAATTAATTGTACAAATGCGACTTTTGCTGGAGGAGTTGGTTTTGACACTGGACCAGGTTCATGGAAAAAGATTTTGTAACTATAGGAACAGAGCTTCTTTTTGGAGTATTGTTACTCCATTCCTCACACTTGCAGTGCTACACAGTCATGCTCATTGCTATCTCTAGATTATCCTTCTTTTTGGAGTATTGCTACTCCAAAACATCCAGAATAAATTAACAGCAGCCTGTCCCCTAATTATGGCACTTAGATATTGTGTCAGAAAACCCAGTAGAAGATCTAAAACAGGACTATGTGACTTACCTGTTTGTGCACCTGACTTGTCAAATCATTTATAAAGGTATATACAAAACACATTTCACAATTACCCTATTATTTATAGCTATACTTTGTTATACCAGTTATACTTTGAAGTTATCCAATTATCATACAGAATGATTTCCAGCTTCTACTGTCCATGATTTCTTATGTCTTCCATTAAGAGCGTGTCTGTTTCGTGCATCCTGTGGTATGGTATAGCATCAGTCAACAAAGACTGGACAACTAGAAAGGTCAGGATTCCTAAGGACTGTAATTCAGTGATTTCTGTAAAATGACTCCCTCAAGCCAGAGCAATACAATTCCATGCAAAATGTAACCATTTCCTACCTATGAAATCTTGGTTGTCTATGCAGTCATAATATAAAGCAGTGTTTCCCCTACCATTATATTAGGGGGGGCTCCCCCCCCCCCCAACTGCACCTCCCACCCCCCCTTGAAGGTCAAGTTAATTTAATTTAATTTTATTTTCTATATAGTGCCAGATCATAACAGAAGTCATTTAAGGTTACCTTTCCTATAGGTCTATACATTGTCCTTTTATTAAGGAGACTAAATAGCCTTATGTTGTTTCTCTTATTTACACAACAGCCTGTCATTTTTGTCTCTACACGGCTGCGCGTTTCCTCCCTGATGCACGCGCATAGATGCGCACAGACACGCGCACACGCACGGGTGAGAACACTCCCACCAGTGGGAAACACTGTAAAGATCAACAAATTCGAGCATTAAAAATGAAGTCCATGATGACATATATAAACCCCAAGGCAGGCCAGGGAGACACACCGACTCATACCTCCAAGGTTGTGAATTCGCTCCGACTGTGTGATGGGGGTTTGCATTCTCTCCCTGTCTTAGTTCAGGCTTTAGCATTTCCGTGGCTTTTATAAGAGATGGTGTCTATCCTAACTGGTGGGGTATAGAATAAAAATAACTGAACATAAGTAAAGTAATTGAAAATAGCAAATATCATTAGACTAAATTATGATGTTCAACAGAGGATTTCAGCATCTTGTTTTCCATTACAGAAGTCAAAATTATTGAATAACACTATTGTTAAATGTTCACTCTTAAAATACTTGTTCTTGGTACAAACAAAAAGCAACGACCCTCACTTCCTTTTAAATCTTAACACTACAGATAAGATTCAGACTTAAGATTAATGACTGCATGGACTTCCTTAACAGAAACTGATAAGACTTCAGAGCCAATCCACAATTATAAGGAAATATTATGATTATAAACTAATATTATGAAAACAAAAGTTGCCCACTGGAAGGCAAGCTTCCCCAATGCTGAAAGCTCCTCTGGCACTCCTTACAGGGCCCATCCGTCAAATTAACACACCCTATTAACACACTCCATTAACACACCCTATTAACACACTCTATTACGAAGCTTTGTTCATAACTTTTCCAAAACAGCAGTAGTCAGGCACTATCAGGCACTATTTGAATCCACAATTACCCAACTATAAACTTCCCTTCCTCCCCTTCCCCTAAAAAAATTGAAAATAAACAAATCTTTCCAAAATGAAGACATACGGATTTAAATAATTATTTCATTTAGAACATGGACAAGATTGTCTTGTAGACAATTAAATCTGCAGGTTCAAAATTCTGTTTATGAGAAGCACTGTTACAGTCAGTTTAAGGACAAGCAGTAATAGTCACAGTCAGCATTTAAACCTGAAGACGATCTTAGTTAGTTTGGGTTTTCCTGAACCTATTTTAACATACCACTGCAGGTGCTGTTCTAAATGCTGTTATATGTGCTCATGAATAGCTTCCATACCGCAGTATGCACAATGTTCACTTTTGCTGTGACCACCTTAAAGGTTCAAGTGAATTATAAAATTTATATGCAATAACTTTTTCCTGAGTGGGTCAAACTGCCCAGACATTAAAATAGTGACTAAGTTGCCCAAGTTCTGTCCTGTCTGCTGATTACCTCTTTGGAAGGCTTGCGGAGGACGTCCCCAACTCCTCCCCCACTCCGCAGTCCATGGCTCAGCACGGTGACGATGCACATGAGCAGGGAGTCACACGTGCGCTCTTTATCCTCAGAAAGGTCCTCAGAAGCCTCTGGAAGGACAGAAATCACCTTCAGCTCCAAGTGCTAAACGAGTGAAAAAATGTGAAGAGGGGTAGGTTTATAAAGTGATTCCAAACTTTGGTGTCCAATTGTGTATGAGCAGCTAATGTATCCCGGTTAAGTGTTATAATCCTCGATGGGCATAGCCGATACATACAGGAGATTAACCGGCCATAATCTATCACCTGGACGGCCACAGCTGCCTCAAAGCCAGACTACCAGCATGCACCATCACACCACTGCAGAATGGTGTTGCATGATCTTTGACCAACTTCCTGTGTCTTTTCCTGATCTTTCTTGACTGGGTAACAGTTGACGCCCAGATCAAGTTCATAACTTTGGTGTCAGCTTTCTGGACTGAGATGTGTGGCTCTGCTCTACAGAGCCTCATTAACCCAGGATCAGTGGCATCTGTATCTACTGTTGTTCGGTTCTTTAAAGGTCAGAGATAAGTCTGTTTCTGAGCCCAGTCTCACTTTGGTGGAATGATCTAACCGAGAAGGTGGTCCCCATAATGTAAAATATATATGTGTGTGTGTGTTTGTGGTGGTGGTCTATATACAGAGACACACACACACAAGTTGGTCTTCCTATCTAAATGGGGACGACACCCTAATCTAATCACGACACCCTTAACCCCTACCCATCCCTAACCTTAACCATAAGTAACCAACCCAAATAAAAGACTTTTGGCATTTTTACTTTTTTGATTGCATTCACAGA
>JAODLC010000113.1:26586409-26610099 GCA_026781145.1 Hippopotamyrus pictus
GAGTTTAACTGATAGTAATAATCGGTCAAAATTCATTCGGTCGGTTAACGGTTAAACGGTCAATATGAGCATCCCTACTGTGAATAAATTTACTCCCATCTATTAATGACCTCCAGTGTTCTACAGCCCAAACAACTACCAAGTATTCACACACAAACCAAATAATTCTTATTTGGTTTGTACAGTAATTTTTGAGGCATAAGCCAGTGTCGCTTTATGGAAAGTTTTCCATGGTTGAAAAGGTCAGGAAACACTGGCATTAGCAATAACCCATCCCTGACCCAATATCTCCTGGGTCCAGGCCAACATTCCTAGCATCTGTGTGAATTTTGAAAGGTCAGTGGAAATGAGGACTGACAGGAATAGAAGCACTGAAGAGTAAGTCCATCAGGTCCTCAAAGGGCTTCTAGTACTCTATCGTCCAACCTCAAGGAGTGCCATCCTTCAGGGCATTTAGTGAGGCAGAACATTCAACAAATCCAGTGATGAAGTGTTGATGATAGCTTCCCACCACGCCTAAGAACCTCTGTATATCTCTCAATGATTGGGGCACCATGAAAGACTACAGCATCCACTTTGTTTTATTCAGTCTCAATGCCAGCGGCTGATACTACATGTCCTAAAGACACAAAGGAAAACGTTTAATATATAAAAAAATTGAATTTTAATATCGACATGGAGATTAAAGTGGTGCATGGGATAACTGCCACTTCTCTGAGTCCCTGACTAGAACATTGCTCCATGTCATCAGCAGGTGAAACAAGGTGACAAAATAAACCTGAGAATCTTTAGCCATAGGAGTTAGGGGTTCATGTAGCTGCTCTTTTCCTACCTCTTAAAATAATCATCCATTGACTGTTATAAGTCTTTGATGGAGAACTCAAACATCTATCATATTCTCCATTTCCTCCGAATATGGTATCCGGACAAACACTCTTACCATTTGACATCTGTACCAAGTCTTTAAAGATGCCTTACAAACATCCCACTCTAAAGTGGCTGTGATGCTCTGCATATCATCATGAACCCCGTTTGTGACAGCATGAAGGCTATTTTCCACTTTTATCACTCTAGACTCCAACGTATCATGAGACATATACAGCATTGCTATTAGCCGTTCAAACTCTTTATAGTAGGAGGGGGATTCTGACCCTCTTTCAGCCTCAACCTCCCATTCAGGGGAAGCAGGGGGTCAACTATGGAAAGTGCCTTCAACGTACAACATGTTGCAGTTTTGACATAAGCTCCTCACCTTCAGGTATCAAATGGACCCATGGTGAAGCCCGATAATATAACACAAAACAGGATCCTAACCTTAAAGTGCAAAAAAAAAATGATACGAGGCTTCAGCCTTCTGGGTTGTCCGACATTAGCCTGAAGGGCTTTTGCTGACGAATCTCACACATGCCTGACCAGAGGTGAAAAAGTGGTTGCAGAGGGATGGGTGGGGTGACACAGGGTTTGGTGTTGTGTTCACAGGCAGTACGTGTAACAGAACAGAGTGAGAAAGGGAAGGGAGGAGCTGTAGCCTGTACAAAGCTCTGATATACGGGGGTCAGGGAATAGACAAGACCATAAAAGTTACAGTTATTTTATATATTAATGTACAGGGCGGGTAGATTCGGGCAGACAAAAACTTACATTGAAGGCCCCAAGCAGGAATAGTGTGGGCTCTAAGCCCACAGAGAAAATAAGGCGTAGGATGGTGGAGGCGATGAGAGCTCGGGCACCATGGGGCTGCGGCAGAGCTATGACGATCGCCAGTGACACCAGCATGCCCAGCCACAGCATGGCAGACAGGTGCGGTTCCAGGGTACCTAAAGGATAGGACAGACAGGAGGGCTATTATTCTCGTGACCAAAATGACATCGACGAGGTCACTGCACTCTGAGCATGCCACAAAGACAGCAAAACCATGTCTACAAATTTCCAAAAGTCTCAATAAAAAGCCTGAAATAAGTCCTGTGATTCACTTCAGCAATACATTTTTTCAGACCTTCCCAGAGTGCTAAAATTACAACTTCCTGCAGTTCGAACCTGCAAAACCAGATCCTGCCATATCTTTGCAACCGATCTTAGGGGCTAAAGGGAGAGGCAGCCAATCAAGCAGTCAGTGGTACATTTAGTCACTTAGCTCACAATTTCTACCCACAGTGACTTCATTTTACCCATTCATCCAGGAGGATATTTTACGGAAGCAATTTAGGTTAAGTACTTGTAGGTGCTGTAAGACGGGCCCCTCCTCGGACTTAAACTGGAATCAGTCCTTAATCATCACGCTACATACCGTACTACTAAACAAACACCGTTACCGAACTTTTACTGAAAAGAAAAAAAAAAAGAAATGGTTACATAACGCAGAAAAAGTGTGACACGTTTGTGTACACTGCACTTCGGTAAGGCTTTAGCATGAGTCTACCTGCCGTTCCCTAAATCCACAGATAATTTGTGGATTAATGTCGCAGGTTCAAATTTCATGGGCTGCCAAAAAAAAAAAAAAAAACCTTCGTATCATGTTCAACCACAAACAAGAAAAAAGGGGGCAAAAGATGTCGTAACAAGCGCATATTTCTTAAGACTTTGTGTGTGTCTGTGTCTGTCTGAGCGTGCAAGCTTAAAGCGAGCAGGGTGGCTCACTGGCAGGAGCATAAGGCCTGACAGCTGGATGCAGGGTCCGCGGCTCCAGACGGAGCTGCTGCTAGACGGCATCTTAGCTTTCGCTGCCTGACATTCCGCACCCCCCCCGCCCTCCTTGCTTTCCTTTCAGTGAGGAGATCACATGACAGGTGCCAGTTACATAACAGCGGCTAAAAATACCCGCGCTCCTGAAAGATTAATAGAAAACGGGCTGAGAGAGATCCCAGGTCCTGTGTACTGACGTTAATGTGGATCGCCACCCACCCTGCCCAATAATGAGCGACTGAGGGGGGGGGGGGTAGGAAGCGATGTGTCAATAAGCCTATTCGCAACCCCATGTTGGATTTTATAGAGGATCATGGGATACCAGTACTGAATTGCCATTGGCTGGTCATCTTATCTAGATCGAGTATAAACTTTTCCATTTTAAAAATGACAGCAAAAAGTGCCTTCACAAATTGCTGGTGAGCCACTTGACATGTGAGAAGAGCAGCAGGGGAGCAGCATGGGGAGCGGTGGGGGGGCGGGTGTCAAACGGAATTCTCTCATTCTGTTGGGGGAGGCTGCCGCGTAATCCATGTTAAACGTGTGGCTCTCCCGAGTCTTCCACACCAGCAGGCAGAACACACTGACCTAGTTCCAGGAGTCTTATCTAATTTCAGCTCCTTCACTCCTGCAACGTGCACGGGAGGCCAGGCCGGGCCCTCGGCGCGTAAACAGGCCGGCTGAACCGCGGCTAACCCGAGGCGTCATGTGACACCGAGCCTGCGAATGGGAAGGGTCGCTCTACTAAGCACTTATTGATATTTTTATTGCTGCTGTTCCCCACACACAGCACTGCATAACCTTTCAGATTTTATGACATTTTCTTGTGACGCGTCCCATGCATATGCAAAAAGCACAAGCTATTTAAATTTGACTTTAATATAAATTTGAATGTCCCTAAACTGGCTGTTGGGAGTCCGTCTGCTCACAGTGCCGTCGGATTCCATTCTGTGCCACTGGGTCTATTGTGACTGGGGCTTCCTCAGTGGTAGCCAAATAACTGACAGCACACTGCCAGAAAGGAGGGGCTAAGATCACTCAAGACGTCTCAGCTGGCCGCTGCGCAAGTCTCTCTGTGTTCTGAGAGAAGTCATGTTCTTATAGGCAACAAGGCAAACAGCCAATGACTGACTGTACCACTGATACCATCTTTATCTCTGCATTATTATAACTGGTAATATGAATAGACTTTTAATGATAATGGTGAGTATCCCTTTCAAGTCTTTTTGCTATTAAAATATCTTGTTTTTCCATTTCTGTTGATTCATACAGGTTATAGATGCAAATCAAAGGAGCTTGTCTTGTGAACCATTTAGGTCAAAGGATGACTCTTAAAAAGCACTCACACGCACTCGCTGGCATTTAAAACCCTTGGTTCTGTAACTGATAAGAGGAACCATCCCTAAACCTCCCCTGAGTTTGTTAGTTTAACTAGAACAGAACAGAACAGTTAAATGCTATTCATCAAAACAATGCAGAAAACCATGAGAAGACCCACAAGTGATTTGGTACATAATACTTCTCATTGCAGAAACTTGCATGCCACTTCAGTGGATGTCTAACATTGTAATCTACAAATACTTCATCTGCCCAGTAAACAGGCCCTTGGAACCATGGGGCAATAAGGTGAAAAGGGGCCTTCGTGACCTTCTCTTAAATCAAAACTGCATCCTTACTTATGTTACTGATGAAATGGCAAAACACTCTGCAAATGTACAGTAATTAACTGGATGTCCTTGAGAGGCTAATACAGACAATTCTGCAAGTTTTATATTCAAGCAGAAGTTAAGGGAGTAACTATTAAATATATAATTATGAAACTTGGCATTTGTGCTGAACAGACCTAATTAGTACAAACAACATCACATGACAAAGACTCAAGACTACAGGCCGGCTTTAGCAGAGCAGTTAAGGTTTGATGATGATCACTGTGGCCTGACTAGGACTCACCTCCATGGACACCTTCCAGGGGGTAGAAGAAAGCCACCAGCAGGTTCATGAGCACAGCCAGATTGAAGGAGATGTTGCTCCAGAACGACATGTTGCGAGAACACCAGTAAAGAAACGGCTGGGCTGGATAGAAGGAGAGGAGGACAGAAGTCATGCCATTCCCCACCTACTCCATCCTCAAACAGCTACCCAGGTGCCTTCACTTCCACATGAGCCTCATGACAAAACCCCAAAGAGATAAATAAAGGGTCATTTTCATACAATATTTACGACTCGAATTAGTCCATTTTTCCTCTGACATTCATGCTTTACATTCTGTTGGCACGCCATATTTCCGATGGCAACTAATTTATACCTTCTATGAAAGCCTGCTATTCAGGTGTCAAGTATTTATTCACTGTTGCAATTAAAGGCAAGGCTGTCAAAGCAGCCGGAGCGAAGTTCCCAAGGATATCGCTTTCCTCTTTTGTACACCACTAGCAGTTTGGTGTGGTGGGGATTCCCAACAATGTCTCACAAAGAGAGTGAAGTAAGCGCTATAAATACAGCCAACAGCCATTATTATTGCGGTACCAAACGTTTCGTTTGTGCACTGGGCTGCACTAAACCACAGAATCAATCTTCCCCATCTTTGAAAGTAGGCTTGGCTTTTACCTGTAGAATGCCAGGGAAAAAAAAAAAAATTCCCTGATCTATTGTCTGTGTCGTCCTAAAGCAGGGGTGGGCGATCTTATCTAGAACAGGCCGGTGTGTGCGTGTGTTTTCGCTGCAACTCCCTAATTACATTATTAATTAGGATATGATTGGTTGAAGAGTCCTCACACCTGGGTTTGAACAACTGTCCTACAGGTTAACCTGCATACACACCGGCCCTGTGTGGATAAAATTGGCCACCCCTGTCCTACAGTATTCCTTGAGATAATCCATGACCCGTAAAGAATACCCAGTGGCTAATATGACACTTTGCATGTTAGTTTGGGTGTAGAGGCATAACCTTAAATATATTGCCTAAAGATAAGATATTGATTAAATATACTGTGGAGTGTATCCATTTTTCAGTAATTCACCATTATTGAAAAATAATGACTACAATGAAGCAAGGACACAAAGACTTTGCCCAAGCTTCATCTTTACTTTTTCTAAAAGCAATAATCATCACAGGTCACTTGATACAGAAAAAAGCCCCTTAACAGCTTTAGCATTCAGGGAAACGCTTGGCAAACCTTTCACCTTCAACCCCCTCCCACCCACCCGCATGCAGCCCTCAGACCGGGTCTGTGCGTAATTTAATGGCCGCTATTTTGGAAACTGTTTTCAGTTTGGCTTTATTGGAAAAGAGGAAACAGACAAGGGGACTTTTTTTTTGGTTCTCAAGTAAAACAGAAGGCACTGTTCTCGCGTGTTACGATGACGACGGAGAGGGATGTAAGCTCGACTCTCAGTTCTGAGTCATACAGTGCCTTCATGTGTCTGAAAAGGCAGAGATAGCTCTGGAAACTCCCTCCCACTGACTGACAGCGGCAAAAGCTCCCATTGAGGGGGGAAAAAAGCACGATGCCCCTGATTTAGAAAAGCCAGACACAGCAGAGACAAATAAATAACTCAATTCATAAATGCTCCAGTGTCACATTCACCAGGCACATGGCAATTATTAAAGTGACAAAATGCACTGCGAAAGAATTTCTGACGAGGCAAGCATCATCTTGCGGCCTCCCTTGTAAAGTTTAAAAATGCCTCTCCAAAGAATGCCCCACATTATGATTTAACAGACATCGCCAATATCGGAATTCAGTGTCAGAGCAGGAAGAGACAAATTACCTTACGGTTTTTTTGCATTTTCAGACTTATGAGCATGTGTATACACACATCCATGACATACTGTAGATATTCTTGAAATTTCCCTTAACAGACCCCACTAGCCCGGTTTCTTACACTTGGTATTGCCAATTATGAAAGCAGAATTAATGATGCATGAGGTGCCAGTGATTGCTTGAAGGCTTCAAATATGCTCTGCATTTTATGTTTCATATAAAAGAAAACATCTGCAGTGTCCATATGAAATGGACAAACAAAATAGCCAAGCACCAATAAGAAATGTTAAAGGTGCTCTCAATGTTTTATGGGATTCTTCAGACAAATTTATACCATGTCAGTGTATACCAAGTGTTTCCCAATCTGGTCCTTCAGGACCCACAATCGGTCCATGGTTTTGCTTCCTCCCAGCTCCCTGCCAGACAGTCCAGAATTTTTGCTGATTGAGCAAAAAATTTCACAAAAATGTGGACTGTCTGTGGGTCCCCAAGGACCGGATTGGGAAACACTGGCTTATCCACAACAGGACTATGTGCAAAAAGGAAACGCTGCTGAAGAGAGCAAATGATGAGGTAAGAGTCACACCGTGATCCCCTGTATCTCTCTGCATCTTGCTTTCCGGCTCATTTGGCTGCTCCAACATGTTTTCTACTGGCTGGGGGAAACCCCTCAAGCACACGGTCTGTCTTAGTGCTGCACTCCGTCTCGCCACAAGAATATGTGGGGAACTGTATTATTTGGGTCCTCAGTGGCTGATGCTATACCTAAGTGTTTCTCAATCTGGTCCTTGGGGACCATATTGAGGTAACTGCTATACCTCTTCAGAAGGTCTCTCCATCTTTCCCCAACATACAATAATACAGATTACCAGAAGGCCAGTACCTCGCAGCTTCTTCTGCCAATTCATCTCATTGAAGAGGTCCTCAGCGCGCAGGAAGAAGTCATTGATCTTGCTGCCCTGCTCGTCACGCTCGGTGGTGTAGTACACTCGCAGCTTGGACTCACTGGTCAGGAACTCGCAGATGTTTGGCACAGGAAAGACTATCTCCTCCATGGTGCGATCCTGCCGCACAATCTGAACACAGACCCCGGCATTTAAGACGACATTTTCTTGGACATGGCAAGTCTCCCTGTCACCTCCAGGAAAGTCTTAAGTGGCCTTAGAGATGTCACAAATTATTATAAACGCACGACAGAGTATCATGACAAAGAACTGCCAAAACTGCTTCCGGATATACTTGAGAAAAGATAGACGTCGTTTCCGATGTTTAACGTTAAAATACATTAGCAGAAGGAATACATTACCGTACAGTAAAACAAACAAACACAAATCACCCGCAGGGTAGCACAGTCTTGCTGTTGTATACCCTGACTAAAGCGGGTTACACGAATATAAAACATAATCAACCATACATAATGGAAAGGTAAATGCTGATTTAGGTCAAAACGCTGGCAAACCTAAAGTGACGGAAAAAAAAAAACAGGTTGCCTATTAAATTACAGAGACGTGCTCGCATTTCTCTTGGTGAACATGGCCAGCAGCTTTACGGCGTCGTTTCCAGAGAAGCAGACAGGAAGTCTGAATAACCCAGGCTTTCAAGAGAATCAGATAATTCCCACGTCAGGGCCACTATAATTCTGTGCTGGCAGGGCCATGACAGAGCTCTCCAGAGGGGGCAGCTGACCTCAATTTGAGCTGTATGCTTGGCATAAAACTCCAGGGCCTCATCGCCATCGCCACTGGGGGCCCCCGGTTTCAGCATGGCCTGCAGTTCTCGGTTGTGCCGTGCGAGCTGTGGGTGGGAGGCGAGAAGGGTTCGAGAGCAGAGACCAGCAACAATGTTTCAAACTTATGTCATGGCACAGCTACGCAATAGCCGTCTAACACCCCCTTTTACTGGTAAGCCGAGCACATGCAACTATCAGGTTCTTTACCATGGTTAGGGTATAAACTGAGCTCTATGGTCATGATGGAAAAACCTAGTAGCTTTCAGCTATAGGCTGTTTAAAACATGGGCTGTGTACAGGGCACAATGAAATACAAAGCATAAGGGTAGGGAGACGTCTGCTAATACGTAATGTGATACAATACAAAAAACTTGTTAGATAAATCAAAATCAGGAACAAGAACAAAATGTCTCTGCATGCATTTTTATGAGTTCACTGCATATGAACTTTCAGGAGTATAATAAATGATGCCAAAAACACAGAGACATCTTCCATCAGCATGTACACACAAACTTCCCCCACCCACAGCAAATGGCACTTTTTTCCACCACTAATATTTATGGATCCATGCGTACCTTCCTCTTGGGACAAGACAACTCTGAGTTTTTTTGTCCACAAGACCAGAGATGGACTGAAAAACTAATGACTCAAGCAGTTTCCGTGAGAACTGCATTTTCCAGAATCTATGCTCTGAACGACACAAAGCAGTAAAAGGAGCACTACTCCTGTTAAATGCCATTAAATAGTACCAGAACAGTATGTTCAGTAACTATTCTAAATAGAATAGTCCTGCTTACTGGATGGGCTAGAGGCCTGAGCTGAGTTCTAAGCGGTTAACGACATACCTGATGGGCGAGGATGTATATGTTGTGTCCGACATTCCGAGGAGAAGCAGCGTGGTCATCAGTGTTTTCCTCATTATCAGGAGCCTCAAACTCCACCTCGCCCTGCATGTAGGCCTTCTTGATTACTTCTACCTGTAAATTGGGCAAATTGTCCCTGCTGTCACCAAGCTAAAGCAGGTGTCTTGAATGTGGACATGCACTGAAGTCAACCGATCACTTAGCAAAACAATTTATGGACCCTGCTCTACACTTTTCAATCCCCACTGGCCTGGCTCCATGAAATGCAATTCAAAGCGACCCAGAATGTCACATTTATAAACATTTAAAACACAGCCTGACACAGTTAAAGGCCTTAAGTTATGACATCAGGAATGTTTTGTTTAGTATGTGGAGATGCCTGAACATAAGGGGTCTTGCAGATATTGAACTCTGGGATCCATTTCTCCAGCTAAGAAGAATCAGGGATGGAGATATCGCTGCTGAACTCACCAGCTCCTTGGGCCTCATATTATATAGAATTCTCTCTGCGTTCTCACTGTCATGTCGACTCTCCATGATGGCCAGGAGAAGTTTGGAAGCATTGTTCTGGAAGCAGTGAGATCCATAGCATGGGTGCACAGACAAGAAATGCACACATAATGCTGGATCATCCAACTAAGCACGGATCATCAATAAAGGACAAGACTGTCCCCAATAGAAACAAACATTTAAACAGTCCTAAAATGAGCTGGATTTCACTTTTCATTACAAATTAGACAGGGAGAATTTCCTATGATTACACGTGGCGGAATTTTTGGCATGAAGATGATCACATTTTCTAGATTAAAGATCACCTAATAAAATGCAAACAGCTTCAGAACAATTTTTTGCCTTTCAGTATACGGTGTCATTGAGTGTTTTGCAAACAATTTTTTGCCTCTCAGTATACGGTGTCATTGAGTATTTTGCAAACAATCTTTTGCTTTTCAGTATACTGTGTCATTGATTATTTTGCAAAATATTTTTTTCCTTTCAGTATACTGTGTTATTTGTTTTGCAGTTTTTTGCCTTTCAGTATGCTGTGTCATTGAGTGTTTTGCAAACAATATTTTGCTTTTCAGTATACTGTCATTGATTATTTTGCAAACAATATTTTGCTTTTCAGTATACTGTCATTGATTATTTTGCAAAATATTTTTTTCCTTTCAGTATACTGTATTTGTTTTGCAGTTTTTTGTCTTTCAGTACACTATTTTATTGAATGTTTTGCAGCACATGCTTTAACTTTTGCCCTTTTCAGTTTTCCTTTGTCAACTGCTTAACCAGTGCAACTGTCTTGTAACTGTCTAAGCTTTTTGGTCTGCTCTAGAGATCTCTGTAAAACTGTTTTGCCTTTGATTGCCCTGTGACAGTTTCTATACTTGGGGGAAAAATAATCACTAAAGACAGTGTCAATAACTTCACAGGAGACTCACTTTGAGCTCCAGCACCAGATCCATCCTCTTTTTCCCCAGGGGGTTGATATCATTCAGAATCAAGGCTATGATTATGTCAATCCCATTTGACTCATGAGTAGCAATGCAATTCTGCAATGAAAATGGAAGAGAATCCATTTTAAGTAGTATCATCCAATACATTTCACAGATTTGATCACAGGTGAATCTTTTGCTATGAAAACAAAAACATTCAGCTATGCTGAGTGAAAGAAAGAAATGAGGAAATTACAATGCAACAACACAGGACCTACACAAACAGAGAACCTGTGCCAAAAGCAGCCTAAAATTGCACAGCAAACAAATATAACACTTGCAGGTATTTTAACAACTGAATGCAATCCTTAAAATGACAAATGTTAAATTTATTTTTGCAATCGAATTGAATCCTGTCCTTTGTTCTGTTCTTTGTGAGACATTCACACTTACTGTGAGCAAAGACTGAACAAGCAGTTATGGAAAAGTGATGGATCACTGGATTAGCTTATAAATACAGCCATATGAAAAGTAAGTACACCCCTCGAAAAATTCGATCCTTTTCAACATATTTAGACAAACAAATATTTTATCTTTATTTGAAGTGTTCTGATAGGTGTGACATACTCTAACAAAAACAATGAAATGTCGACTCCAAAATCATTTGTTGAACAAAATTCAACAGAAATAACCACAGATGTCATTGTTTTGAACCACTCCTTTGAAGATTTGATTGTGTTTGCTGTCATTATCATGTTAAGACTCACTTATGACCCAGCTTTTACTTTGACAGGTGGCCTCTCATTCTCAAGCACTCGCTGGTATGATGCTGAATTCATTGTAGACACTACAACGAGAGACTAAGCAGCAGTTGAGGCAGCAACTGTATTTCAAAGTAAAACACTCCCACCACCAAACTTCACAGTCGCTATGAGGTTCTTTCCTCAAATTCTGTGTTTTTGTCCACCAAACATGGCATCTACAATTGTGACGCCACCTTTGTCTCCTCTGTCCAGATCACACTGTTGCATAAGTGTTGTTCCTCATGCCAGTGTCTAACGGCAAATTTCAAACCCCGTATAGGTCAAATTTGTAGTCTCTTTTTTATGGCCGACTCCTGCGCTTTCACATGGACTGCGGTTGGTGGTTGCATCATCCCTTGACACCTTTGGGTACTTTGAGACTTCCTGATGCATCTTACACACTTTACTAAATACAAAATTTAAAGCATAACTTTTTCAGTTTTATCAAATTTAAGGTAAACTTACTTTGTCACATGACTGTAGGTAAAATAGGAAAAAGGTCACAGCAGTGTTCTTGGCTATTTTACATCCATCTACACAACCCACAATTGCTGGAGTGCCACAGCAGTGTTAGGAGGACATGGTCTACCTGATTCTCATGACAGGGGCCCTGGCAGTACTCTGTCAGGCTCTCCAGAGTCTGATTAATGAGGGCCACGTTCTTCTCATTGATGTAGAGGCCCAACAGGCCCAAACCCCCGGTGGTGCTGCCACAGATGCAGTCCAGGAACTGCAGTGTCTCACACACCAGGTTGTAGTTGTTCTTGTTGTTCTGGCAACGCAAGAAGTTCTAAAAGGAGGCAAGACACATGGAACATTATGAGCTCACCAGGTATCTTTGGCAGCTTGGACTGAATACTATACCAGAGGAAACATGGTATGGACATCATACCAAACAGGGAAAGACCTGGTCTGATTCACTCAGATCAAGATGCAGGTCATAAGGCTTTAATACTGATTTCCATTTTAGGACGGTTCAAATTAGTCACGGGATTCTCTGACAAGTCAAAGGAGGTTTAGCTGTGTTTCATACTAAACTGTGCCTTTTGTTTTCTTACCTTGAAACATTAAACTTAAAGACAGCCCCTTGCACTTCAAAACACACACATTCTGCATTTTGGAAATGTAAAGGAATTGAGGAATGCATCATAATTGAGCCACTAATTTTTAAAAATTAAAAACTGGTTATAATTGGGAAATGGAAGAGTCTCCAGTTAAGGGTGACTGAAAACTCCAGTTAAAAAATAAAAACATTAAGATTCAAAAATCTGGAAGACTGCTGTTTAAAATTTTAGACTAGTCAAAGAGTAAGTGAAGTAACCAACACAACAACATCACAAAACTAGCTAAATTCCAACAAATACAAATCAGAATAATTCATACAGTGATGATGCTGATGCAAAATGTCAGTTGTTGACATTTAAATAGGCTATTAACCTATGGCATTACATTTTGAATGAATCTGGCTGGGTTCAATGTCAAGGACCTTTGGTGAGTAACCGACCAACACGAGAAAACGTGCAGCTCATAAACTCATCCGTGATACTCATCTGCTATAGAGGGACCTCAGTACCTGACACAGACTGAGAATCCGCTACAAATAATACAGTATAATAGCAGACAAACTCATATCTTAACATATACTCCTTAAGGGTGAAATTTTTGAGCAGAACTGAATTTTACTGGCAGTGAAACATAACTTGTACCCACAAGGCGATGTTTTTGTGACATCACAAACCCTACCATTGTACCCAGAGGATGCATTTAATCAGGACTGCTGTTCTAAAGTCTAAATGCACATCTGTTCAAAAAGCTAATGACCTAATGTGAAGGGCCAGAGAGGCCGACCCCTGGGAAACTGGCTGACCTGCAGATCTCGGTTGTGGTTTTCACAAAGCAGCTGCAGGAAGCGCAGGATTGGCTGCATGATAGCGATGATGACGCTCATCTCTCCATCATCCTGGCTCTTGTCGCCTGCGCTGGCTGGACCATCGGCGGAGGCGAAGTGCTCCTCGGGGTCGGCCTCACGCCGATACGAGTTGAAGGCCTTTTTGGTGGCGGAGGAGGCTTCCAGCAGCTGCTCGCGCGCCTCCTCCGTCACCATGACAGCAGCATCCTTAGCTGCTGGCACAGAGATGGGGAAGCCTGGAATCTTTCAAAATACTCACACATTCCTCTAAAACCAAATGAATCTACAGTGGGATATCTAAATGGATATATTCCTGACAATAGTGCAGGGTTACTATTGGTGCAGGTTTTGGCAGAGAATTCAGTTCTAAAATGGCATTTGCAACAAGAAATCCATATCAGACTGACACAATTTATTTGTTTAGCATTTCTCCAACAAGTATGATTGTCACTGGATCAGCTCATATAAGGAAAGTTGGTCCCCTCCTGATCAATTAGTCAAAGAATAAAAAAAAAAAACACCTAAAACTTAGGACCAAATAACAGGCCAAGACATAAGAAAACAACAGCTTCGATACAGATGCAGCAGCAAACTTCTTGGCACAAGAAAAAAAAAGAAAAAAAAAAACTACTCAACAACCACCCTCCACCCACACTGACCTCCCTGGTTGAAATCTAACCTTTCTTGCGGACAGGAACTTCCCGGTCCATGGCGTCATCGTTCTTCTTCTTGTTGCCCAAGTCACTAGTGTTTACAGTCACGGTTGCTTTAATCTCCTGCTGGGCCAGCTTCATTCGGTCGTAGAACACCTTGAAGAACTTCTCCGACTTCTTATCCTCAGTCAGCCGGCAGAAGAAGGAGCGCTGCAGAAACCGGCCATAGTAAAATCAAAAGACCACGCAAATATGAACGTGCAGACTGAGGTGTGGTTAACCACAAGACGTCAACCACAGAAATCACCCTGACCGTCCAGCAAGGTGCATGCAGTCTTCACTCTAATGCGTTGTATCTGAATATTTATATAAACCAGGTTTTTAGACAGAATGCAGAAAATACTCCCGTTTTAATCAGGATTTCTTAGTATTTAATTTCATGACAAACAAAGACAATATGCAAACATCAAAGACAGCTGGCGACAAGCCCCCGGTCACTTCCTGAAGTGATCCATCCGTCAGGAAAGCTGCACTTCATCTCTAAACAGCTGTGCAAGCAACAAATAATTTTCATCCTTATATTAATACATATGCATTGGCTTTTAAGGTTTAGGACAGAATTCCATAATCCATAATGCTTCCCATCATGTGTACGGCGTATGACTAGATTCGCCTGGGTGTTCATTTTGCAGCTTGTAGCATTTTTCGTGTTCAGAAAAATAAGTGTTTTTAACAACCCTCCTAGGCTTGTAATCTGCTGAGTAATTACTGAAGGCTTTAGTGCAGCAACAGCAGCAGAATAAAACTGTGTAGGAAATGAGAACAGGAGAAGGACAATCCTGCCCTATATATGAAGTTCAGACTGGTACAGAGTGTAGGAAACCCACAGCACGGAGGTGGTGCCGGGTGCGAAGGACAACAGCGATCGGCTGCTATCTAGGCCAGCTCTGAAAAGCTGTTACATAAGCAGCCTGGTTTGCAGGGTGGACTTTAGAGTCCACCTCTGTTTAACTAGGGGTGAGGCGAAAGGCAGCAACATTTCCAATGGCTGAATCCTAACACAAAAAACAAGAGCTGATCTCAAAGCTAACCGGTGTCAGAAGAAAACTAACAAGTTTTAAAAGACAGCATCAGTGTAAATCCATTATCTGGGCAAGCCTGGCAGAAGATCCTCCGCTGTGAGGTACCTCCTAAGCACACTTAGCACCTCCGTGACCTTTTTGCATCCTTTCACTTTCTCGGAAAAATATCTTCTTAATTTCAGCCCTTAATCCCCCAAAGGATGAGTTATGTGCATCAACATGAGAATATCATGGGTAGGCAATTTAATGTCAGCACCTTACACTTAATTACACCATTAAAATGTGCAATCTCACATGACTCCACCTGTCGATAGTAAATCTTCAAAGATCTGTCAAGCTTTTGGATTGATGTCAGCTGCTAGCTTGGCCTAAGCAAAACAACTGAGCCGTAAATGCAGGTTTGAGAGGGAAGTACCTTTCCTTTTTTAGTATGCTACACGTATCCCTCAGCAAAGACTGCTCACGGCGTTATCAGAAGAACTACGTGCAGCGTTTTGCCTGGAGGGAGCTCATTTAACAACTCTGATAACACTATGCTTTTAATTTGTTACGGACATTTATTACTCTAATGGGCATGATGCAGAAAAGAATGAAGGAAAAAAATTCAAAATATTTTTTTTAAAAAATAATCTGCTGTGATGTCATCTGGTGTGAAGCTCTTTTGAGCTTCCATGCCTTTCCAAGACTGGGGTGAGATCCAGACTCTGACCCGTGCTCTCATACCACCGGCTGTGGTGCAGCCTGGCAACTCGCACGAGCCAATGGAAGGAAGAACCTGATACCCTGAGCTGGGTGGCAGGGGAGTTTATTTTAACTGCTGACACCCATGCGCACGTACCCCCTGGCAACCTGTTGCTTTCATACATCTCCTGTCAGCTGCTCACATAACATTGGCTTAACACAAAAAAAAAAAAAAACACACACACACACACATACGTTGTTGATAGAAAACAGTCAGGGGTAATATGATGGGGACAAGCTCAACAAGTGTATGCAGGAGAATTATACTTTACTGATCTGCACTAGGCTACTCACTGGAACCTTGGAGACCTACTGTACAACACACACACACACACACACACACACAGGCACACACGCACGCACGCCTACTCACATGCACACCTCAATCTGCCCAGGGATTTGGGTCAGCTGTCTCTGTCAGGCAAGGGCCGCCCGCATAGACACCCGATGCAGGTTGGGACCTTGCGAAAACTCTTGCTTTCTCACGTACACGCACACTGACGTATCAAATTCCCGTCAGACCTCTGACTCAGACTTAGGCTGACTGTTTTTCTTTGCTAAAGAGGGTAATGTTGCAACTTACCACCAAGCGATGCCAAATTCCAGAAGTCCAACGACTGCATCCACTTTGTCCTACTGTAAACATCACCTTTATATAGAACTTCCAGAACTTCTATGTAAGATGATACTCCAAGAAAAGGTAGGAAAAATTTCGCAACCCAAACATTTCAGTCATATTAGCAGTGCTTAGAGATATTGACAGTTTAGCAGATGTGTTTATGTGTTTATGTACATGCCTTGATTGCTGGAGCTGAACTGTGAAAAGGGGACCTTAGGTGACTCCCAGCACCCAGAGGGACAGGCAGCAGCACTCCTAACCAGCAGCAGCGTAAGCTATTTTACCACTGCAGATCACGTGGTACAGACACAGCCAGCTCCCAGTGTGTGGCGCATGACTGAGCACCGCCATGATTATTAGCTACCAGGAATCCCTTGGCTTCCAACTCCCTGCGATAACATCACATCCTCAGAGTGTCTCCCACCTATGGTAACCTTCTCATTTTCATCTTTGGGAAGAGAAGAGAATCGCATAATCCATCAACGGTGCAAGCTGGAATGTCATCTCCAATCATATAAAACTTTATTGTGTTAATTACCTGCCTGCAGAAAGAGTTAGCAAAAGGGCAAATGGTGCGGAAAAATGGAACCAAAGCAGGGAGATTCCCACAAGGCGCACCTGAGGGAAGCAGAGGAGCCCTGGAGACAGTTCCAGTGCACCGTGGAGGTCTTCCTGCTTCTTTAGAGACACTCCCTCAATGGAATAAGTATTTTGTGCGGGCAAGCTGGGGGCGGCCTGTTCTGAAAAACAAGGCCATGCCACGTTCCCCACCCTCCCCTTCTGTCCCAGCACTTGGCATCAACAAAGGGATGTTATGTAACGTCTATTTTTAACGTGGCTCTCTCCTCGGGCAGCTCAGCGCACAGCGGAAAGGGGGCTGTAATCAGCGGAGGGCCAGCACAGCGCGGCTCGCCTCGACGCTATTAGCTGGCTCGTCGCGAAAAAAGCGGCTGCAGGGGATACTGGAAGCTGTGGGCGGATGGCCATTGTGGGAGGCAATGGGGAAGCGTATGCCATTCACAATATCCCATTCCCAATCAGCCTTTCCATATCCACACATGCACTGCTCCGCAAGCGTCCCTGCTCCCTCGGGACATATTTATGCACAGTTCCTTCAGGTTGTCTCACGGGTCCACCCACACCGGCTGACCAACTGGAGGAGTTTTAACTCCCAACTGAGAGACTTCCTTTCCTGCAAGTTTGAAAAATTTATTTTATAGCAAGTGGTAATAAGGAATTAGATTCTCATACTCCGGGAGCTTGTCTGCTATGTGTTTAATACAATAACAATGATATTTATCGCCACTGGCATCGTATTGAAAAACTGTGTCATCAGCAAGATACACAGAATACAAAGCGAAGGCTGTAACCTATAGTTTGAGACCTTCGATACTTAAATCCCCACAGTTTTCAGGCTCCTTTAACACTCAGCCGCAGTGAAAGGGAGGGAAATGAAAAAGTACAGGTGAGTAGGGAAAAAAAATATAGCTGGGAGCCATAATAGACCCCACCATTACTGCAAGACTCACCACTACATTTATGCATGATCTTGCTGAAAGGTACATAGAAAAAAAAAATACACCCTATTCCACCCTATGCCAAGCTTTGGATTATATGTTCTGTAAGGACTTCTGCCCTGTTCATATTTTGTAACCTACTAAAGGTTACCAAATAATTAAGACAATCATCTTTACATCGACCATAAGCCAAATCTAGTTTAACTGAGGAATGAGAAAACTGAGGCACTCCCAATTATTGCATATACAACATAAATGGGTCCTGTGAGTTGATCCACTCAGTACTAAATTGTGAAGTGGTCTCTTTCTATATGAGATTGTCTGTGCAAGACAGCAAAATGGCAAAGTGAGAATATTCAACTAGCAGGCAGCGCAGGACCAAGATCTTTCAATGAAAGCTAATTTGAAAAAGGTTACACATGGCCAAAAACACCTTCACCCTGTAGAGATGTTGACATGAGATGTTGACAGAGTTCAGGGGAGTTCTGCAAAGGATTGTATCCAGGTGTCACGCCCAGGAAGCGTCTGCTGTCAGACTGCTGTGCTCGACTGCATTAATGACCTTTATTTCTCAAGATCGCAGCTTAACCATGAACCCTTTCTGTATCTGATCCTACCCTTCTGGCTCCAGGAGAGGGGCTGTGTTCCATGCAGGTGTGTCTTCCTGGCGTGTGTGTGTGTGCGTGTGCAAGTGCCAGTGGTTTGTGTGACAGCATGAGACTGTGTGGGTGTGCGTGTGTTATCAAGTTATTTCTGTAGAGTATGTAGGTCAAAAGCACGTAGTCAACTACATTACTTGAGTGCAACGTGTTCAAGGAAGTGACTTAAAGCAGGTGCAAACACACCCTAGTAGACACTGCAGAAACAAGCATGTTGTATACATACATACATATACACATGCACACACATTTTTTTCCCCCTAAATACCGATAGCAACTCACACATGTAATCTATATAAGGCATCACTATTACCATCCCCCTCATTCTTTTACCATATAAACTGTATTCAGAAATAAATACATATTTTATACACAAATGCACACACATTTATATAACATACATGATAGATAGACAGATAGACAGACAGACAGATAGACAGACAGATAGACAGACAGACATATAGATAGATAGATGACAGACAGACAGACAGAGCCTTGGAAAAAATTAAGAGACCACTGTATATTATTAAACAAATCTGCATTTTTAAATCCTGGTTTAATCGTAGTTCTGCTGGCGGAAGGCTACGCTGAGCAGCAGGTTGCTTCAAGGTTCAAAACTTGTAAGACAGCAGTACACAAGAACGAAAGTAAAGCGGGAGACACTTGGAAGGACCAGAAACAAGTCAGGTAAAAGGCAGAAGCAACTTTCTAATTGCAGAGGTGAATGTTAACTTATCCAACAGTTTCTCATGAATCAGAGGATGACATCAAGTGAACTTCAAAAGGAATGGGGAACATTAAGTGCAGGTGTGAGGTGCACTGGTAGGGCAACATCGTATCAGGCTCCAATTAATGAGGAGTCGGTTACAGCCTGAAAAAATATGTAAATTATTCAGACCTATAAATTGAGAAATGAGTGAAACAAAAATTGTGGTCTCAATTTTTTCCACAGCGCAAAGCCCGTAATTTTACTATCTGTTCCACCTGTTTATATATACCTGGTGTCCAGGGTATACCTGCCTGCTTGTCCAGGGTCGCAGGACTGGATCGGACAAACCATAGGGTAGTGGACAACTGTGGGGAGGCAAATAATAACTATCCAGCCAGTCATCCATCCATTGTCCAACCCGCTTATCCTACTGGGTCGCGGGGGGTCTGGAGCCTATGCAAATAATAACTATCCAAATAAAAGTGAAGGTCTGATGGGAAAGGGAAACATGGAGCTGACTCCATCGTGGAACAACACGGGTAGTGATGGGGGAGCTCTGGGCTTCTCCTGCAGACTGCAGATCTCCCGTAGCCCTCAATCAGCAAGGAGGACCGAGAGGGACGGCATTCCAGGGAGACTCACCCGACAGCACAGCACTGACCTCATTTCTTGCTTGCACACAGGAAAAAAAAAAAAAAAGCCTGAAGTTTCCCGTGTGGCTTTTGTAATACTACCCACTTCCTGTGTTTCACGCACTCCCATTCAGCACGGATGATTCAGGCCAACTTCTCCATTTAAAAAAAAAAAGAAAAAGAAAATACCCTGCTTCATAAAGAGAAGCAGATCCTATTTTCCTAAGTATGCCACACCACTGCATGGGAAAGTCCCTAATTAGCACGGTTGGAGGACATCAAATCCATACCACGTAGGGCCGTCAGATACGAAGGGTCTCAGTAAGGCAGGGTTGTGACCTGGCCCACTTCTGTTCGTGCCCAGTAACACAGTTCCACCTCCCCCCCTGGCCTGGAAACATCAGGCTTGCTCATGGCTTGGTTCGTGCCTCTTCCCTGCTGCTGAACTATGGAACGGATGCTGCCTGCCTGACTGTGGCTCTGCATTATCTCGAAAACAAACAAACCACGGGGCAAAACGCCTGCTCCCCGGGTCATTCCTGCTTTCCATTAAAAACAACAAAAGCCCCTCTGTCCAAACACAAGGAAAACAACCGACACTTATGTAAGGGAATGAGATGTGACGGGTCCACTGATGTGGGCTGGATTTGTCTGCGTGGCTGTACGTGGTCGAGCAGAAACGGCTGTTTGTTCTTGGAGAGAGGGGCCAAGAATTATAGAACAGGCAAGCTTTTTAAGACTGTGTACTGGGCATTAAAACAGCATGAGGAAGTACAGTCGGCACTTTGTTTTTCTGAAGGCCAGACTCAGGCGGACAACCAGAAGGGTCTTGCCTTCAAGGGCATGAAATACATGCTGTAGGGGAGAGAAAAAAATTAAACCTAGTCCGATTAATACAGAAGAGCTTCTCCAGAAGAACCAATGGGATACATCATGAGGTGAGTTTCTTAACATAGGGAGGAGTCGCAGCACGTATCTGAAATGCACCGAAAAGCGCAACTGTGGTTCTCCATTTTCAAAGACTCTGGTCATTCTGAAACCTGGTTATTTGGAACCACAGAAAAACCAGCGGAGGCACATGGTGGCATATGACCAAGGGGCTCAAGAAGATCCCATCATGCTGCCTGATAACAACCAGAACATGGCCACTGCCCAGCCCACCACCAACTGTCACTTAGAAGGAAAAATGATACATGACAACTTTTGAATAAAAATGTGTCCTGGATTCAAGAGCCTATTATCATATGATAAGCATATGGATACACAAAGTAAAAGTTCTGAGCATGCGATGGAGGTCACGAGGTCGGAAAAAAAAACGAGTATGTCTAAGAACGTTCAAGAAAACGATACGAGGCAGAAGTAGATCCCCAGTTCTTAGGGAGAGGGAATACCCCGATTCCTGTGGCGAGGGACAGGGACTCCCCTGGTCCCCTGCTTTCAGTGCTGTGACATGACCTAGTTTAATCCAGAAAGCGGAATGCTTTGAATCCCACTGCATTCTTTGTTCATTCCAAGAGCCCTTATATAACAGTGTCACATGACTGTCTTTGAGCAGGGCTGTTCGGAGCAGGGACATTATCAGGTAGGACAGCTATGTAAATATAATCTGATTATGCAAGCCGCCTGCTTGCGCAAGCACACACGCACATATAAGCATCATGCTGAGCAGGAGAAAAGGCGCTTGCACTAGATTCAGCCCCCATTTACTGCCTTCGATACAGTCCCTGGGCTTCTCCGAGGTTTCTGGTGAAGTGTTGTGTTGCCAAAGCAACCTTGGGGGGTGGGGGGGTGGATGAGGAAGAGACATGTCAGCCAACACAGAGCTTGGACAACATTTAGACAATGAATTAAAAACTGGACCCCCTCCTTGCTTACGGAGGCAGACATTCTTCTGAGATTCATCAAACTTCTTTATGAGTGGGAGAGACCGAAATTATGTACTTCTGTAGAACAGTGCAAAGACCACTGGCAAGGGGTGAGGGCTAAAGCCAGAAAGACGTACAGTACACCTGCTGGTAAATCTGCACCTGAAATTCATTACCCCTCCCCAAGGAGTGGAGCTTCCTCCAAGCAAATCAGCAACTACACGGTCCACATACAGTCTTTTAACACAAGCCTGAAGAACTGGTCTAGTATACACTAATCATGTGTATTGCGCTTCATTCCCAAAACCACCAACTACTAACTAAAACGCTAATGAAACTAGCAAGCTGATCCCATAACCTCATAAGACTCATTTATCCACAAAAACCCACACATCAAGATTTCAAAACGCACATAGACTTGAAACAGATGTACATATAAAGGGGCAGGCTAAAGGGCCGTCATCCGCGCTCGTTCACTTTCGTTCTGACAGTGTAAGACTCCTGCCACATGCAAACTGCACTGCAGATAATCCGCAAGACATCAAGCCAGCAGGAATGTCGGTAACCAAATGCGGTTCTTTTGCGATGTCCTCAAGACGGAGGCGGGCCAAAAGGGAGGTTTCAGTAAAAACCACAGATTGGCATCACTTAATGCAGGAGAAACGTTGCCCTGCTGAGTTCTTAGAAAATGAGGCACTGCCACACACTCCAGGAGTAGAGGAGAAGGGGCAGGACGTCACAGAGCGGGTGGTGACGACAGGGGAGGATGTCACAGTGCTGGTTTTGGGGACTGGGAAATAACAGATACCCAACATTTGCTATACTGTAACTTAAAGTCAAAATTATCACATGGGAAATGAACTTAAAGTGGCTCATACAAATTAATATTAAGCAATTTTTATATTTGGCAATGAATTATTTAAATAAAGAGAATGTCAGAATCTTTTGTGATATAAAAACCGATCACCAGCCAATTGATGACTTTAAACATTTTGTCAATGTCTTTGACTTTTGGATTAACAGTTTATGTACCTTTAAATCTCAGAATGAGGTTAATAAAGTCACTGTGACGTCATGTCCGTAACATTCACACAAAGCCGCCTCACCTGGATGGTGGTGTTCCCTCCTTCCAGCAGAGCTATGGCCAGTAAGATGCTCTCCTGGAACACACGGTCACTGGTGGCATTCATAATGAGGTCGATGACCAGATCCGAAGCCCCTTCCTTGTCCAGGTGACACTGCACTTCCATGAGGCTCATTTCTCCGCGACTTAAGGACCCAGCCACCAGTGCCCCACCTGGGCAGGAATGAAGCAAGCAAATGCCCATAGGAACACTGACACGTCTTAACAAACTTCACTAACTTATAAAGATGCTAAAATAACACCTGATGAACGTTTATTCCTCAACAAAATACTGTTATGACGCTGAAATTTTGAAATTCAAGCTGAATCATTTATACTTTGCTCATTTTTAGGTTTCCTGCTGATATAATAGTATACTGAGTAGGGCTGAGCGATATATCGATATTACATCGCGCATGCGCAATAATCATCAGGGCTTCAGATGACAGGCACAACATTTGGCCAGGTGCCAGCTTTCCGGTGCTATATGGACAGTTATTTACGCCCACTATTTGTTAAGCAGTTTAGTAGTTTGGCTAAAATATTAATGAGGCTTTGTATGACGCCCAACAGTCATTATTAGTATAAATACGGCATAACCTTATGTTTAATAAATGTGTCAGACTTTGAACTGAAAAAAGTACCACCACACCCCCGACGTCTTTTTACCTTGTTTACCCACAAGATCTCTTTTAAAAGATGTGGTGGCTGCTGTTCTTCACCGCGACTTCAGGTATACCAAACCGTAGTATACCAAAACAGTATTATGTGGTGTGCGGCGCTAATCGAATTTAAGAAACAAAGTTTGGTAACACTTTACTTAAAGTCTGTATGCATAACGCATTATAGATACCTTAATAATGCATTATAATGCATTCATAAAGTATTATAAACATGGCTATAACTATTCATA
>JAODLC010000113.1:26610199-26623210 GCA_026781145.1 Hippopotamyrus pictus
CTTTATGAATGCATTATAATGCATTATTAAGGTATCTATAATGCGTTATGCATACAGACTTTAAGTAAAGTGTTACCCAAAGTTTATATAAATTACTAACTTTTGGGTATAACAAAACGCATCTCATAAATATTTAAGCCACACTGCTAATCTTTTTAGCAAATTATGGGCGTAAATAAATGTCCGTATAGCACCGAAAAGCTGGCATCCGGCCAAATGCTTCATCTGTCATCTGAAGTCCTGGTGATTATTGCGCATGCGTGATATAATATCGATACGATATCGCCCGGCCCTAATACTGAGTGCTGCCAACTTTCAGCACCACATCGTCTCATTGGGTCGTCTCCTCACTACCTTCTCTTAAAGAAGTATGTCCTTGTCAATGTGCATCCTTATTTACACTAAGAAACAGTTCTGCTTTCAAAGCAGCATCCCAAAGCAACCCACACATCACAATACATACCTACAACAATACATACCTGATATACAGTACGTATAACAACTAGCCCTGTCTCTGGGTCAGTTACGCACAGAACTTTCGGCTGTCAAGAACGGTGCCAAAGTCACAGCCTTTAGATGTGAAGGTAAAAATAACGAAGCCTAGGAGAAACTGGATCATTGATTACGCCTGGAATGAGGAACTTACACATCAATCAGTATTTTATGAGGAAAAGGTAATGTCCCTAGAGGCTGACAGCTGTCATTACAGGCAGCCCTCTCAGAATCACCTGTGTGCTGCAGATGTAAATATGGTCCGGGACTGTTTCAGCACTGAGAGGTCATGAGAGAGAGAGGCATACAACTGGTGCCATTCAGCTCCTATTTGGTTTTGAAAAATGTGAAGAACCAGGGCTGAAAGTCTAACTGGCAGAACCAAAGAGCATATAGGGCCAACACCTGTTATCTTTCACAAGTTCATGTTTTTCAGTTCTCTCCTTTTTAGCCACAGACGCGAATGCTGGTTCTTACTGAATGTAGAATGGAGAACTGCGGCTTCACTGAAAAAGTGTTATTTTTGATAGCTATACGAAAAACGGTCTTGGTTGTGTTTGCGGTGGCGTTCAGCTCACCTGCTTGGGTCTTGCCTGACCCTCCAGAGGCCAGGGGACCATTACTGAAACTCGACAGGCTGTCTCTCCTTCCGCCAGGTCTAAAGTTTCCATAGTAACGGTTCACCAGAATCTGCCTTAGAGCTTCACCCTTCAGACGGTTGGATAAACGGAACAGGATCAGCCCATGAGCTCCTGAGGGAGAGGCTTCAGCAGTCGGTGCAGATACACGACACTGGCTGCTGCACTATTCATGAGGGTAACTTACTTACACCTTTTACGTATGTAAACTTCAGAAGTAAGCTCTACAAAACTGAAATGAAAATAAAATTGCGCAAGGACGCCAACATTACTTGGCAAAAAGGACAGTTTATGAACGATGGAGAATACACAACTGTCAACATTTCTAAACAAAATGCTAATAAAATTAATGCATCTGTTTTTGGAATCAACAAGGCTTTTAGAAAACTACTGAAATAAAACGGTCTGATCGAAAGGGCAGAGATGGGGCTGCTGGAATTAGTCATTCCAAGTTCGAAATGGCTGGGGAGGGGGGGTCATGCTATGGTAGTCATGACAACAGATGTGCACTTGGGGCTAGCTAACTTGGCGAACACCTCTTAGGGAAAGATGGGAGACGTCATAAGTTCAAGGCTAATGATCAGAAGTCAGAGACATACTACTCATAAAATTACTTAATTGGTAAACTCAAATCAGTGAACTGATGCTGTGCATAGAATACAGAAATTACATGTTCAGTACAAGTGCTAGAAGTGTTTGTCGTGTTTTTTCAGCAAACAACACATCATGAATAAATGCATCAT
The DNA here is from genome assembly GCA_026781145.1 of Hippopotamyrus pictus. Lineage (NCBI taxonomy): Eukaryota > Metazoa > Chordata > Actinopteri > Osteoglossiformes > Mormyridae > Hippopotamyrus > Hippopotamyrus pictus. The sequence continues at coordinate 26,612,073 of JAODLC010000113.1, forward strand.
CAAAGGTGGTCAGAGAGAAAAATGAATGAGCTAGTAAAGCTATAGCTGTGTGTTAGTGCTGCAGTGTGTGTTAGTGCTGCAGTGTGTGTTAGTGCTGCAGTGTGTGTTAGTGCAGGTGATGCCAAGCTGAGGGCTAACATACCCTCTTCTGGTCCTCCAGTTGCTTCTGGGGCTGGTTTTGATCAAGATCCTGAGTGTGATGGGGTGTGTTAGCATCAAGCAAAGGCAATATCCAGAAAGACAAGGAAAACAAACGCTGAAGGTGATATCATGCAAATCTCTAACTTTTTTTGACATGCAAGATAATTGACTTGAATAGGAGAAATAACATCATGCAGTAGCTGTCATGCAATGTTTCACACAGCTCCTAAAAATCAAAAAATACCAAGTAAATGACTTGTGAACTAGCAGTGACTGTTAACAAGTAAGATTATGCTTAAATGAAACCATGCTGCTTACATAAGAACACACCACAGCTGTCAGGGAGGAAAACACAAGACTCGAAAGAAATGGGTTTCATCAACATTACATAACGAAGCGTGAAATAAAAAAAAAAATCAGACCATGGCACTACTGACACGGTAGTGCACAAGCTGAAGCCTCTTTTGGACAGTCAACGTAAATGAATTTGGGGTTCATGTTTGTGATGAGTGACAGCTGTGAGGTGATAACCTTCCATCGTTGTCTAACATCAGCTAAATGAAATAAGGTGTGGAGTGAGCTTTCAAAAGTGTAAATCTGGCGCTGGAGATCCAGAAAGACTAAACCGAAAATCAGACAGACATGCTTACAGTACACAAGAGTACACCTGTGAACATAAACAACCTATATTTCCACAACCAGAATATATGGGCACAACACACACAATTCCAGGAAATCCCTGGGCCAGAGGCCCTGAGTGTTTAGAGACTGGATTTAGATTTAAAAATAGCACTGAGGATGACCTCTTCACAAAACCCACCCCTACGCATTAAAGCAGGAAGCCTCAATCTGTTTTTCTCTATGGAAGAGCAAAGATGTCACTTTCTTCCGGAGGCTGTAGCTGACCGGAACTTCCCTCATGACTCGGCAAAAAGAAGCACGCGAGTGCAAATGATCAGCAGCATGTAAGGTTCGACCGAGTGAGTGTTCTGTACTTAAGAATTTGAAGAAAACAGCCACCGCAAATGGAGAATCTCAACAATGGCCATTTGCATTACAGCCAATATTGCTATTAACTATAGATCCATAACAGTGATATGAAACAACAGAGGTCTATTATACACAGTACAACACAGGGCCTGTGAGGTGTACTGACTTTTATGTCATCTCTGCCTGGAAATGCAGGAGACCATAAATCCAGAAACATAAATGATGGACCATAAATCCAGAAGTAAAAGTCCTATTATAGTGTTTGGAGTAATTAAAGTGTGAGAGGTACAAAGTCCAGTTATTCCATATAAACAGATTAAAACAAAGATGGGCTCCACATGTGGCACAGATGCCGATGGAGGTATCCAACCCCTTGGTGCAACTCGTGAGAAGCCCTCAGGCGGAGAAGATCTTGTGCCCAATCTCCTTGCCTGAACAGCACGCGGTCTTTTGAACCGCGGCAGAAAAACAAGTCTACTGAGAAAGGAAAAAAAATAAAAAAATAAAAAGAGCAGCAGACATTCTGCACAGTGGGAGCTGAGGTCTCATCCAACCCCACAACCCTAGACATGCTGAAGCAGCGAAAGAAAAGCTAAATCATTGGCGTCAAATAGTATAAGCCTGACTGGCACGACACGAGTGTGTCTGCAGCTTAGTCATGGTGATACCTTCGTCATCAGGCGACATCCGGGGAGGAAGAGGAGGCTACAAACTGGCCAACACCCTTGATAAAATCAAACAGAGTTCAGAAGGGGATTCGGACCACATCAAACAACGGGTCTGTGGGAATATTCGTCATTTAGAAGAATCGGGGGGGGGGCGGAGAAACATACCGTCTGCAGTGTCTCAGAAAAACCACAATGTCTACAATCTACTTAGAAGCCCTCTATTCATTTGTCTTAGCCTCAGCAAGAGCAACAGCAACACTCGAGATGGCACAATCACTTCAATTTTTAATTTAAAACAATCATATTATTTTCTGTATAGTTAGGAGACCCAACAATAAACCAAGAATCCCAAAGCAAGCAGCTCTATGCTTTCAGGGACATCAACTACAAAAATCCAATTGGTGAAAACGGCCCCGTAATTCCAGTCTATTCCCACTCTTGTGCCGTTCAAGTCACCTGCTACCAGCAACCTGGCTTTTCGGATATACTTCAAGAGGTAGCGTCAATTAATCTACAGACGACCACTAACTGGAAAACTAGTGTCGGCACTACGAAATATCTGATATGCTTTTTGAACAATACAGGTTTAAAACAAAAAAAGTACATACAAAAACAGGAACATTCAATTCACAGAATGACTGTACATTCCGAAGCCCGAATTTGCATCAGACATGCACGAATGAGGACTCTGCTGCAGTTAGTGACCCTTCCGGGGGCAGAATGACTGTCAATCCAATAGCTATAATAAATCCGAGAGAAGCACAAGTGTCAGACACCAGTAAAGCTCATAAAAGAATCTATAAATGAAGACTAAAAACCTCCTAAAATGTTGATGACAGACTGAAATCCTCAGAGGTCAATTTTACAGCTCCTCCCTTTTACTGATGATTATTGAAAACCTCTGCAGGTGCCTTTTTGGTTTCATCTGCGGTGAAACAATGTTGGCTGTCGGAATGAACCCACTGGTCATTAGAATCAGTAGAAATGAGTTTTTCTGCAAAAAGTCTTCGAAATGACAAAACACACAACAGGGCTTGTTTTTGAAGTGCCTTAAAAGTATCCGACAAATGCCTATTGCAAGAAGGATTTCAGCCTTAGGAGGATATACAACAAAATTTTTATTTGAAGGTGACATCATTTCACAAGCTGGATATCAGCTCAGTACATCACAAGCAGAGGTGCTGGTGGGGGGTTATGGGCGTGGCTGTGTTGCCACAGTGACAGGAGGGGAGGGGGGGCAGGATGTACCGCAGACCTAGCCAGCCAATCAGCCGAGTCCTACATTACATCAACTCTGACCTTAGGGCCTATAGGCATGGAACAGTTAACAGGGTATGACCTCGAGGATCCCGGATTATAGCCAATGCCCATCTGGCAGGGTCTGCAAACACGGCCTCCCTCCCCATCTCCCTTCCTCTGCCAGTGCGCAGTCACACTGCCAGAGTCCTGCAGTAAACAGCTCTGGTGCACTTTTATTGGCAATTACTGCTGAAGGTCACACATCAGTGAAGAGCCTGAATTCCAGGAAAAAAAAAAAAAAGCGTCAGTTCTTATGTAACTCCCGCCTGAGAGCTGGCGGGAGTTCAAGAATCGTGCAGCCTGCAGACTGGGGGGAAAAACTAGGACACCACGGCGCAGCACACAATCATGTTCACAGTGCCCCCTACTGGAACGCATTGGTAGCAGGAAGGGCAAGCAGAGCCCAAGAGGTGGAATGAGAGGGACCAGGGTCTGCGAGAAACCTAAGGGGAGGAATGGCTGACGTCTGAAGAGGTTAGTGAGAAAGAATATGGGGAAATCTCATCCGAAGGAGGGAAAATAAAAAATGGATAGAGGGCAAGAGTGTGAAGGCAGGGCAGAGGGGAGTTTTGCGAGCCGCTGCTTCCTGGCCGTTAGGGGAGCGTGCCGTTCAGCTGGCTGTGACACGGCGAAGGACACGCACATGGGGAGGCTTTCCAGTGCGTTCGGATGGTCTCCATTATGTAACAGCAGCCCTGAGCGTACAGACAGTGGCTCCTGAGCGGTCATACACTGGGGGACTGAGGACAGCCATGCAGGACGGAAAAGGCAAGTATTCCCCTTCCGAGGTCCTCTCTGACTGCTGACGATTGACGGAGGCAGTACAGAGGGGGGCGTCTGCCATTGTTACAGAGAGGGTTCAAAGGGGGTGAAATTGGGTAGGCGAATCTTTCATTTCAGGGCTCCAGCTGATATTTTTCCATGACTGGGAATGTAATGTTCAGCCAAAACGAGAGGATAGACACCAGGAGGCTCCTATGGGACACGTAAGTTTTAGGGAAAGTGGGGGAGATGAAGAGGGGATGTGTTCCACAGCAGGTGCTTTGACTGAGCATGTGTCTGTACCGACCCTTACATTCACACGCTCGCATGTACTTCCAGAGTGTTATATATCTCACATAGTGCATCGCCCAGACACCCAGGCCAGTTTCACTACACATCTGCTACCGCACGGCCCTATTTTGCAGGACATAATTACTTTAATAAAGTTTTTTCTTTGGAAATGGGGAGACTTGGGCTATAAGACCTACCCAGTTCCTGTAGTGTAACCCAGAGGTCTGCTGAGGTCTGTCTCGCATATGGCACCTATTCCGATCAGGCCACTGCCTGCTAGCCACCTACACGGTCCGGCCCTGGACGGATGAGCTGGACATGGACACGCTTGTCACGCTTTCCTTTCAGAGCGTCACCCTCTACAGGTACGCGGTACTTAAAATCTCACGTGCTGCACAAGCACTGCACGGCTGTGCATTTTAAAGAGCAATTCAGGTCTGACATCTTTCAAGGGTAGAAGGGTAAAACCTGGGCCCAGCCCAGGTACAGCAGCCCTGAACAGAAAATCAGACTGGTTTTGCACACAGGACCCAGCAGGGCTAGACACAGATGGCGGAGGACTGGGTAGATCGCACAGAGGTGGTGGGGGCTAAAGGGAAGCGGCATTAGGAGCTATAGGGTAAAGCAAAAACTTTCCATGGAAGTCATGGTGAAAATACTACCATCCTGCCAACATATCAACAGCTTAAAACTCAAAACTTCAAAAGGGCTTTTTTAGCCACTGATCTAGTATACGAATCCTCCGTACAGCAGAATAAACAAACTGACAAAAGCAAACCAAACAAAAAAATAAATCAGCAAACTGATCTGTGGCACTGAGCTGATCAGAACAGTCCTGTCTACTGAAGTGCATCTATAAAGTATTCAACTGGACTGAATGCACATGCCACTGACTATTACAGGCCTGAGGAAAACTAAGGAAATGTACAGACGTGTACAAATTCTGACTGACTTTTCAGGCAGGTGACTGCAAGCTTTCGGGAACTCGACCACACCAGGCGTTACCACGGTAACAGTCACGTGAATCATAGGAACAGGCAGGCCTACTTACTGACCTCAATTTGTACCAGGAAGGGGTGTAAGATGGATGAATGACAAGTCAGCACAAGAACAGACAAAAAAAAAAAAAAAATATATATATATAATTTCTACAGCAGATCTACAGACACTAAAACATAAACAAAGTGAAAAAGGAACCGGTCAACCTCAGGAACATCCATTTCATCATCAAAGGCAATCAGCTGGAAGAGAAGATTATAGAGTGTGAGTTAGTCCATCAGAAAGAGCGCCATTATCAGCGTGAAAACTGGGTTAAGCATGATATTAAAAACACATATCTGAGAAAAAAAAAGGTTAGGATCTGATAAGGATTAGCACAGTGAAAAAAGGCACAGGAAGTCTGGATCTATTTTCACGCACGGTGAGGAACACATGCCCGTATTTTACATCCAGTGAGACGCACACAGATGATGAGCACATGCTATGTGTGAAGTGGTGGAGCGGGCAGTGTGAGCAGCCATGGGGGATATGCGAGGGGCCGGTGAATTTGTGCTGTGAGAAGGGGCTTATGAGCACACCCCCCCCCCCCCCCCCCCCCCGCTGGTGACTCATACTGAGCCACGTCCTGAGGGAGGGGGTTGGAGGTGCCGCATGTGTTTGCGTCAGCCCTGCATGGGTGCGGACTCAGTATAGCACATCTTCAATCATGGGGGAGGAACAGAGTAAACCAACAGCGCAGCTATCAGATACAGAACGCCGGGGATGGGCTGTCTGTCAGTGGGGGACGGATGGGGGGGTACCTTCTCGCCGTAGCCCCTGTCTTTGGTCATCATCTCCCTCAGAGTTTGCAGCACCTTGATGCACAGCCGTTCCTCATTCTCCTCCAGCAGCTGCTTTGTGTGTTTGATGAGTCTGTGTGTTGGGGGGTGGGGGGAGCCCACAGGCAGGGGGAGTTATTAAAGGTCACATTTCATGGACAAAAGCTGACCAGTGTAGTAAACTGTGCACATCTACACATACAGATCACATGCATTTTCAATTATCATTCAGCTATTTAAAAATATAAATCAAGAACAAAAATAGGGCTGGAAAAGAGCTTTAACAATAAAATGAGCTGTAATAAAGGATTCTTTATTATAAAGTACAAATTTTAAAATAAGAGCAAGTAAAAAAAAAACAGCACTTCTCTATTACATGGCACTAAAGGATTAATTGCCAGGGGACATTGGTTACACATTGTGCAATGTCATGCTTATAACCATTTTGGATAGGCACTCTGAATAAGTAACACCTGACTTATTAATCCAAAATGTGTGTGTGATTTCCCTGGAACCAGCACGAGACTAAACACGCAGCTTATGGGAACAAACGCAGGGATTGGTTTTGCTCTCTGAAACCTTAGCGAGAATCCTGATCACACGCTGTGCCAGGCGGAGATCCATGCCACGCTTGAAACGAGACAATCCCTCTCTAATGCAGGTACCCCTTCAGTGAGAGACTCAGCCCCTGTAATCCGAATCACTGCAGAGGTGTGTGCGTAAGCACAGCGTGGGACTGCGTCACGGAGGTCATGCGTACAGACACGGGCAAACGGCGGCCTAGTGCAGGCTGCGCTCATACGCGCTTACATGTGAGGGGTCAGCTGATTCATCAGCATCTGCATATTACACTGCATTCCTGTCTCCAGGGGGCAGGAAAGAGCCGGATGAGGCAACGAAGCAAAGATATTAACATGTAAATTAAATAAAGATAAGACTGGGTGGCATATTAAAGTCAGCCAGTGATTAAAAACCAGCCTAGTGGAAAACAAAGTGCCTTCTTCACCTGAAACATCAAGTTGGTTCAAATCTCCTCTGGTGTTACAGAATAATCCTTTAATTCTAAAATCACTCAGTCACTCGCTGCAGCACTGCCGACGCGTGCCCCCAAATGAACCCAAGCGGGGGGAGGGGGTAAAAGTAGATGATCTGAACCTCCCTCGGACTTGCGGGGCAGCTGCCGTCTCTTACTTGCAGATGAAGCCGCCGCTCTCACACTTCCGGCGGGAGTCGGTGTTCTCCGGGAAGAGCAGCTCCGGTCGGTGCAGCACGTCCACCAGTACGGAGAGCTCGGCCTGGACCAAAGGCCGCAAGCGGTCCTCCAGAGCGGAGACGATGTCCTGTGGGCAATGGAGACACAGCCCTGAAGACAAAACCCTCAATGCTTAACCCCTACCCAGCACTAGCCTTAACCATAAGTAACCAAACGAAATACAAGACTTTTGGCATTTTTAGCTGATTGCAGTCACACATTTTTTATAAAATTTCCCCTTGCTGGGACTGAAAAACAATGGCCCTACAACATCAAAACAACAGGTTTTAATCACATTTTGGGGACATTTGGTTCCCACAATGTAATGCATACTGGGACTGTGCACACGCACACGCACAGACGCCAAGCCGGCATAGAAATGCATGTCTGCACAGACCTGCTGTACATATGTATCATGCGGATATAGATCGTAAGTCAGGTCACCAAATGACAATAATGGGATGTTACACAAAGCAAAGCCTTTTTTTTCATTGGTTTGATACCATTGCAGTTTTATGCAACTTTTGTTTGGCAAATGGGAATTTCAGAGAGACAAACATCGGCCAGTGATACTGGGCAGCCTTAAGATGCTGGCGTCATACTAATGTACAAGACAGTTTCATTTTCACACATGGAGATACAGAAATGGCCTTTCGGGACCTGGTACCAGGATACACAACAAACACTGACTGATGCTATCAAAACCATTTCCTTCATTCCCCAGTTTCTCATTAATTTATTATGGGCAGGAAATGCTTCCCAGCAAAGGGAGTCAACTGGGCTACCGTCCAAACAAGCTGTACGATTGCTTCTAGTAATAAAGTAGAATATCATACAAATTCAAAAGAAGAAAAAAAAAAACCATTAAAAGTAGCATTTAAAGTAATGCCTAAACACTTCAAAGGATTTCCAGGAGAGGGTAAACCTCACACACAACAACCGATGCAACCTTGGAGTGAAACGTCCTCATGCCCAGAGGCCCTGCTCCTGAACACAAATGCTGTAACCCGGGCCAGAGAGGCCTGTGAGGGAGGGGAGCAGGCGCCCCAGAAGACTCTCCACACAGCTCTCTGCCTGTGGGCTTCCCTCTCACCTGGAGCCTCTCGATGATGTTCCTGTAGTCCCGCGAGGTGGTGACCACCGAGTCGCGGCGGGCAGCGTTCCGCGCGGATTGGCGCCAGCTCATGGCGGTCTTCTGCACAATGTTGTTTGACTTGACAAAGAGGCTGTTCACCTGGCTGTCCAGGTCCACCGGTATTGCGATTGCTCGACTTTTGGCTACAAAAAGAATGCTTATGTTATGCACTTTGACCTAGACTGAGGATTATGGGTAAGGGGCAAAATACTGGCGTTAGAGCTATGGAAGTTTAACCTACAAAAGTGACTCATTCTTTTTTCCTTTAGAGAGCTGTGGCCACCTACACTGGCCTTAGGTTATATTTAAAAATGTAAGCTAAACCCTTAAGCTAGATTCAAAATTACATGATACATTACTAAGTGACCCCCTGTGGGAACAAAACCTGACTCTGGGGGTGGGGAGACGGCGGCACTTACCCACATCAGAAAGCACCTTAATACAGCTCTCTACAGAGCCCTTCTGTGCCGGAATCAGCCAGTTACAGTGATACACACGAAAGACTCCCTGCAGGAGCTGCACGAAGACCGGCTGTCGGGTCTGCCAGAGAGCGGAGGGGAGAGCAGAGAGGGGTGTTAGGCTAAACGGCATGGGGAGACAGGGAATGAGTCAGAAGCAAGAGAAGCAGAGAGGGAACAAGGACATACAGGCGGGAGAAAAAAGGAATAAGGTATAAATGATTATGTAGAAAGGTCATGCAAGGGAGGAGAAAGGAAGAAGGGAGTGAATGAGACAGGTGAACGTGAAGGTGTAAGAAAAGAATAGGAACACTACATGACAGGATGAGAAAAGGAGGAGAGAGAACAGCATTAAGATGATGCTGAAGTAGCGCCTCCAGTATGCATCTGTCTGTGAGCTCCAGGCACCATAAAATAAGAAAGAGGCACCTCATTTCATACCTGCAGAGCTCATACCATGAAGCTCACAGTTACAGTTACAATGTCACCAACGCATTCGGGAAATTAATGTCAAAGATATGTGAAGCCTAGTCTTCTTAGTTCTCTCCTTCCGAGTAATTTGCCAGTGCCATGTTAGCCCAGCAGTCCCTGGGGTTTGAATAACTTTGTGTTGTTTTCTTAAACCCAAAAATCAATAAATTTAAGTCTAACATCCCGGGTCTAAGTCCACCAGTTAAGAACAAGTCAACCGAGGAAATGTCGAACAGGACATGGGCAAAGGCCCATAGCCCTGCGTGCAGAAGGGCAATTTCCCTCCGTGAAACTTGCATAAACAGGCATGCAAATGGAATGCAAGTGATACACAACCGAAACCAGAGTAAAACCCCAGTCAAACTAGCAAACAGATATTATATATAAACAATGTGCCATAAATCAAAAATGACTTGCTTAATTTAGAAGCCATAATGGTCTTTAAGAAATGGTGAACCAATGACATACATTCCCTGTCAAGTCCCAGACTGGAGGTGGAGCCCAGGATTGGGGTGTCCAACCACTGACCCACAAGCTCCCCCCACTTAGACATGCTGCCGGTGGGGAGGGGTAAAGTACACAACACAACACTTACAGTACCCAGTGACACCAAATCAGTGTAGTCATTCTATTGAAGTTTAAATACCTCTAATATTTTGCCCAGAATAGATTCCTGAAGTGAAACAAAAAAAAAAAAATTTACAAAATTATAAGCAGAGAAACTTCCCGCAGATGTAAAACTGGAGGCCTCACTGGACCTGACTTTGTTACAACCGAAGAGCTTCCATTTAATACCTGTATCTCCAACATGCATTAAACAAAAAGCCATTTTGCTGTAGCATGTGACTCAATAACTTTCCCGTGGCTCCCAAATTTAATGGGGGGGCGCATATTGTTGACAAGGGCCTATTTAAAGTTTATCACAGACCCTTGTGTGTCTATATTATAAAAGGAACTGAGAAATAAGTAAAGGATTTGTGTCAGTCGATGTAAAAGAAGTCCAGTGATGGTTTAAACAGAGCATAGTTTATAAGTTAAAAGAAAATATTTAATGAAAAAAAGACTAATTAATGTCATTTATAGATAACGGAAAACGGATTGTATTCTGGTTTAACAAATACACGAAGCCTTTCCAGTAAAACAGGAAACAAATTCCAATGGATGCTTGCATGCTGACCAGTGGGCACCAGTCCAAAGCCATGCGGGGAATTTTGGGAAACCCAGACACTCATTACCTCACTTCCCAGACCTCAATAACCTCCCTGGAGGATCTCTCAGGGGGAAAAGTAACCCCATGAATCAGCCACTTAATGTTCATAATTCAGTAAGAAGACAGGAGGATATCTTCAATGTGAGACTGGGACATATGATATAAATGTCTTGGCCAAAATTCACTAGCATGCAGTAACATCTGGCATCTATGTGAGGAGAATCTGAATGTTAACAGCACACGGAGCGGAACTAGATCTTCAGCAGCACCTGGCTGTAAACGCCGTCTGCCAGCACCGATAATTAACAGCTCTATTCCGAAGGAACACACAGGGAGCACAGCCGCTATCAGAATGTCACTCTATAAATGTTCATTACAACAATTTATATGACTCATTTAACATACAGGTACTTGTCACGGTGGCGATTTTCCAGTGCAGTAAGGAACATGTATAATAATGTGGCTGAATGCCAAGGAAGGTCCAGCTACATTTTTTGCACTGTCTATAATAAATGTATAATATTCAAGAATTTTAGTCACTGACTGACAATAAAGTTGTATCGAACCGTATCATAATATAATATGGGCTTATATATACACACATATATACACACACATACAATTTATGTGTATGTGTGTATTTT
>JAODLC010000113.1:26629281-26642484 GCA_026781145.1 Hippopotamyrus pictus
TGCATTTGTTTCGCTCAATTAGAAAAGGGAGTTGTATTTCAAATAAAGTTTGAATCTGAACCTATGTAGTTTGAAGGGGGGGGGGGGCTCAATAATGTTCCTATCTAGAAAAGGGGGGCCCTGCAGAGAAAGTTTGGGAACCACTGGACTATGCGATAATAAATCTTACATGAGAGGTGATTAGGATGGTAGTAAAAGTTCAAGGTTTGCTGCATCAAGTGTGTTACCTGGAGGATTTCAATGATCTTCAGCTTAGTGTCCATTACCAATATGTCTTCCTTCTCTGGCTCAGTCTGAGTCTTGACAACATCACCGTTTGGTGGGTTGACAGGGGCAGCAGGCAAGAAACCACCACCTCTCAGGACCACCTGGGTCATCAGCTCACCCACCCCGTGTATGGAGCGCATGACATTACTGCCTGATGGTACAAGCAATTATCAAACATCACATGCTCCTCATACAAGCCGAGCACTGCAGGGAGAGCGAGCAGACAGCTGACCAGACCAGTATGCATTACAATGCCTGGCTGACAGTCAGAGAGGACAAAAAGCAACAAATACAGAACAGTTTAGGCTGAGGAGGTCAAATGCCAGATTAAGAAACATGACGTTACCTTTGTTCTCATCCCCTTTTTCCAGCTTAATGGGGTAGATGGTGCTGACATGGACACAATCCAGAATGGCCAAGAGGATTTTAGTCAGCCTCAGAAGGTCACTGAAGTTGTAGAATCCAAAATAAATCAGGTTCCTTGCTAAATTTACAACCTTTAAACAGAGCAGGTCATTTTGTATTTAGTACATGAAATTTACTTTTGAATTACCCTGTTTCAGATATTTCTTCAGAGTGACCTACCTCAAAGGTCAGTTTGTTTTTCTCTTTATCGGAGAAAGGGAAGCTCTGACAGACCACGTCTCTCAAATAATTCTCCACAAACTCCATGGTCTGAGCGAATCGCTCTTTAATGTCATCTTTGGATGTTCCATCATTATCATAGCTGTTAGGATTATAATGAGTTTTCGATGAGTTTAATTTCTTTTGTTTTTCTTGCAGAGCTCCAGCCAGTTAAAACATTATTTGATTGTGCCGTGGCATTTTAATGCTTTGACAAGGCAGTGAAGGTGGCATGCATTACCTCAAGGCATCTATATCAGTAAGTGAGCACAAAGCATAGAACATTTTCTGCAGAACACACTTACTCATCAATGGCAATCTGCGATGGGATCTCAGACCATAGACGGGCATACTTGACGGGCGTGACCTGCTCTTGGGGGTCACGATCCACATGCATGTGCAGCATCATGCGAGTGAAGGAGGCACGCAGGTCATAGGGCAGGTCCTCATCAGACATGCAACGCAAGATCAGGTCCACATCCAGCTGGCCAGAGATCTTGTTGATTGCCAGGTACTGCCGGTCCAGGCACATGCGGGCAAACAGGTTCAGCTGGTATCTGTAGGGCAATATCAACAGCATTTAAAGAGTGGAACAGATCCACTATTAATATCAATTATTTATACTATTAATACCATGCACTATCCACTTGTTCCTCAGTGTTGTCTTACTGCCATAGTGATATTCCACGATACCACTGTGTACCTGTAGTAACCGATTACTTCCTGGTCCTCCTTCTGCCCCTCCTTGGCATCCTGGGCCAACTCTCGAATACTTTTACTACGGATTTCCTTGTTGCTGTCCCTCCAGAAGAGCCACACTTCCTCCTCATCCTCTTCAGACTCCACTGAATTCTCTCCCATGGGCATGCCCTCAATCTCAAAGCGGGAGAGCACCAGTCTGATGGACACATTAAGTTAGAGATCCAATACATCACAGGACGGATAACAAAGATAGAGTACATGCTTAGATGATTTCTATGGTATTCATCAATCCATCCATCCATCCATCCATCTTCTATACCACTTGTCATATAAAGGATTGCAGGGGCCAATTAAGGACATTTAAGAATAATCCTTTGTTATCTATAACCTCTACTGGACATAATAGGTTTAAAAAAGAAGCTTACTTAGTCTCAATGAGGATGTCTGCATTGTTAGGGTCTAGCACCGCATTACAGATGAGTTCCTGGGTCACTGGGATGGACTTGTTCATGGACACGCAAAGATCTGACAGATAGTCCAGGAACCTGGGAACAGAGATAGATGACGGCCAAGTGATAGTAACAAACAGGTTCAAGGCCTTAGATCTACAGTAATGACAGACACCATGAAACACTACTGCCTTAATTAGTCATGTTCAACTCTGTTCATTCAAACGAAATAGCTATACAGTGGAAACCATTAATGGTGATCAGGGTTATAGTGATGAACCGCTGGATCAAAAAGCTTGGGACAAAATCATTCCTGTACAAACGACGTTTAAATTTGCTTATAGTAATCAAGTAGTCTGCTTACAGTGTTCATTTTGGGTCTTTTTGAAACATGAGAACATATGGAAAAAAATAAATGTGGTAATTTATTATTATTTTTTTTAACTTTACTTTTATCGTCCTACTCTGCCTTGCGGTGACCCATCTGCGTCTGGCTAGATACCTGAGGTTAAGGTGGCGTGCACAGAAAACATGACGGGAAAAAGAAAGTCATTTTCTCTCAATGACAAATACAGACTCATCAAAGCTTATGATAAACTGCCAAAACCGAGCCAACAATATGCAGCAGCGAAACTACAATAAGTGCTTTGAGACAATGTAATGCTGTGCAAATGTGCTGTGTTAATAAATTTGAATATTTATGTACAGTACTGTACTGTATTATAGTGCATTTGAATTATACACAGTTCAGTAATTTAATTTGTACAGGACTATAACTTGAAAACATTTGAAGCAACTGTACTCTTTTGAAATCATCAATAAAATTAAGTAAATAGCAACTCTGTCCGTTTTATTACCTCATGTTCATGTAATATATCTACACAAATATCAATTAGATGATAATCTGCCTGAGACAAAGAAAAAAAATCGGTTATAATGATAATTTGCTAATAGTGATCAATTTAACATACACAGACATGATCACTATAAGCAGTTTCCAGTGTATCAGCTTTGTAATATGGATATCCTGTTATACTCATTCCATGGCATTACAGCTCATCAGGTAGCATTATGGCCTCATATCTATAGGTTTTTGGATTCATATTTGAGCCCAGTTAAGTGAATGCACAGGCTGTGCCTTTACATTTTCTATTGGTCCTTTGTCAGAACAGGGCCCTGTGGATTCTTTTGGCGTGACTCTGTACTGCAATAGACTGACATCCCTGTGTTCATGGTCAAACACATGATAGAAATTTAATTTGCTTCATAACTAGATGATTTCATAGGGACCAAATGAAAAAGAAACCGCTTTTGCCTTGAACAGAATTTTTTTTATGAGAAATTTAAATTGCTTACGTAAATGACACATTTCTATTGTACACCGCAATGTACAATAATGTAAATTTTCAATATTCATCTGATCAAAGTATCAATAGCCAACATATATTCCGGGTAGTTAAACATACATTCCAGCATTGTAAATCTGACTATAAAAAAAGATGCTCAGATTTCTAACAGGGCTCTATTGAGAAGCCAGTCGGCCGATGAAGTCAAAAGCCACATGACTCAACAAGAAAAGCAGTTGCTGGTGTTTTGAGCTGAAGCGTCTGGGCTAAAATCACAAGTGCTGCAGCATTTGCGAAGATGCCTCCTTCTACCAATGTCTAATTTGGTATCTGCAGAACAGACACCTAATCTCACTGATCTCACTTCACACAGTGCAGACCCATAGCACTGAGAAACGAAAGAAGCTCATTTATTTGATAATTATTTGAAATATTCCACCACAAGAACATATCAACTGAGAGATTGAGCAATACTGATTGAGCAATACTGCTTTCTCTTTTCCTGTAAATATATAATAAATCCCACTGCGTTGTGTCTGTGTACTGCATAAACCACGGCTGGCAAAAGCAAGGTAAGTAATTATTTTACAAAAGATCCCACTGGCACTCCAAAACACAATGTGTGCCAGGAAATTGCAGGCCAGGGTTCAAGCAAAGCAAAATTCACACATTCAAAACAAGAAGTACAATGCTAACATACGGAGTCTATAATAGACAGGGAACCGTTTTGATTGGTGGCGACAACTACAACTGTTTCAAGCCGCTGTCTGTGTAGGCCGGGGGATATCTGGGCTCTTCACTGTCAATGCCTAGGCGCTTGATTGTTTCACACTATAGCGAACACCTACAGTGGGAACAGAAGCTTCATTGTCACTGCTTAGTTAAAGAAAGAAAAGGGTCTAAATGTGTGACCACATGCCCCCCATAATGTTATATTAGGCCAAGTTATAAGATTAATTATAAATGGCTCATCTTGTGTTTATTTCATCACATTAGTCATCAAAGCAGCGAATTAACGAACAATACTGGTATATGTTAAATTTTTGACTACATAAAAAGATACTGGTCATCAGAATTTTTAATTTCTTAAAATCTATATTGGAGACAAATTGCTCATATGGGTTGGGCCTTAGTTTTTAATCTGCAGTTTCTCATTCAGTGGTAACTGAATGAAAGTACTGTCTACATTCAAAATGGCTGACAAGCTGTAAAAGTCTAACCTTATTACTAAGAGCAGGTACATTTAATGCAGAGTGCTACAAACATGAGTAGCTATGAAAACAGGGGCATTATTATGAATTTTCCCTGGCGAACCCAGGTTCTTCCAGATCAGCCCGTGTCATTCACCTGGGTTCCCTGTTCTTCCTCACCAGACTGACAAAGGTGTCAATCTCAGCTGCGGTGATGTGCTTCTCCAGCAGCTTGCGGTTGTTATGCAGCAGGGCTGTGATGGTATCCTCAGCCAGCACGTCGTACCCGATCTGCTTCTGCATGAAGCGGAACTGCTTCGCTATGTATTCCTGCACAGGGACAAGGACGACTGGTGATGCCATGCGTGATTCCAGCTGACAGTTAAAAAGACTAACAGATTCAACGTACATGAGCCATAAAAGGGTTACGAAACTTGAAACGAATCAAACTATGGGCAAAATGTCTCCGATCATTTTCTTATCGCCACATTTTTCTTCCAGCTACTGTATGACTAGGGGATTTAGGAAATAAGGAAAAGACACAGGGGAGTTTCTGACACTAGCCCTATCCATCACAACTCCATAGAGTCCATCTAACCAACCTGGTTCTTCCGGTAGTCCTGCTGAGAGTGACGCAGCACGCGGTAACAGAGGCGGCAGATGTGCCGGAAGGGGGCGTGCCGCTGGTCAGCCAGCTCCTCCAATCGCAGCATTGGACCATCTCCGCTGTCTGTGAAGGGGGCCTGCAGCAGCTTGAAGATCTGGAATAAGCAAATGTGGTAGCCATTAATGGGCAATAACTATAATACGGGATTTCACCCAGAGGTACATATATCTTTTCTTTACCCAACTGAGCATATTGCTTTGTGCGAAACCCGGATGGAGATGTTTAGTGATGCAAAGAGGACATCTGGCAGGGCAGACCACATGCATTCATCTTGGCGCAACAAGCTGCTAAACGGCCGAAGTTGCTAAAATGACCCACTTATGGTATTAAAGTCCACCGATCAACTCACATTTGTCACAGTTCCTGTACCACCAAAGTTATGCAGCGCCTGGAAGCTCTTCGTGCTATACGTCAGAGACCAGGTGTGGATGTCAACGTCTACCCACCTGCTTGAGGATGTTCTGCTCCCTCATGAGCTTCTGCCGCTCTCGGTTTGGCTTGTTGACCATGATCTCCAGCACGTCCTGGCCATTGTTGGGAATGTCCACCACAAAGAACACCAGGTCCTCTAACAGTTTAGTGACAAACCTACAGTGAGAGAGTAGTAGTGCAGAGTATCTTTAGTCACCATTCTGAGATCACGGCTTTCAACCACAAAATTTATGAGCTCATACATATCTGAATAAGTCAAAGACTCACACAAGTATTAACTAAGAAAGAGTCTTTCGCTATTTAGTCATGGGTAGTATTTAGTTTGCAATTCTGCTTTATTCTACCACAGTCTAGACATGGGTAGAAAACTGTGAGGTCACACCTCCTCTCGTTCTGCGTAATAGTTCCTTTCTCCAGTTTTCCAGCGATGGATGCCAGGACTTTGCTGGCATCGTTAGCAAAGTCCAAGTCTCGTACTTCAGCTGGGGAAACGGGTACTATGGCGAACGCCTCCTTATCCTCCTTAAGAGCAGATGTGCCAATCTGAAGGAATAACAGAAAGAGTCACTGTTCGTTTCTAATATATCACACACAAAACCACCAGCACAGTCAGAAACGAAACTCTAGGGCCCCATGTGACAGAAAAGACCTTTAGCGATGAGCGCTTCACTTACACAAAGCATCACCGGCTTTTCCTCCTCCTTGTCAATCGGGTTGTTGGTGCTGTGGACCCACGTGTTGGTGCACAGGTGCCTGAGCCTGACGTAGGAGTTCCTACAGGGGAATCAATGAATCAATGCGACACAAACCACATCCAGTAGTCTGAGAGAGCACACAGGACAAAGGTCAAGCAGGAATACTCTTATAATAAATTAAAAAAATAAATAAAAATTAAGAATAGAATTCCTGCATGGTTGTGTAAGGAATCATTTATGTAATTTCAAAATAGGCTAGACAAGGAAATACCCAATCTATCACAGACAGAGAAAGGAGAAGAGAAAAGCACTCACAAAAATATTCTATCCATACATTTCAAAAGCCTAAATACCAAACAGAACACTGGAATTTTATAGAACTACTTTGTAGGCAGTATGATCAGAGTACAAAAATGTTTGGAAAAATAGGAACAAACTGTACTTGCTGGCCAAACACCTGACATTAGTTGTGCTTTGACATCTCTCACACACATGCATGTGCGTGCACACACACACACACACACACTTCCCTGGAATATACAGTAAGGCTGCAGTGGGCGACTGCCAGGCTGCACAAGTAAAACACTTAGAATTTTGAACTTCTCAGACTAAGATGTGCTCAGTCTATAGAAGCCGAACACACATGAAGACAAGTCAAAAGAAGTCAGATCATATGTGGCGCCCATCCAGCAACAAACCCACTTTTTTAGATATGATTGACAAAAAAAATGCCCATTGCTACCAAAGTAAAAAGTCACAGAAGGCATCCCTAAAGGAAAGAGCAGCCCAATGTTCGATCACAGACTCTCATGCCCTGACGAACCGGAAATGCCAGACTTTGACTTGATCTGTGAACTGTGATCAAGGTATATTCTCCTCTTCTTATATCTCACTGGCTGGTTGCTAAGGGTCCATGGACAGATACTGAAATATCAGTTCTTTCGTTCAGAATGTTCCATTGTGAGAATCGATTGTAATGCTAAAATACAATTTTTTTTAACCTGGTGATTTAAATGTTTATATCATAGGGAGCAGGACATGGATTACTACCAGGACCTAAACATCAATATTCAGACATGAAAGGATTCACCTGAAAAACGTTTGTGTCAAAAGTGATTGACCTTGTGTCGCTGCTACAAAGGGCACTAGCATCCACTGCGGATAGCTCCCTTTTCACATGACAAGAGGCACATGAGCAAGATTCGTGGCCCCGTGGCCCCGGTGGAGTTTCAGTTATTCCTGGTACTAACGTAAAGCTACGAGCACCATCTTGAACATAAGGTTTAAAAATCTCGTGCTTCTTGAGACGAATGAGGCTGAAACCATAAAAAAAAAAAATGACTCAAACACACAGGAAGCTTATCAGATGGCAGGGTCACCACCAGGCTCCGCCACAGCAGCCATGACACGCACCACCTCTCCACAGATCCTGCACTTGCCTAAAGATCTTTAACAGTCACGAGCAACTGTTATGGGGGGTTTACAGAAATATATTTAATAAAACACGATATCTATCGTACCATCTATTGTATAAAGTTGCATGACCCAGTTTCTTGGCTGTTAGCATAAAGAAGTGATGTACCTAACGATGTACGCAAGCCAGTATATAAGTTGTGGGCTACTGTGTTGTTCTGCAGTCTACTATCTAAAACAGATACTATGGATTTTCCATTTAATGCATACAAGAAGACTTAAGGACACCAACCTTGGCAATACTTGGTATCAGAGCATTTTAAAAAAAGTGAAAAACAGTGGTATCACCCACCCCAAATGACTATATTACAGCTAGTCCTGGTCCACTGATCCATGCATACTTTGAGGAACACTGGTGAAGCTGGAATGTCCTACCTCGGTACAAGGGAGTCCCCACCCCTCAGAGTGGTAGGGTCCAGCTCAAAGATGGACGAGATGTCATTGCCATCGGGGACTGAGACGAGCGTATACATGACCTTCTCCTGGGTTGTGCGAAGCCGTGCTCGAAGGGCTTCCTGGTCGGAGTCCAGCTGGGATTGCAGGAAGAATGTGTTAAACAGGCAGCCAGGGCCCATCAATGGCAAAAAGCCCAGCGAAGTATGGTCTACGCATGGCATGGTCTACGCATGGCATGGTCTACGTATGGCAGTCCAAGCGGGGGCTAACAGCCTAACTATATTTATGGTCAGTTTCATTAGCACTAAACATAACTGTGGCCAGTTACTGTCAATAGTAAAAATAAAAGTAAAATTATTACGAGCAAACAACATTTCATAAAAACTATTAATCACAAATGCTATACAGAAAGGATCTGGGGAGGTACTTCTACCAAATAAGTGAGCAATAGTGACAACAACCTTCATATCACATTTTTGGGTGATTCACATAACTGCAAAAATGAAATCCTTGCCTTGGTTAAACTCAGTAAAACTTTAGTTAAAAATGGTTAAAGTTGGTTACATGAACATGAGTTGAGGAATGAAGTGTATTTTTCTAATTTTTAATCCATTGTTTCAATACGTAAATCAGATTAAAATGATCATATACCACTAAATTAATCTGCTAGTTTGCGAATCTATATCTGAAACATACAAAAAATGCTCGCCACACTGCAAAAGCATTTTCTAATTTAAGGGACACTAGACATTTTCATTCACAATAATTCCACAGAAATATGCAGCCACCATAGAAAAAATACTGTTTCATTAGCATAATGACTAAATGACTACAGTTTTTAATTTTACATATTTAACTGTATATTATTTTTATTAAATATTAACTATATATTTCAATATGCAACTTTGTGTATACTGTTTAAAAAAATCAATAACCGCACATTGAAAGGAGAATTAGCCGCATTATGATGTCTCAGTATGCTAAGAAGCTGATATTTGTGACAGAAATGAAAAGAAAGAAAATGCTATGTTAAGTATGGCTTAAATTCATTAACACAGGCCATTCAGATGTTGTATGTTTATGTAAAAAATGATAAAACAATACTTATGGATCCCTGGATCCCTCACTTTTTGGAAATTATTTAGATTAACATATCCTATATCGCTTTCATTTATTGCCACCAAAACCCAAAACAAAGCCTATCCCTGATCCAGCACATGAAAAACTTTACAACCAGAAGGCGGCATCCGTATTTCCGCATGTTCCAGCCTAGAAGAGCAGGCTGCACCAAGCCAAAGGATAAAAAAACGCAAGAGCGACATCTTGTGGTCAGTGCAGGCATTTGCTCTCAAATTATACAAAATATTAGAGATCATTATATTCTGGGGCTACATTTACTTAACATGTGACTTTAATTATTTGTATTAAGTATTAATTGTTTATATTAACTACAACTTTTTTTCTTCTATATATAATGCTTCCAAAATAATTTGAAAAACTACTGAACAGAAAAAAACACTATATGATACCTGCAGAAATGCATCGACTTTCTATTGTGTCAGACAAGTGAGATATACAGTGCTACATTTCCTAACCTCCGTCTTACTGTGTCAACTGAATACAGACTACTGTAACTGTCACAGGATAATTTATTTAAAATCAAATCATTTGCCTAGCAGGCTTCGCACTGCACGTAAATGACCTGGGCTGATTTACATGCAGGGACCCACAACGCAGTGCCGTCTGTTGCACAGCTGCTCACTAAAGCTACTCATGCAGGGAGGTCACCCCAAAAAACTGCAGGCGGCAAGTCTAACAG
Source organism: Hippopotamyrus pictus (assembly GCA_026781145.1). Classification (NCBI taxonomy): domain Eukaryota; kingdom Metazoa; phylum Chordata; class Actinopteri; order Osteoglossiformes; family Mormyridae; genus Hippopotamyrus; species Hippopotamyrus pictus. Next base: position 26,639,342 of record JAODLC010000113.1, read on the forward strand.
ATTCACCACTAAGCCCCCCACGCCCCCGTTTTGGTGCACAAAGGACAACGGCAAAAACCACCCGGGTCAAAAACCAGAACGTGACTCGCCAAAAGATCTAGAGAACAAGCTGACAGGAAGCTTTTACCAAAGATGATTACCCACAGCTCATCTTACTGACACACTCAGACACACAGGCACCCACAATCCCCATGTCTGGCCACAGGTTCTCACTTACTGATGAACGAGAATCAAGGCACTCTTCTTCATAATCCGGGTTCACCTGAAAGCAGTTAATAGCACTGAATAATAATAATAATAATAATAATAATAATAATAATAATAATAATAATAATAATAATAATAATAGGAAGACGGCTAGTAAAAACAAGTTCCATTGAAGTTCATCGCATAAGTAGCAGCCCTGAAGCTTACATTCTATTTTCAGCCTTTGAAAATAATTACATTTCACTACATTGTTTTAAAGCTTCTGAATTTTATAATTATGCCCTGTTGCTGACCTAGTGGTGGATATATGCAAACAAAAAAAAAGTATGCCAAACAAAGTCTGTGCGATAATTACACATTATTAACAAAAATAAATAAATAAATAAATAAATAAATAAATAAATAAAAAGTTGACTGTTTACATGATTTTTGGATCAAAAAATGCAAAATATGGAAGTGCGTGTATGTGGCCAATGTGCTTCTAGGAAGATCCAAGCTGACCTCTGCCGCCAGGTAATGTCCAGTCGCCAGATGCTTAAACCTGAAGAGGCTGTTCCAGTAGCCAGCACCCCCCCGGCAGGGGTCGTGCTGGACCACCTGATGAGCAGAAGCCCGAGGGGCACCGTGAGGAATGGCAGGGAGAGACAGGAAATAACTAACAATCATCCAGCTTGATCTACTGGAGGATCTGGAGAAGATGTCCAGAGCTCCCATAGTGCTGAGCTTAACATAAATAGCAGGCTGCAGGTCTTACTGCAGAAAGCCACATCTGCCATTCTATGTTTCACATTCAGATATCTCACTTCACTTTTCATTTAAATCTAATACCAACCTTGAAGTGACATTTTGAAATGAAGTGCAATAAGTCAAATTACGACCATCTGCTTTTACCGCCATGGGGACGGACATCCAGCAGCACCGGCGCCTGTCAGACTCACCTCCACCTCCCACAAGGCCTTGCTGCTGGTGGCGGACGTGGCAGACTGACGGCCTGTAGTCCGCAGGAAGACGTACTGCTTCTTCCGGTGGTCATCGCAGGTGAGGAACTTCTCCTGCTCTGCATGGAACAGCCGGACCACGTCGCCCTGGCAACCAGAGGGGAGGAGTACAGCAGCCGCATCTTTACACCAGCAAGTATTAATGACTCGATTTTATGTAAAAATACTCTTATTATGTGAAATAAAACAGAAATGTTACAGAATTACTGAAACCTGATTCATACCCCTTTCAAAACGACGTCCTGGTTGTCACTCCATTTCATGAACAGAACAATTTTCCAGCTAGTGTTGCAATTCACAGAGTTCACCTGAAAGGGAACAAGTCCAAAGAAAAGATGAGAATGCTACTGCAAAATGAAGCAGGACCTCAGTCGTTTGACCACTCAGTTCACACCTGTATTTTACATGGTTTCCCCAGAAGAGAAATTAATCTAGAAACGAATCAAAGTGCTTTATGTGGCTTGATCTGAGGCATCCAAAGTGTGTATATGTATATACAGGGTGGGCCAAGGGTAGGTGCACAGTGTTTATCTTACAGTACTGATTGGATCAGGTTTAGTCTCAGGCGTCCTCCATCGACGTTGATACATTCCTGGAGCCTGTCCCTGACACTGACACACTTTAGCACACAAATCCCGGTGAGCGTCAATGTCCAGAAATGCCCGCAAGATGAACTCCTTCAATTCACCCACTGTGCGCGCTTCCCCTCAAAAACCTGAGACTAAACGTGACCCAGTCACTACTGTAAAATAAACACTGCATACCTACATTTCACCCACCCTGGATATACTTAGCTTTTGAAACTAACTCCAATAAAATCTTTAAAAATTCTGGTTTATCTGAGGCAACTTTTTGTTATATTAAGTTACAAGGCAACAGTCTTTGATGATTGCTAATCAAACTGTGTCTGTGGACTGACCGTATCAAGATTCAAGGTGCTTTATTGCCATCAGCAGCAGTGTACATAAAGCATAGTGAGATGAGACGTTTCTCCATGGACCGGGATACAACATACATCGGCATAGAGCAAAAATACAACGTGCATATAGACAAACACAACACTAGGTAATATCGGGCCATGGAGCATCGAGGTCTTTGGTAATATCGGGCCATGGAGCATCGAGGTCTTTCTGTACACATAAATATAAATATGACCGGCATAGTGTGACAGAGCCACTCAGCAGTGCGCCCGGTGTCAGATTATTGCACATAACGTGCTTACAGCAGCATTGCTACCATGTTGGTAGAATTATGTTCAGGCATTATGGTCAACACACACCAGAAGCCATAAATTACATTTCCTTCAGAAAAATTCTGAGCTGCCGTAAGTCGAGCCCTAATACTCACGTATAGTTTCAAAATGTGCTGCCAGTCTAACTGCCCATTTATAAACCCCCCATGGTATAAACCCACAGAAAGCCAGAGAGTCTGCTGTCTTCAGCAGAGCAGAAGGTCCCAGCTAATATACAAGCTTAAATCATAAATTTTCCCATGTCCTGGCCGCCACTATTTTACACTGGCTAATAGCAATGCCAGCTAACACAATTACTGCCCTTTGCTTTATTACACTCACTTAACTGTGTTATTATAATATATATGATATGACATGCGGAAGTACTTAAATAGACCAACACTGGGAACCAGCATGAGCTCCCGAAGTGCACTTGAAGACAACTTCAATGTGGAGAGGCAAGCGAATTTGTATCCGTTTTACCATTGAAAAAGAAAGCATCTCCAGACAATGTGTAACATTATATGTATGCAAGTATATATGTATATTATTACATATATACACACACACACACATATATATATATATATATATATATATACACACACACACACACACACACACACACACACATATATATATATGCATATATATATATACATACATATATACACACATACATACATACATACACACACACATATATA
>JAODLC010000113.1:26645041-26658380 GCA_026781145.1 Hippopotamyrus pictus
CACACACACACACACACACACACACACACACACACACACACACACACACACACACACACACACACACACACACAACGAAGACCCCCATATGAAAGCAAATAATGTTGACCATCTCATAAAAATGGTGTCAAGGTCTGGGATATACAGCATTAACATCAGTACTTGTAGTTGACATGTTGAATAAAGAAGAAATGGGTAGGAGTAAAGTTTTGAATCATTATGGCCAGATAACTGGCTCAGAGCCTCACCAAAATGGTAAGGCTTGTGGGGTCAAAGTGCTTTATGTGGCTAGATCTGAGGCATCCAAAGTGTGTATATGTATATACAGGGTGGGCCAAGGGTAGGCCAAGGACCTGGTGTCAGCTGGAGTGAGTACCTACTGAGTTCTCAGACAAGAGGAATACTATGAACCACCGACAAAGCGTTGGGCAGCCTGGACTCGTCGATGTGGGATATGAATGAAGGCTATCCCATGCAGTACAAACTAACAGAAATAATCCCTTGATAATCAACAAAATTATGTGTCTCGACGCTCAGGGCGAGAAACCCTGCTGCTTCTGGGGCTAAATAGCGACGGATCAGACTTGTGCGCCTAGCCGTCCACATGATGCAATAGCAAAACAGAATTCATCACACAAGGCAACCTTTTTCCATGGCTCCAAGGTCGAGGGCTGACATTTGTGTGCCCATTGTAGACAGTGTTGATGGTGGAGAGGGGTCAGCATGGGCTCTCTGAGTAATGCATTCAAAATATTTACTACAAGTACTGAATATTATCTTACAGTCCAATATACCTAAAACCATGACTTGTGCCACTTTTTCCAGATAGAGAATGTTATTCGCTTCACGTTGGGGTGGTCATAATAATTTGGCTCATCAATGCATATATGAGATAACAGATTTAATGGCTTTATGAAAATAAAAAACAATGTTTGCCATGTCTTAATATACGTGGGGACTTCAGATGTCCAGTGTGCTGCAGGGACATACCTCATTGCACCCAGGATTGTCCACCAGCTGGTGGCTACTGGCATGCAGAGGCTGGCCAGCGTTAACCGGGTTCAGTACCACCTTGTCCCCAATCACCACCTGGTAGAACAATCGAGACAAAATGTCAAAATTCAGTTCTCGGTGCATTCCCCATTCTCCTCACACAACTGCATGCATGCACACAGATACCCATATTCTCTGCCCCATACTGTACGTGCATATGAACAGAGGTCCTGGGTCTCTGATCACCAGCTCCAACAATGACAACGATTTAGTGTCACATTAGGCCCTACAGGAAATGCCGACTTGCAGTCGACGGTAGCCTATCAAGACCCTTAATTTATACTGGCTTTCAGAAAGGCTACCAGTGCCAACAGTATGTATGTTCCATGAAAATATCCAGTGGCCACACAGCACTGTAATTTGTTTACAACATTCAGGTAAAATCAGAAGTTTACATTAAAAAATTAAACATAGCGAATTATTAAAAATGTTGTTAGACATTTAAGACCAAAGAAAATTCCAAGCGATTACTAGAAAGCACATCACAGTATCAGTCTGGTAATGCTAACTGCTGTGTCAACGGCTTGGACAGCTAGGTAAGTACTGGAGCGAGAAGATTTAGGATTTAACCAGTGCTTAATCTTCGCCTTCAGTCTGCATGCTTGTGTGACAACTCAGACAGGAGGGTCCCCACTAATGCCGTACTCCTGCCCAGCAACCTAGACCTGGCATCAGTGTGCAAAACTAACATCGGGCTGCTGAAAGTGGACAGGGATGAAAAACACGTGAAACATCCATGTCAAACTTACTTCCCTAATGCAAGAGGAGATTATACATAAGCAAACATCTCATCTTCCAGCTGATATAAGTCACAACCTCCAGGATACTTTTAACAATGGTTGTCTGATGGCATTTATTAATACATCATGAGGGCGTTCGGTAGACGATACACACAGGACACTGGCTCAATGCTTGACGCTATGCTGCATAAATGGGTCACTTAAGCCTACTCAGTCAAAGCTGGCAGACCTGCAGATGTGGAAGGGTCATTAAGCGATGCTACTGCAGAGCTCTGGGGGCAACGGAGAAGGGAGGCACAGCACTGGCAGCAAGGTCCTGAGGAATATCAGGAAGGACAGTGAGCAGGAAGAGAGGCTGACAGGCAGACAAGCTGCTACGTTGCTATAAGAGCAGAGAACTCCATACTGTCATGTGATGATGGAAGGCAGAGGCCAAACCAGGAAAATCAGATTCATCTCATCAGTCGCAGGGCACAAAGCCAACAATTAGCATATCCCACGCCAACACCTAATACTGCATGAGGCAATTAAATATTTCCCAATAAAATTCTTTGTCCATCATCAACTTGGACATTTAGAGCTGAAATCCTTCTAACACATCTACTCTTGATGGTTTTCCTGTAGAAAATGCTTAATTAGAACATCTAGCCAAATGCAGCCATACAGAGATATCCTGGGAATTAAAGCTCCTCAGGTTAAGTGACATATAACCAGCGCCCAGCTGACACTTACACTGTCTCCAATGGAGCGTAGCTTGTAAAAGGGCTGTATGTAGAACCAAGAGCCTTCATTTCCAGCAGCGTCCAGCATCACCCGCATAGCATTCTTCTCAAGAAGGGCAGGCAGACGCTTGTTTACCGTCAGGTACTTATTACTCTTCAGATGCAACAGCTGCAAGAGAGCAAAACAAACTGTCCCATCCTGGATCTTCTTTCCAAGGCACAAGAAAGAAATACTTGCGAATATAAAGTATCGCCCAATAATGACAAACATGCGTTCAAATGGAATCAGTCTTCTGCAAGAGTTACAGAGGAGTGGGAGAAGGGAATATTTCTGAACGAATACAAAATACTGTTTCACTGAAGTCATGTTAGTCAACCTCTTTCCAAGTAATTTGTATTTTAAAATGGCAGAGATATTGCCAAACAGAGTCTTCAATCCACCCAAACAAATGGATAATAAGAATAACCAAACCACACAGAACTATTCCAAATAAAACTATATAAATAACAAGAATACTCAGTTTTCTGTTTCTTTGACAAATTGTCCAAATCAGTTGAGGTAGTGGAAAACTTATATTACAAATCATTTTTTGGTGAGTAAATACAATTTGCCTTTGGTTCAGCTGACACATTAATTTGAGGCTGATATAGACAAAACATATTTCACTGGGAAGGGACAGTGTCTCTGGCAGTGTTTCACACAGGGTTTTGCTGATAGCCTGTCCCATGGGGAACAATTATTCCTTGTGGATACGCACCGTCACTTCTGCTAAAATATTACAGCCCTGTTGTTAATGTAAATAAAAACTAGATTTGAGAAAAACAGCTGGTCAACACCTGGTTGGCCAAAACCGGAGGCCTTGCTGATGTCCTGAAGTGAGCTTCAGCAGGCTAACTCGCTGAAGGAGTACTGAGAGGAAGGGAGACCTCCAGAGATGCATCCAAGAGAGCGTGGGATCTGCACCTCCTCGCGGAGTGCGCTGCAGGAGTCGCCTCCTCCCCACAGGTCAGTGGACAGCAGACACAGCCAGTTTCCACATGACGCCATGACCGGCACACACCTGAATGACGTTTCCGTACTGTATCACAGTTCCCAGCAACTTCCTATTTTCAGACTCATTCTGTTTCTTCTCCAGATCTGCAGCGTGCTGTTATAGGAAAAATACAGGACAAATGGGGACACGTCAGCGATGCAAGGATGATGAAACAACTATTTCGGATTAATATTACACATTATCCCAACCAATTTGCTAAAACTTAAATCTACTCAAAAAGCCTGATGAATTTATTATTTCAGGAAGTAAAACAGACTACATTTATTAATGGAATACCAGAATTGGAGATTTCTGGTCCAGAGAGTACAAATCCAGACCAAGATTTTGTTTCAACCAGCCAGGTGAGTAAAGAGTCAGTCACAGAGTACTCTACTGGCTAGTTGAAACAAAATCTTGGTCTGGATTTGTACTCTCTGGACCTGAAATCTCCACCTCTGCTGAATACTCACACAAAATAATTTCTATATATTTTCAAATATAATTATATGACAAAAATGTACCCAATATGAACACTTTATCCAGTTTACCCCAGGGCTTAAAATTAAGAAAGGTGATTTTATCTAAAGAATAAAATGTAATAATCATAATTAAGAATGCGTATTACACCTTGTGGAGGTCATATACACACAGGAATGATGTCAGTCACCACTGAGCACTCATTTGGTTAAAATGAACAATTTCACTCCATCCCTAGTGTGCTAGTTTTCTACTACTGAAAAGAAATTGTACCTAACAAAGTGGGAACAAGAACAAGCCGGAACTCCATATTCAAGCCAGTGTTTGCATTCTGGCTTTGGACGGCAAGACTCGAATAGGGAAGTCTCATTATTCAAATTAACACTTAACGTTGCGTTAAAATGTTCTGTCAATGTACTGCAAGCGCTTATAACTTTGTGAATTAGTGCCATCATACTCATGAAGGTGTTATTTTTTATGAACACCACGCCTTGTTTGTAATGTAAAGTCTGTATCATTAAGTGGGTCATAATCACAGATACGGAATCAGATAAAAATAAACAGAAAGAAAGCTAACATTCAGCACCAAGTGTGAAAACAGCTGAATGATGCCTTAAAACCAAGACAGCTGAGTATTTAAGAAAAAGGCAATCTGAATAACTGACCCACAATTCAGTTATAAAGAGGAGAATATAAATAATAAAAATGTGTTTTTTTTACTGCTATTAATAATCTAACAAACTGAATTTTACTTTGATCCCCTCATTGCCTTCATAGGTAAGCAGAAAAAAAAACTGGTTTTCTTCTACAGGGTTCGGAGCTCAGAATGCAAATGAGCCAAAAGTGTTCATGCACACCCACATGTATTATATGTATCTAACTGGAAGCTGCATCACATGACTGCATCACATGACTCCTGTGGTATGGCGGGAGACGGCGGCAGAGCACTCACGTGCAGCTTATTCAGCAGCACTGTGTCTGTTGTGCTGTTCCCTCCCGGCTTCGCTGCCTTCCAGAACTGCTTCTGTGCAGAATATCTGTTCATGGGGCACAGCTTGAAGAGGCAGTCTGAGAAATAAACAGATTAGATCAGACCTTCACTTAAACTGCACGCATACATGTCTCTGTATGTTGGCATCTCCCCGAATACATCATTCAACCAAAGATACAAACGCATTGCACAGGCAATGTGTCTTCAGGACGAGACAAAAATAAATAGGTGCAGGAATGGCATGAAGTGGGTGTAGAGTGCATGGATGCATCCATGGGGATGAGCGTGGTATAAGAGAAATGTGAGCGACCCAAGGATATGGGTCCCCCCAACCCAGTATAAAGTTCCCAGCTCAAGATGGCACAGGAGATAAACTCAGGCACTATATCTTGGTAACCACCTGGAATGAAACATTGATCCTCCAAAAGAATGCCCCCATAGATACTAGTAGGGGTGGAAAGTTCAGGTCCAGAAATTACAAATCCAGACCAAGGTTTTATAGTCTACCAACCAAGTATAAAGAGTCACAGTGACAGAATACTCAACTGGTCGGTCGAAACAAAACCTTGGTCTGGATTTGTAATTTCTGGACCTTAACATTCCAACCCTGGATACTAGTATGGAGAGTACAAACGATTCTGATAACAGCAGAACAGAAATGCACATTCCAAGATGCACTGCCTGGAAACAATGCATTATCTAGCACACCAGGGACAGTTTCCTTTACAAAGTCAGCCACATACACACCCAGCACGAGAGAAAGAGAAGATGAAAAGGAGAGAATTAGTCAAGGCATTAAAAGGAAAAAGGGACATATATTATATGATGTAAACACATAAGTATATGACATGCTTTTGCAGGAAGTATGAACTGCATTCATATGAATTTCCATTCAACAAGAAAGTGCCGTCATGCCTAACAGACTAAACCAAAGATACATCCTATACAAACAAATACAATTTGCATTTATGTTAAGCAAAATGCACCATATAGGAGACTTTCTTGTTAATAAAGCAAATCATTTCCATGTTTTCCTTGTCATGTCAAATGAGTGTGCCATAAGTCAGGCCCGGAACATTAGCACGGCCATAAACAGCAGACCTGAACTCTGAAGGGGTCACCAATCGCTGCTGGGGACTTAGCAAGATGCTTGCTAACCAAGGAACAGTCTGCAAGCCTCGTTACCCCCCAAGCGGGCTACTCACCTCAATGGGGGACATCAAAGGGTTTGTGAGCTTAAAATGTAATTCATTTCATTCTAATTAACAACCAAAGCTCCAAATTACATCTTTTTGCAGTTTTATCACACAATGTAAATACTAATCTGATGACAACATAGGTGTCTTCCAAATCTCTTACTGCCCCTGTTGCCTATGGTCATTTAGCTAGAATTTGTATCACAAGGCTCTACAACCCAGATTCTCACATTACTAAAAGGTATGGAGATTTTGGTTTCAAAGGAGCTCTCGATATCTGAAGAAACGTCCTGCATTATAAATCACTGCAACCCAAAATGGGCTCGATATAAAACTTGGCTGAACAATGAAAATTGAAATGCTTACTGAAGCCAAGACCATAAATAATTTCTCCATTCATGGATCTCCTGATACTCAGATTAGTAGAAAACATAGCATTAAATCATTCATGCTTCAAAGTATAATAATAATAATAATAATAATTATTATTATTAACTAAAATTAAAGGACAAATTAGAGTAAAAACATTTTCAGAAAAACTTCTGAAACATCTTTTCTGTGTTAGAGGTGTTCCTCTACGCTAATCACAACTGGGATTTTTATCTTTGGAAACCGTTCAATCAAGTATACTGCTCATACTCTTTATTACCATGGTATTTTACACTTTTTGGAAGGTGATTTTATTACCAGGGTATTGCTTTTTTGCAAGTTTTGGGAGGAGTAGCATGTCCTGTCCCTTGATGTAAATTAAAAAATATTTTAATATATTTAGTACGCTAATTGGTATTATAGATGGGTATGGGCGGTCTTATTTTGAAAAGATAAGTGTCATACGTAATGTTTTCTCACATTTGTTTTATAATCATTGGAGCAACAAGCTGCTTCAGTAGAAACAGTGCATTTTACAGTTCATTTCAAATAAAATGCAGGGTTGCCAACTTTCGTCAGCTGGCTGGAGTGAGATTTTAAATTCAAGACAAGTCTGCACACACATACACACGCATTTACATGTATGTAACACTTTTATTGCCTTGAAAATAGTCTGTATGGTTTGCAGATTACCCCAACGCTTTTGACGTTGCCATTTTTAGGTTTATAATGGAATAATATAGATTTCCCATAAGATTTCTTACATGAGCATGCGTCTGAAAGCCTGATCGAGTGTCACGCCAGATACGCGAGATCTGGCAACCCTGAGAATGTACGTTTTTTGTTTCATGCGAGTTGTTAAAAAACAAACTTTGACTACCATGAAATCACCAATAAACCACATCTATTTATCCAACATTTTAAAATATACTGCGTTTAAAAACGATTTCAGGACAAAGCAGCCACTATGACAGGGACAATACGGGTTTTTGGTTGAGGGTGTTTGTTAGATTCGCTGTTATTAACACTAATGGCTAAATAATTAACAAACAAAACAAAAAAACAAAAGGGCTGCATACACCAAAGTGCTTGGAGCTTTGACGTTTGTTGGTATGGGAAACGGATGGGTCTAGTGGTAACTTGACAGATGCACCGTTTACCACACACCTTGCACGAATCCCAGTTGTGAACTGGTGAAGCACTGACGAAGGCCTGCTAAAAATACAAGGCCCTCACAGGAGTCAATCTAGAGTTCAAATCTGGATCTTCACACTTATCCAGGGAACAGGCCACTTCCAATAATATGTGGATTTAGTAAATATTTTACTTTTTAATTGGCTACTATATATTTGCAACCAGATTATTTTGTTTAATGTGGATAATTACAGAATTCGTTAATCTGGTATTGCAACACTGCATCGAACTGCGTTTAACAGAAAATTCACATAACACCGATAAACTGGTTACATACTGTAAACTATTTAAGGACAAGTATTTAGATTACAAATTAAGCTTTTAAGAAAATAAAATGCTTTATTTTTTCTAAATAGGCTGTTGTATAATTAAAATGTTGAATTCTCACAGTGTTAACGGTATAGTGTAAATCCATACTGTACCACGGCGGACAATCACACTGGTAATGACCATGACACCAGTGCACTGCCCACCCCTACCGCATATTTAGTGGTGTATTCCTAAACACACAGACACCTTTAGAATGAGTGATCATATCAAAATTACTGGACCAACTATATAAAGATTTAAAAAATGTACACTTGTGCAATTCTGAAAGCCTGTTATATGTGGGTTAATATAGGCCAGTGTTGAAGCTCATCGCTGGGTACCTGTAGCTTGCATGGGTCCTACTAAACCGTAAGGGTATCACGCTACCGTTAGCGAATATGCGGCTTGCTTTGTGTGTTACAGTGAAACACTGGGTGGCCTGGCAGTAAGAAAGCCAAAGCATTTTGGCTGTCTGATTTGCTTTATTTCCATAATGGGAAACATCCAGAGAGGAGCTTTACATGTGATGTCAGTTTCAGTCCAGCCCATAATCTGCAGCATTCTACAAACCGTGCAAAGCAGATTACACCTACAAAGTAAATTCTTACCAAACAGGTCAGCATACACTGTATACAGGTATGGAACAATCACAACAACTATGCTGCCAGCACACTCAAACATAGTATTCTGAAAAATCAACAAAATGTGGTTTTTAACAACTAAAACAAAAGGTCTCGTGTTGAGTCAGTACATGGGAATGAAGCAGGAGGCAAAATGGTAGAAGAAAAACTGCAATTTTTTTGGGATTACTCAGAAAACTATATGTCTTATTGTAAAACACGATGCCTAATTCTGATTTTAAATCAATACTCAGCTCTTAAGCTTCCAGGGCTATTTGGGCTCTTTCTTCCAGTGTGCTGCTTAAACAAGTAAAATCCCAATTGTGAACTGGTGAAGCACTGACGAAGGTCTGCTGAAAATACAAGGCCCTCTCAGCAGGCAATCCAGAGTTCAAATCTGGATCTTCACACTTATCCAGGGAACAGGCCACTTCCAAATATGTTATGTGTTCTGGAAATACAAGGCATTTCTGACTTCATGAACTTCTTAGATAAAATTTCTGATAATTTCTATCAAGCTGTAAAATCAGACAATTTATATATAATTTCCAGGTCTTTCCAAAACTATCTGTAAAACTTACATAACAGAAATTTGATGGTGTAATCCCTTAGAAGTATGTCTTTGAGGCATCCGTATTTACCAATGTGTGGCAAATCCTTTTCCCCACCTACACTCAGTATACACAAATACTCAACCGCATTAGTACAAAACCTCCACACCATTGTTTCTAAACCCAGTCCTCAGGGACCCCAAGACAGACTATATTGTTGCTCCCTCCCAGCTCCCAACAAACCTGCACCAGGTATTCTGTGTTCTTCCCCGCAGCCCCCCCCCCCCCCCCAAGACACACCTACAAAACCTGGCAATCAGAGCAGGGGAATCTGCAAACTCTGCTGGACCAGAACTGGGGACCCCTGTTGTATAGGCTTCACCTACAGGCACATTCACTAATAAGGGTACCTAGTGACTCACAGTAAATTTATTTAAACAGTGTAGGTTGAGTGTCAGTACCACAAAACCCTGCTAAGCAGCAAAGGCTGTTAACGCAGGAGAATTCTCCATTTGTTTAACTAAGCAATGACAACTAAGTGTATGTGTCAGAATTCACAGAAAACCAACCTCTGAGGAACATCCATAAACTGAGCAAGTGAAATATATGCTAGACTGTTTATTCCAAGTCTGCACAAAGCCTCTAATGTATAGACTGACTGCTATAAGACACAAAAACATAAAAACAATTTACCCAATGAGAAAACTACAGACTTAAACTGGGATAAAATGTGACAGAGGGGTTATTAAGGGTTACAAGTCACACAACTTGTAAAACATATCCCTCTTGTTTTCTTCTGGGGGAAATAAATGGATTCATGCTGCCCTAAGAAAATTACACAAAAAAAAAAAAAACAGGAAAAAATGCCCAACCTTCCTTTTGCCTTCATCTCCAGCTGCAGCGGCGATACCAAATAAGGAGAGGGAAGCAAGCGAGTCCCATTGGCCGGGCAGCTATGGCTCTCCCAGCCCCTGTGCGCGTATAGACACACGCGCACACAGACACACACACACACAAAGACACTCAGCATGTTCACCCCCACACACAGGCAGAACAGCGTCTCACACTTTCACACAGATTCTACTGGGAAGGGTACAAAAAAGGGGCTTTAAACTGATAACGATCAGGCCGGGACGGCAGAGCGGCTGGGGGTACAAACGTCCTCTCATTTGCCTGCTTCTCTTCCGCGGTCCCAGCTCACGGACAGGAGGCCGTCGCCGGTCGGCTGACTGCGTAATGGCTCTGCTCTGGCTCTCAGGTGATAGTACAGATAGACAGGTCGCTGTCTGCTGGGAGAGTGGTCACACTCAAGAGGAGTGAGCAAGGGATGAAGGGGGATCAGGCCACCCTCCTCCAGCTGTCACCCTAAGCATTACACAGACAAGCACACAGTCTCGCTTATTCGTTCCTGCTTCCGAGTGCGACACCAATAAGAGAGCAGGGGGAAAAAACGAATAGCAGTCACCTGGCAGAGGATAGGCTGAAGTGCCACACTGTGTGCCTTTTGGGCCCCAAAAGACAGCAGCTAAATTCTGGACTGTCAAATACACAGGGGACACACTGCAATGCACTATGCATTATTATATTTCGATGACTACCGAACATTCCAATAAGGACGAGGTCAGAACAGTCCACTGTACTTATTGTTCCAACGAAACAACCATCTCCTATAAAATGAAACTAAAAATATGACAAATGCACTACAGAGACACATACGTCAGCCAAAGAAATGGGGAAGATTTCTCACCCTCACATTAAAGATGAACAGAATAGTGCCACATTATCACCCCCACCACACACACACACGATTAAAAAGAATAAAAGATCTGGCAGTTATTAGTAATCCGTCAGTTTACAGATTCAATACTAAAATTTGCATCAAAGTCTTTGCTGTCTTCGCAGAACACGCTGCTCACCATTAGGGTGAAGATGTGCGCTGCCTTTCGCAAAGCTGACTTAAGCATGCAATCTACAAGCCAAATATATTCATTGAAGGGTTTCCCCAAAACCACCAAAATATTATTTTAGTGGATATTTTAACCACATCCCTCTTGCCAACAGTCAAGAAACAATCTATACTTAATAGGGAAGACAGAAACAGGAAAACATCAAACTCCAGCTCCAGTAAAGGTAGCGGGATAAAGGTCAGAGTACATGTTTGATAAATCCCTGAGATGCGGCATCCATATAAAACAGTGACATGCGGCTGGGGGTTTTCCCAGGAGGCCGTGTTTTCACAGCAGGCCATGTTTTCCCGAATGTTTCCTCACACATCACATCCGGCTCCAGCTCACCGGTCTGTAAGATTACTGTGCATCCATTCCTCACAATATATAACCAGTATATATTTAAATAAATATATTAAGTGTTAAGCCTATGTAAGCATGGATAAGTCCCACAAATGGTTAAAAACAAGCTAATTTTTAACGTTGCACATTTCGGTTACATGCATGACGACAGAGAATTCTGGGGAAGTACGTTCACAATTACAATGGAAAAGGATGAGCATAATAGACTATAGATCAAGTGAAAACATTTAACGTGACCTACTTTTACACATTTTTGTGCCCTCTCTAAAATTACACACAGAAAATACATGACTAAGATTATGACCAGTTTTCACATCTGACATCTCATCTGTTGTCCTGGAAACCACAAATATATGGATCTGGAACAAGATGTTTCAAGCCGACGTCGAGCTGAGAATTTTGTGCTGCCGTTTCAGAGCGCGAAGCCTTTCATGCTACGGAACCTTCACGCCACCTCCTTTGCATTCAGCAGTTCAGCTTGCGAAAGGTCAGGCTTCACACTGACGCCATGACAACCAAACTCGCCAAGTGCCTCTGCTTGTTTCTGCCAGTGCACGTGGCTGTCGTTAGCACAGCAGCTAAAGAAGTCGGCCCACAAACACAGAAGGAAGAAACTAAATGTCACATTCCTTTGAATTGCACTCATTGACATATCAGCCTAAGTATAGCTAACATGAAAGCACTATAACCAGAGCTGGGTAATTCAGGTACAGAGAGTAAAAGTCCAGACCAGGATTTTATTTCAACCAACCAGCTGAATACTCTGTAACTCTTTATGCTGAGCTGGTTGGTTGAAACAAAATCCTGGTCTGGACTTTTACTCTCTGGACTTGAATTACCCAACTCTGACTGTAATCAAAGCACATACAAATAAATAAAATGTACGGTCCTCCACGTGACCCAATTTGTGTGTTTCATTCATTGTGATATGTCTGTGCAACATATGGCTGTTCAGGCCTTGCCCATGACCAGGAACAAGTAACACATCAAGATAGACAGAGCAATTTTTGATTAAAAAAAAGATAATTCTTGCTAAAACCACAAACCATGTGACAAACCTAGGAACTTAGCAGTATGAGTACCTTAAATGAATTAGAATCACAAGAGATCACTGGGGAGAAAATGTTCTGCACGGCCAGAAAAGATGGAAGAATGTGTCCTTAGGCATTTTCAATTGGAATAGCAATATTAATCACCTTACAAAAAAGAGCCACCCATACATCTTCCATAGCTTATTATACAGAGATCTGCACTGAGCATGGAACCTATTGCAGGCTGCTGAAGCCAGCGTTTCCCAATCCTGTCCTCGGGGACCCCCAGACAGTCCACATTTTTGCTCCCTCACAGCTCCCTGCCAGACAGTCCACATTTTTGCTTCTTCCCAGCTCCCGGACCATCTCAGCGTCCCTGGGGACCGGGTTGAGGAACACTGCCTTAAGGCAGAAGGCAAGGGGAGACCCAGGATAATATCCCAGTGCACATATGCAGCCACTCACAGAATCTCAGATAGAGAGAAAAGGAGGAAGCCACTGGACCAATCGTATGAGCCTACAACGTTAACCACCAAGCCGTATTGCAACACTTAGAATATTATTTGAAAAGTTGGTTTAACATGGCTAAATTATAAGCATACTGTATAGGTTTTACCATTAAATTCAGTATTAGCATGAATGTATTTTCTATAAGGATTTAAACTGGGGGGCGGCATGGTGGTGCAGTGGTTAGCACTGTTGCCTCACACCTCTGGGACCCGGGTTCAAGTCTCCGCCTGGGT
>JAODLC010000113.1:26658480-26677788 GCA_026781145.1 Hippopotamyrus pictus
GGGATAGGCTCCGGACCCCCCGCGACCCAGTAGGATAAGCGGCTTGGAAAATGGATGGATGGATGGATGGATTTAAATTGGAAATGTTTCTTGTAAAAACATATTCTAGGGCTTTCCAGATATCCACAGCATAAACACATGGACAAGCCCAATATGTGATGTCCAGTACAAGAGACTAATTTAATATGATCTGTTACATATGATGATTAAAAGCTGTGAGCATTAGGATCTTCAATGCCAAGAGACGCCCATATGTTATTACAGAGGGTCATTAGCACTGGATGCCAAAGTATAAACACAGTTTTAAAAAAAAAAAACAATTAAAAATTGTTCATCAGATTACAAAGAAACAAAGAAAGAAAAATAGGAGACAAAATTAATAATCCCATTAGAAAGCACTGAGAAAATCAAAATTTCAGTTGTCCCATTATTGTTGATTGTTCCATACAAACTAAAAAATCCATCCATTTCTCAAAACCACTTATCCTCTACAGGGTCACCAGGGGTCTGGAGCCTGCCCCAGAGGCCATGGGCACAAGGCATGGAACAGCCCAGAATGGGGCACCAACCCATCGCAGGGCACACTCACAGCCACACGCACACCTACGGGCAATCTGGTACCTACAATTAGCCTTAGCATGTATCTGGACTGTGAGTGGAAAACTAGAGTACCCGGAGGAAACCCCACGACGACACGTGGAGAACATACAAACTCCACACACGGAACCCTGGAGGTCCCTGAAGTGTGAGGTGACAGTGCCAACCTCTGCACCACCATGCTGCCCCCCGCTATCAAAAAATGTCATTTAAATCTTGCAATGGTCAATTCAACAAACTGGTGGGCAGTTGGAGTCTATACTAATTCAGAAATATGCAATTAATGGTCACTGGCAATCAGTACTGCAGTAGACTTTTTCATTGGTTCTTTGGGTTTAATGTGCATATGTACCGAACGAATGCAGCAAATGTGGCACCTTTGTGTGTTTGTGCGTTTCCCCCGAGCAACATTCAGAAAGGGACGGATGAAGCCGCAGCACTACGCATGCACACGTACGTCCTAATGCTGGAAGTTAATGTGAATTTAAGCAGCCTACAGCACAGGTATATTAAATGCTGCACCATTATGGACGTTTGGTACAGTTTTGTATTTTTTGAGACAATATTTGTGTTGCACAGTTGCAGTATGAAGCTGAAAGCAGATCACGTAGAGTTAGTTTTCTAAATTTGCACCTTGGACATTTATTTTATTTTTAATTTACTTGAGAGAATATTTATTTTTATTTACCTTTTACAAACTTTTAGGTTTCCTTTACTTGTTTGCAGCAGTACTGACAGAGACAAACGGTCATACATTATTAAACACTGGTTTACCATACAAAGAAGCAAATTTGTCTCCCCCCTGCTGTACCGAAAACATACCGAACCGTGGCTTCAAAACCGAGATACATACCGAACTGTGATTTTTGTGTACTATTACACCCCGTGTGTGTGTGTGCGTGTCCGCGTGTGTGTGCGTGTATTTTCTGTGTGTCTTTGCAGCTCTGGTGGGGTAGCTTCTTCACTGGCAACCCAAAGCCACGTGTGAAATCCCTCTCACAGCCACGCTGAATGAGTGCATGAGGGTTCCTTGCGCAGACGGTACTGCTTACATTAGAAGGAAATTGCACACATACTTCCCCCCACAAAGGCCTTCTGACCCCCTGCTTGCTTGGCGGGGGGCCAAGGCAACTTGCTGTGGAAGACGTCCGACATGCGGACTCTGGCCAGAGCGAGCATCAGCTTCCTTTGAGTAACTTTTCAAACAGCTATCCAAAAAAGTGGGGGTGTTAGCGGTTATGTTAGGGGGAGGGTGGCTTGGAAAAGGCACAAAAATGAATGCTATGTCCAGAAAACGGGTCCCAAAAGAATAAACAGTGATGTGAAACAGAATCTATGAAAGAGAATCAAACTAATTAGCCATTAATTATATTTGCGAGTACTGCTTTTAACTGGAGGAGAGGCAGAGCAGTGGAGCGGCCACACACCTCCAGGGCTACGGTGTGTGTGTGGAGTTTGCACACGCTCCCTGCGATACTCCAGTTTCCTCACATGGTTAAAAACATGTGGCTAGGCGACGGCTGCTTCTAAATGGCCCGACGCGGCAGCGTATGTGCTATGCAGTGGACTGGCACCCCCCGCAGAAGCTGCCTTGCCCTCTGTTTCCCGGGATGGGCTCCAGGCTCCCCGCAACTCTGTACTTTATAAGCAGTTATGGAAGATGGATGGATATTCTGGCCAGAATGTTTACAAAAAGTAAATCTGCAGCCTTAAGTAGAGAGAGCGGTAACACCTAATATAAAGGAAATACGATAGGGTGCCCAGGCTTATCACTGACATTTACAGTCACTAACTGGACGGCTCTTCTGTTTTGCATCTGGAATCGATGCACGGTCATCATGAGTTTGCGCTGCGTTCCACAGATGCTCCTAGATCTTGCCTTTCCCTCAGACTTCCATTCCCGCCAGACCGCATCCATTCTTTGTGAAACATCAGCATGTTCAGCGGTTTTCATTATTGTGATCCCGAAAGAATTTTATATATGACCGTATGCACAATGTCATGGGTAATCGCTTGATCAAGTAAGGAATCAAAGCTGTGTGGAAGAATCAATATACTTTTAACCACCTTTTGGTGTATTTTTGGAATTTCCTATGATTGTATTCTATAACTGGAGGCAGCTGTGCATAATGCATAATTATAAATCCCTGATTTAAATATAATTACAGTTTTCGGTTCAGAAGACTGGTGCCACGGTGGCTCAGTGGGTCGACGCCTCCGACCTGCAGGTTTGGGGATCCGGTTTCCCCCACAGTCCACTTACAGCTAGGCGCACTGCCCGCAGTGTGGGAGTGTATGCCCTGCGATCGCCCCGTCCCGCTGAGGAGGCGCCCTGCCCGCAGTGTGGGAGTGCATGCCCTGCGATCGCCCCGTCCCGCTGAGGAGGCGCCCTGCCCGCAGTGTGGGAGTGCATGTCCTGCGATCGCCCCGTCCCGCTGAGGAGGCGCCCAGCCCGCAGTGTGGGAGTGTATGCCCTGCGATCGCCCCGTCCCGCTGAAGAGGCTCTGCCCGTGTGTCCTGTGCCGCCTTAGGCAGCTCCAGGCTGCTTCTGTACTGACTACGCAGGGAGAAGATGAATGTATATTTAGACTGCAACTTCTTGCTGGTGTGGGATAAGTTTTATATATAAACTAAATTTTGACATTATTGTATAAGGGGGAGGTAGAGAACACTTGTTTTTCTTTATTTATCCATTGTCCACACAGACAAAAAAAAACAAAGGGTTTAAACTCAAATTTTACATGATGTAGGGTGTATAATGACCAAAAGATGCAGTCTACAGTGGTGTAGAGAAAGTATAAAAATAAATCTTGACTGCTAAGTCTAGTCAATCTTTATATAGGTGGTTACATTGTCAAGGGAATGGCTGTCAAAAACATGCATCATCTCCTACTGGAACAGCATACAAGATGCCAAAAGCTGTTCTGTTTTCTCCAAAGACTCAATTTCTGAGAAAGCTACATTCACAAATAATATGCTATAAATTTCACTACTTTTGTGAACCAGCAGTTTTCCGACTTCTTCTCTCAAGTTTAAATATTGCAAATCGTATCAGGATGACTATGGTGCAGCTCACAGGAAGCTAAGCTGCATCAGTAACTATGGTGCAGCTCACAGGAAGCTAAGCTGCATCAGTAACTATGGTGCAGCTCATGAGATGCCGAATTGCATCAGGGTAACTATGGTATAGCTCATAGTTCATGGGTTCTCAAACTTTTTAGCCCACAACCCCCAAAATAAGTGCCAGACTCACGAACCCCACTAAGTGGTGACTGTCAACAGGCACTTTCACAACACTGGAACTTTTTTCTGGAACCAGAACCTTTTTCCGGAACCAGGGACTCTTGTTGTATTCACACTGCAGGTGATTTGTAGTGTCTCCGAGGCAGTTCCAGAACACTTTTTTAGTACTTACCCCAGAATAGGTACTTTTCATTCAACACTAACTATTGGGGAGGTGCTTACAGCAGTAGCTTGCTGATTGGTTGACCACAAGGACCAGCGCTAACAAGGAAGTTTTGCGGAAGTGCAAAAAGAGCGATGTGGTGGAGCAAACCAGGTTCTGGAACTTTGGTGCCTAATGTGTCTGAATACCAAGACCTAAGAACTGCCTATTTGCACACTAAAAAGATATGTAAAATAAAAAAATATAAAACAAATAACACTGCATCATAATCACAATCAAAATCAGGAGGTTTCTGATAATTCTCACCACTGATTTTAGCTCAGTAAAATCGCTGAAGTAAATACAAGATAGTAATAAAATTAAACCTAAAAATATAATATATATCTAAAATTTCAAATGCATACGCCAGAGCACTATAATTCAAACAAAGCCCCTAAATCTGTACCTGAGTATTACAAACAGTGTTAAAAAGTATGAAAAATAAATAGAGATTAATTCATCATAGAGTGAAACCTGAGAGATTTCATTCTATCCGGGTTTAAAAACACCTTAAGCAATTGTACAGAGTACATGAAGGCATACCAAATGATGTTTTAGCACCATTACAATCAGTAGGATCCTTTTCCATACCTCGAAACTTCTTGGGAGGATTACTGAGGTCTCCTGCATCTGGCTGTACCACACATCGGTCATCTACAAGTCTGCAAGAAGAAATGTAAGATCATGGAAAAACATTTTTGAATATCACCTGTCAATCAAAATATATATCCTGAATATATCCTCCCCCCCATAAAGACTCAGTGAGCTGCTCATTTAAATAAAGATTTCATTTACATTGCCCCTGGCCAACACAGATATACCACCTGTCTGATACACAGTGGCCATTGTGTCAGCTCAAAGATGAAAGAGGGTCAAGGCTGCTCACTGGCAAACGTTGCCAAAACAAAGTGCCTTAGAATAGAAAAAGTGCTTTAATAGGCTGTGGGGTGAATGTCAGTTAATGTGCTTTGCCTGCTAAAACATTAGACTGACATTCGCAGTTACCGAATTGGCTGCTCGTCATATTGAAGAGTATGTTCTCACCCCCAGTTTCCCCTTGTGAAGTATGTCTTTGCCTCAGTGCGAAAGTCAAACGTTACATAAAGATCTGCCATTACATTAAAATCACCTGCTGAATATTGTATAGGTCACCCTCATGCCATGACAACAGCTCTGACCCATCCAGGCATGTACACCACACAAGCTGTGAAGGTCTCCTGAGGCTTCTGGCACCAAAACGTTAACATCAGATTGTTTGAGTCCTGTAAGTAGAGAGGTGGGGCCTCCATGGAGCGTACTTCTACACAACCCATAAATGCTCAATCAGACTGAGATCTGGGGAATTCGGAAGCCAAGTCAACAACTCTGTGCAATGCAGCAGGGTGCCCACACAGACCTGCCGTTTTGGAGATTCTCTGAACCAGCCGCCAAGCAATCACAATTTGGCCCTAATCAAAATCATTCATATGCAATCATTCATTGCCTTACCATATAATGGCACTCTTCACATGAGCCATTGTAATGAGATAATCAATATAATTCACTTCACCTATCAGTGGCTTTAATGTTATGGCTGATCGGTGCATAATGTCTGACTACAACAGGATGTTATTGGCCTCTCATAAGGATTATTTCATGAACTCGACTCCCCCAAGCATCTAGAAAAACATGGCGTGCTAAGTGACTTTACACAATAATACGTTATAAATACGTCTCTGCGATGTTCTCAACACACTACTTCTGTTTGAAAGCTGCATGTTTTTTCAACTACAAATTAAACTTGCTCCAGGTACTGCACTCTGCACTCACGCATTAATAAAATAGCTAGATTAGACAATGGAGGCAAAGCTGAATGAAGCTACAGACCATAAAATTTAACAGGTCACTAGAGTTTAGGAGGTTTAATAAACTGAAATGGGAAAAGTATACAACAGGAGTTTTATGGTTAGTCACACACACAAATACTTTCGAAGGGCACTTTGTTTATTTAATTTTTTTTTTTTAATATAAACCAGTTATCACCGAAGGAAGGCATGCTACAAATAGCTATCAAGGATGGGGGAAAGACCCTAAATATTTTGCTGAAAGTTTTATTTACTTAAATGCATCCGTTGCAGAACAATGAACAAAACCAAGAACTTTAAGGTTGGTGGGTGGATGAATATTCCTGCTTACAGGCTTTCAGTGGCTTAATATAACCTCCCCCAGGACATCAAATTCTATTTCAGTCTTAATTATTTTCCTGCCAAATTTTGCATGGCACTCAAGATGCTAGATTTGAAACCTGGCTCACACAGTTTGCTTCCCTGAACAGGAAAACAATGTCAAGAATATATTCCGTGAACTGACAGAGACCAGTGTGTGCCTGAGTTTGTATTTTCACATCACCTTCCATCACAGGTACATTATGGGCCAGATTCTTTTCATTCAACTGTAGTTTGGGAAGCCTTCCTTATTTGAGAGTTTTCCACATTTGCATGAAAAATAATGCTGGCAAAACACAAAACAGATGTGTACAATACTTTGAGTGACAGACGTAAGCACCTTCAACCGTCACTAATTCAAACAGTAACTCTAATCAGACAGGGCAGAATTAACAAGGGTCCTCAAGGATATGTTCTCATCAATTTGAAAGACAAAGAAGGGTATTTCTATTCCCAGTGAGGTCATAAGCACACCCCCTGTCCTCCACTGTAATGCAGGAAAGCAGTAAATAAGCCCAAGTCAAAGCAAACAAAATAACAAGCAAGCCCAAGATGAACGCATTTGTGTGTTGTTATATAGACTCTCAGGAATGTAATCAGAATACAGTTAAACGTCAGCTTAGCAACAATGTCAATTAAAAAAAAATTCTGCCTTTTTAAAACCATATAGTATGGCTGGGTTGCCAAAGTAGACACTCCCATCTCAAAGTACAGTATGCACCCCACACATTTATAGAACTAAATGAATTCCATTGAAGATATGCAACACATCTTAGGGATGGTCAGATGCTTCAGAAATATCGTGCCCAGGAAATCAAACCTCCCCCAGTGCGACCACCCTTCAGCTATTAATAGAATAGAATTGGTGATACTATGTGATAATCCACGTGGAAATTCTATAGTTGCTTTGCCGCATCTTGGTCTCCCTGCTGTGAGCTTGCTCTCGTCTGCAAAGAGGCAGCCACCTTGGGGCACCCAGGGACCTGGAGCTTATGGGCCTTGCCTAAGGAAACATGGATTTGTGGCTATTCTGCCAAGGTCAGGCTCAAACCGACAGCCTTCTGATCACAGGCACACAGGCTTAGCTCACTGAGCCACACAAGTAAAAGGTCTTACTTCCTCTAATAACCTAATGGTTAATTTTAATATACCACGAAATTATTTTGTGGTCAGGGGAGATTAATTAAAATTACGATGCTGATGTATAATCAAAACTACCATTTTGAACTTTGAATTCCACAGAGTGCCCTCTCAGGACCCACTGTAAAGTGAAGAGGAGCAAGGTATTGATTCCACCGCCTCCAAATATTTAAAACGCACAGCTCCGTGTGCTAATGTTTCTGCTTAGGCGAGTGCAAAACAGACTACAATTCAATCATAAAATATTAAAGATGTCAAAATTAATATTGCAGTCTCTGGGTAGGAATTTGATCAAGTGGTTTGGAAATGCACACTTTAGCTTGACTGAAACGCTATAAAAAGTATCTACGTTACTGAAATGCCTTGTGTATTTTTCCACTGGGACACTTCCACACTTGTGTGGGAGGGTCGTGCATGAATAAAGTAATCATAAACAATATGTTCCACCTCTGCCCATATTTTGCTAGTGCCTCTCCATTAATTTCATCTTCTTAGCTTACAGTTGCGACGGCTGTACACCGCACTGACGAGCCCGATGACTCTGACCTCAGGGTGAGCCCTACTGTGAGTGATCAAAGTATCCAAGAGTAAAAATGTGCAAAAGTAGGCATAGTAAAGCTCTTACCACATTCTTTTTTTTACTTTTCTCTCCTATAATACACCAGATAGCTCATTCAATAAAGTAGATGGACAGCATTCGCTTTCTCAAAGGATTAATCCTTCAGAAAGTGCATGTAATGCATCAAGAGTGCAATCAAAACAAAAGACCAGAAGGGGTGTGGCCAAATCAGTCACCCCAGGAAGTAATGGCAGTCTACAGAGTACAAGGATTACAGCTCATTTGTGTGGATCAATGGACACAAACTATCAGTTAAAATCACAGAATTTCGGGTTACACTTTATTTGATGGGGCACAAGTAATGTAGTAGTACACGTTTACTTAATGCATTAATAAACCAGAAACTAAGTACTAGTTACGTACTGATTCCATGTTCGTTCATCATTAATCAATCATGACAGTTCCTGCATTTCAAGCAGTCTACAAGCTAAGCCCTTGGTGTCTCCGGGTGTAACATTAATATGCCTCTTCCAGACCAACACCAAGCCCGCAGAAATGTCGAACAAGATGTCTAATTTCCTTCACATTGGGAGCATCTGCTCCCATGTAGGGACTATATTAGTTCTTGAGTAGTAATTCAGCAAGTCATTTGTGCCCCTTCAAGCAAAGTATTCAATTTTATGATGGGGCACTGTGTTCATACTGCTACTATTGTGTGCTACAAAAAATTGGGACAGGTGTGAGAGATCACTGTTACATGTCAGTGCAGCTACAGATAGTGAGTGATAAGTATCACACTGGTCATATGGACGATATAGTGCAGTGTCAAGTCTGCTACATGACATGATTATATGTTCCTTTCAAAAAGACAGTGAAATAAAGCCGGGACACACACACACACACACATACACACACAGACGCACACACACAGACGCACACACACAGACACACAGACACACACACTGGCTCATGTAGTGAGTATAGCATCAAGTGTAAACCCAGGCATTTTACATTTGCCATGCTTTCTAATACAAAAATCAGTTTAAGCCAAACTTACCCTAAAGTGCTGATGAATCCATTGGTCGAGCCTTCTGCATAGAGGGAGCAGATGTCTCCAATGTGAAGGAAACTAGACATCTTGTCCGACATTTCTGCAGGCTTGATGTCGGTCTGGAAGAGGTATGAAGGTCATTAATGTTACACCCAGAGACACTGAGGGCTTAACTTGTAGACTGGGTGCACATAGTGTCATTGGAGCGAATAAGGAAGATTTTAAACACAGATGTGTTTAGAACTAGCTCTGCAATGCAATTTAGTACATGGTAATGAATACGGGAAGATATGGATTATATGTTTTTGTGTGTGTGTGTGTGTGTGTACAAAATATCCCTCAGGAGTCGCTCCGCAGAGCAAAAGGTTTACATTTCCCATACTGGCGAGCAGAAAGCTAACATTCCAAACCGTTGGGGTTATTTGCATTTATTGGTTAGTCTACTTTGAAACTGTAAGACAGAACAGTTAATGAGCTCTTTAGTTACCTAAACATTGTATGCATTATTTATAATTACTTACTGGAGGCAATGGTCAGTTGAAGGTACAAGAGACCCAAACTACAAGTCTACAATCACGTGATCATTCATTGTACTGTGACCTGATGCTTAACTAAATTAAAAGCAGATACTGGGTTGAAGAACACAGCTTACTGCTACGAGCCTCAGCAGAAGCACAGCACACTCAAAAAGGCGCATCTCTGAGATTAGCAACCAGTACCATGTAAGGCATTATTTTTAGTGACCAAGCAGTGTATTGTGGGAAATGCACTTGCCTCCAAACAAACGCAAGACTTAAGGAAAAAACATGTACCCAAAATAGATTCTGATGGGAGGATTAAGCAAAAAAAAAAATACTGAAGGTTCAACTTCCTACATAGCGTAGTAATTTGAAAATACTGATATACGAGCTGCTATATAATTAATGCAGCATATAAATTGGAATGACACAAATACAGCAACATCACCTTTCGAAAGCAAATGCTGGATTAGTGTAGAAACGCTTAGTTGACATTACTGTCAATCAGTAACCATATCTTACATGAAGCGGAAACGTAGAAGGGGGGTACAGATTCTTTTAAAACAGCTTTTCTTCAGGCTGGGACACACAATGAAATACAGCAAATCCAACTAATAATTAGGAACACACAAATAGATGCATGCAAACGCTGCAAATTAGCAAACAAAAGAAATGCAGGGGTACACAGCTGGCTATTTTATTTATAGCTGCCATTGTTTACCAGAAAGTCCACTGTGAGGCTGGCTCTCAATCACCTCGCCAGTTAGCAGGCACCACATGGAGGTTTGCTGTGACAGATCGCACAGCTTGCATGTGGCACGTTTGCCGCTGGTCGACGACTTAACACCAGTGAAGTGTGAGTGACAAGCACTCAGAGCAGAGCTCAGACCCATGCCTCTCTAAGAAGCTCACCAATTAAACAAAGGGTCACTGACACTAGTCTGATACAGACTGATAAAAACACATTTTTTTAAACCACAATTAGCACCTTCCAGACATGGAAAAGAAATCACTTTCTGCCTGTACGAATCCTGTAATTTCATTTTTCTTTCTTGAAACATGGTATTTCAGTCCTTTATTTGAATCACTCAGTGTTTATTTGACGGAATTATTGCTACAAGGTGAGAGACCCTATATTCTTATTATGTCACACACAGTAACAGACACATCCTCTGAAGCTAAAAGTATACAGCGTGCATACAGTATAGAATACAGGATGTCACAACAAAGAGATGATAACATGGCACTCCATGACAGCCCTTTCTGTAGCTGTTTATTCACAAGTAAAGCAATGGCGTATTCTCTCCACAATGTGTATACGTATATGTCTGTGTATGTGTTTCTTTCGAAAAGTATTAATCCAAGATCAGGATGTATTCCTGAAAATTCTTGCACAATTTCCAATATGCATAAGCAGAAAATTCACGGTTTTTTCCCCGATAAATACCTAAACCGTTTGTTGTACACAAAAACACTAAAAGATTTATCATCCATAACAAATTAAATCAGAAGGACGTTGCAGAGAAAAGTAAAACTGTAGTAACAGTACATGTCGGTATAAACCAGCATATTAGATATTCATCATCTTCCTGGTCAGGGTCACGATAGTTTACATATTGAACTGTTGAACTTCACATGTTATAAGTCATCGAGGGGAGAAAAGGACACACTAACAAAGAGTACAACTAACGCGTGTAAGTAAATGCATGTTATACAGTAAATAAAAAGCATGTCTTTTGAAATATCCAATGGTTATGAAAACCACAGATATCTGATGATAGATGCAAGTAATCTGAAAGGCGCTGACAGTGCGAAATAAATCGCTCTCCAGTGTTTTTTTCACGTTCGTTAACTGCACATTCTGCAAGACGCGCATTACAAAGTATGGCAGAAAAGTCTCAGAAAATTGTCACCGTTTAAAAGAAAAAAAAAAATAGGAGAAAAACACGCCTGAGGGAGCGGGATAGCCTATGACCTGTCAACAGCATAAGGTCTTGCCTTCGCTTTAGGGGGAAAAATAAAAAAGTCAATTTAATAACATCGTTAAACACGATTTTAAGACTGACAGTCACATTAAATACAAAACGGATCTCGGATCTTGCATAACACGCTGTACACGATGGTCTCTGTAAGCTTTCTCTATCAGACCATGTGTCCAGAAACGTTATTGATATGGATGTGGCTAGTCATATAACGGGCATCAAAAACTTCGCATAAGTCATCCAATCGCTCCGAGTGTAAGTAGCAACCAAACAACTTACATAGTCATATATTTCCGAAATAATATAATTATGGAGTGTCTCATACGTCTCGAACATGGAAATACCCAACATGGAAATGTAATGAAAACTATTTAGCCATGTTCGATGCAAATTCAGAAATCATAAATTAGAATACTCATATTGACAGAACATATTATTCTAGTTGCTTTAAACTCATCTGTTGTTTCCCGTTGTCCAACACACAAAATACTTGTGACGAGAAAAACAAACTGCTTCAGTTCGGTGTAGTTTAAATGTACTCTTATAACAAGCCTGGATGCCTTCGTCTCAGAATTGAAGGGTTTGATGCAAGTTTACCTGAACAACTGATAAGGCACGTATTGCGGAGCAGGGCTTGCGGTGGGATTAACAGAAAAGGCCGTCCAAGTTTCTCTCTTCGTTTAAATCCATGATGTGGGAAATTCCAAGAAAAAAAATCGTCGGAAGTGTGACAGCTTCGCCTTGGCGACCAACACGAGCGAGCGGCTCATCAGCTCTCTGGGCCGCCTGCCTTCAACGGAATCTTATATAGTCACACTGACTTCTGGGAAATGTGGTTTCTGCGGCAAAGTAAAGTCCTTCAGTCGACTCATGTGCAGTAAAATTAATGCCAGTTCTGTTAACGGAATTAGCATATAAATGTTGTCATCGTGTCATAAAAATATTATTTAATGATTTTGTTACAGAAAAATGTTTTCTGTAATTGTATACCCGTAAGTCCATAAACTACAATCGCCGCACTTAATTGGCGGGGATAGCGCCTGAAACATAAAACGATAATATAAAAACCAATGTAACATATAATAAGTAAAGATGGAATATACTATGCATTTACGCGGTCTAAGTAGTTAATTAAGTTGGCGATATAGATCTGCACTGTGTGTTGCTAACCAATGAAAGCGACCGAGTCCAGAAATATTTTTATTAACTTTAACTTAAAAAAATAGATTTCAGTCTTTTGTGTTCGGTTACAGTTAGAGTGTGTGCACATTAACATTTTTGCGTTTTCATAACCACGCTTTTCAGCTAACTATTCATGCGATATTTTAATTCATCTCATTAATTTTATTTATGTGGCGGGTAAATTGCTGAATTTAGTGACGAGAATGAGGAAAAAACAGGCAACCCCACCTGACTGGTCACATGATCTGAACTGCACGAAAAACATGGCTTCTTGCAGAAGCCATCAGTGACTTAATGTTTGTAAAGTTGGAGTACATGTCAAATACAATGTTTATCAGAGCTGTTGTTATTCTCTGTGCAGTTACTGTGTGGTGTGACATAATAGAAGAGGATAACGTTGCGGTGCAAGACAAGGAAAATGTCCCTGCGGATTCTGAAAACCCAGGCTGTGGATGTAATTCTTTACAGAGGGATGGCGGAACAAACACTGTAAAAACCCATATATGGCACGATCAGGCCGCTGCAAAATATTCAAAAGATCAGATTGATGGTGACGAGCATCAACAAATCTCTGATGCACCTAAGGAGGTATGATGTAGCTGAATGGCGCGATTTGTAGTGAGAGAAGCTAGGTCTCATCGTTTGGCAAATTGGTTGTCTGTTCTTTTTTATGATGAGGTTTAGGTATTCTTTTATTATACTGTCTGTCTTTCACAGATACTGTTGCTTCTATGTATCCTTTGCCACCATTTTTCTGTAATCCTGTTTATCGGTGCGGCTAACTCTTGGCTGTTTTACTTCTTTGTTGTAATTGGGGTGTTAACGGAGTTCCGCATTGCTGAGTCGCTGACGGATTTTAAATTGAGCAAGTGGAAGACGTACTTGGTTAATTTCACTGGCGTTTAAATGAGGTGGCAGTTTAATTATGGAAAACAATTGTCCACTATACAATAAACATTAACAATTAAGTTCATCCATTTTTTCATATTCCTTTTCTTTTCATTAGTGATGTGCAGAAGTTCTTAATTTTCCAAAGAGGCACGAAATCCAAAAAGGTCCTTAAGAAATTCACTCCTTGGTTGTCTTTGATGATTCTGTATTTAGATGGTCTGGATCCCTGCAGGGGAATTCCTTATGGGGACAGACAATCCTGGGATTCCACAGGATGGGGAGGGACCTCAGCGGAAAGTCCACCTGGATGGCTTTTACATGGATGTTTTTGAGGTCAGCAACCTGGAGTTCCAGAAGTTTGTCAACACTACTGGCTATGTGACAGAGGTAGGATGAAGGTACCAGTAACCATTTTTCTCGAGGTATTTAAAAGTGATCAATAAGGAAACTATACACATTTTTTATTCTTTCAGGCAGAAAAATTTGGAGACTCATTTGTGTTTGAGGGATTATTAAGTGAAGTTGTAAAAGGCCAAATCTCCAAGGCGGTGAGTTGGTATAATATTATTATTATTTTTATTATTTTAAATCTTTTTCTTAAACGGAGTATTCGGTAGGTAGAACAGAAAAAAAAAATCACGTCTAAGCTTTGCCATATGTTAAAGAACATCATCAATCAATTAACAATGATGGCTTCATGAAGAAAATGAACTTCATTTTAGTTTTATCTTTGTATTGTGTAAATTAAAGCATTTTAAGAAGTATGTGTGTCTAAATAGATAAATAAAAAATAGTCAGATCTCACCTGACAAATCTTGGCTATATTGATGCCGTAGCCAAATAATTTCATTCATCTTACTAATTTAGACACCATTAATTAGATGTAATGAATAACAGCCTTTTTCTCAATATCATAAGCAAGATATGTCTCATTTTATGTAGGAAGTCAAGAATTCAAATCTTTGGTTATAATTTTTCTGCTTCTACATTTGTATGTTTTATTCATGCTTATTCAATGTAAAATTTCAGATTTGAAAACCGTTTGAAAAAAGTTCTGCATCGTGTCATTCTTAAATTAATTTACTTTACATAATATATAGGTTAGGTGATTATAAACTTTATATCTTATTTTATTGTCTTTTTGTCTCTGTTCTTTATGGTAGGTGGGCAGTAGAAATGTCTGTAACAGTTAACACAAAGCCAGGCTTTTGGAAGTGTAGCTATGAAGTCATTCACATGAAATGTAAACAGTGAGTCTTTGTGGAACTTTGCACTGTTAAACACCGCTGTAACGGGGAACAGAACACCAGCTCACCAACTTACATTCACATTCACTTGGGATCTGGAGGTGCAAGTGTATATGTGTGTGCATGCATACACATGCATGTGATTATGAGATGGTACCTAATCTGGAATCGGTACATGCTATAGGCTATCTATTGTATATTAGAGCAGATAAATATTCTCATCCTTTACCTAAAATCTGTTTTTGTTGCATACCCCTTACAGTCTCAGCATACATCATTTCTCTGTAGTTGATTCCAATTCCACCTACACAAGTATGAGTCGGTCACTCATTTTACACAGAATCTGCACTTTCTACTCGCTCCCAAAACAGCAGGCATTTACCACCAAGGCTTTGAAAAAGAAATACAGGAAGATTTTCCTAAATATTTGTATAATTTTTGTGTCAGATGGTGCTGATTATTGTCTGATATTTGCCTCCCAAAAGAAGAGGTCTTTCTTGTTAAATTCCTTTAAGATCTAATTAGACGGCAAGAATGCTGTTATGAATTCTTAAATATGATGATAATATATGATGTATTAAATCAGTTGAATCCCCCAGTGATCTTGAAGCTCTGACTAATTGCCTTGTACAATATAGGGACTGTTCCAGAATTTTATCCCAACTTACAATTTCTTATTTGTTTGTTAATATGCTACTGCTTCACTTAATATTCTCCTCTCTTTTTCTGATTCTGTGGGATATGACATCGATGGTTTCATGCAGTGTTAAGGCAATGCTGCTTGTCATGGAGTCCTAAACAGGAATTCCGCAATCATTTCATTTGTTCCATCCCATTACTTTGGAAAGAAAAACCAGATGATGCTCGTTAAATTAATTGCAAAACAAACAATTGCTATTTTAAAACAATTCAAGGCAATTTCACTATTATTATCCTTTATAGTTGGTGTTTTTTTTATCATTAAATAACATCAATGATTATTACAACTGAGGAAGTACAAAAGAAGTAGGAGGATTAAATATTTTATTATTATTAATAATAATAATAATAATAATAATATTTTAAGGTTAACTGAAAAGTCAGGGATGTATTTGACAGGTATCATTACTAAGTGGGTTTTCAAAGTGATGAGTTGCGCAACAATACTTTTTTTTCTCTTCTTTTTTTTTTTTTTAAGAAAGGACATCCTTTTTTATGGGGGCACATCTTGAACCCACACAACTGTGCTAGATATGTGAAGCATACCACATATCTCTTATGGGCAGTATTGTCCTTGAATATGTCCCCATTCTATTGATAAATCGTGTGGCATTATCCTTGACCCCGTGCACACCTATTTCAGGGGATTTACAATGTAGTCCAGTTACTGTAACCTGTTTGAAAATCCAGTTACAATTCACACCGCTCCCAAGGCACATAAAACAAAAGAAATCAACACCTCCGTGTGTTACAAAATAATTTCGAACTGCATAGCAACTGTTGCTGGGTACAGATACAGTGCTTCAAAATCCCCCAGTAAGTCTGATTTCCAAGACCTCACTGATATCAGTTACACAACACTGGCACAGGACCAATTTTTCCATCAGTTCCTCTAGGCTTTTAGCTGTTTTCAACAGATCAGTCCGTGTAAAACTGCCTTTGTTTTGGTTCTAAAGCTGCCATTTATAAACATCTGCAAGCACCGCGTAGGTGTCCTGAAGTCATGTCCAGCAGGAATCCTTGAAAGGTAGAAGCTGCCGTTAAAACTGCCTTGTGGAGACGCGGTTTCAATGGAAACAGGACTTGTCTCCATGCTGGTGGCTATATCAACAACCTTCCTCCATTTAGAGCTGAGTGGGGTTTGGCTTCCTCTTGATAGTTGTAGATCCAATAATGTACCTGTAGTATGTAGAATTATTACCGAAGCATGTGTTGAAAGATGATAATTCACATTCAGTAGTGACCCCAGCATTTATTATTCTTATGTCTGACATTTTATTCTTACTGGATCATATTGTAGTTTATGGCACCAAGTTATCAAAGCCCAAGTGGGAAAGAGTGGCAGGTCACTGTCGTAATTTCTGGATATCTGTAATAACCATGATAATCTTAGCTTAGTATTAGTAACAAAATCAGTAACGGTATGTAAGTAATATTAGATCTCACTTTGGTTTGGTAAATGGAAGTATTCTTAAGTGTTTGTCTGCAGTCACAAGTTGCACAAAGAGATAACTAAACAGACTTGTTAGACCATTCCTATTGTGGTACTGATTCTAATCTGTAATGTTTTACATACAAGTAATGTTTTATTCCCACTTATTTTTCTTTAAAATACTGCTCACATTGTCCACTGATCACTGCACAGTCATGTAGTGGCCTGTAGTTAATGTTTACACAATCTTATTCGCAAAGGGCCGGTGTGTGTGCAGGTTTTTTGGATAACCTGTAGGTCAGCTGTTCAAACCCAGGTGTAAGGACTCTTCAGCCAATCAGTCCTCTAATTAGTAATCTAATTAGGGAGTTGCAGTGAAAACCCGCACACACACCGGCCCTTTGCGGATAAGATTGCCCACCCCTGGTTTACACCTTTCCTTTTTCGTGCAGTGTTGTGCTTCAATTTCTGCTGGAGTGATTAAGGTTAACAACATGAAGGTTCCTCTGCAGCTCTCAGCTGTCATGTCTTATTGTTTCATCCCTGTGGGGGTTTATACCTCAAGGCTGGCAGAGTAATCGCATCAACGCTCGGTCATTGATCAAGGCCCAACTGGATGCAGGGAGACCCTGTCCTCTCACTGCAAGTTTTCCTCACTTGTGCACCGCTTTGGGCAAAAGTGTCTGCAGAATGAATGTAAATACTTTGCACGTCACTGCACTACACTGGGTGTGAATAGAACTGCACTAAAAGGCACGTGTGCTCTGCCCGCCTGTGGCAGCCATTTGCATAAACTTTGCTTCCATTTTCCGTGGTCTATTTTAGTTCAGTGTTACATTCTGTATTTCCTGTAGCTGAGTCACAAACTGCTCATGAATGTCTGTTGGCTGCAGAAAAAGTAGAGCTGTTTATGAAAAAGAGACGTGTCTGCAGTTATTAGCCAGTGAAATGTAACATGATATGCACACAAAAGAAATGTCAAAGCT
This sequence comes from Hippopotamyrus pictus, assembly GCA_026781145.1. Lineage (NCBI taxonomy): Eukaryota > Metazoa > Chordata > Actinopteri > Osteoglossiformes > Mormyridae > Hippopotamyrus > Hippopotamyrus pictus. Next base: position 26,676,414 of record JAODLC010000113.1, read on the forward strand.
GTAGGAGTGGTACTTACTCTGGAAATGCCCACAAAAGCTCCTCTTAGAATTATTAAAGGATTTAATTGTGGCAATCGCAGAAACTTTAAGAATTAAATGTTGTGTAAATAGGGTTACCAGACACTTAGTATTTTGCTTTGAGAAGATAGCACTTGAATTCTACAAAAACATTTCCAGGATGATTCCTGTGTAATGTAATAATAATTTCATTAAATAATAATACGTGGAACTGCCCATCCCAGTGGCTTTGCAACTGAACACAACAGACTACTGCCACTGGTGATAAGCATGCAAGTCCCTGTCTATGTAACAAAAGGGTTCTTTTTCAACATTTTAGAATCAACATCATGGCCCGGGATTGTGTAGGTTTCGCCTCTTTCTTTAGATGTCAGAAAGCTTTGGACCTTGAGTCCAATTTGAGCTATGTTTCCCACGTGGGTTTTCTGTATAGCAGTTTGCTGTTACACTGTCCCCAAGCTCAATTTACCTTTGTCTGCCACTGTTAGAGGAGAAATGACTCTGTGGACATGAATTCCCTCTAGTACACGAGCCTCTCTATGTCTTTACAGGAAACTATAACTTTCCTGTAAAGCTGTTCCCTATTCATGTTTTTTACACATTGTTTACTTGTTAATGTCATAGTTAGTGGTTTGTTTGTGTAGAAATGCCATTTGATTGATGAAATTGTTGATAATTGCTGATACAATTAAATAGCACTTGACAGCAAAATTTGGGGATGGAAATGTCTTAATAAATGCAAAAATCATGTTAATTACTAATGATTAAAATCATTAATTACGTTAGCCAGTAATAATAATGACTGATGTTTGCTTTCTATAGTTGGCATGGTAGCTCAATGGGTTGCCTCACTTCTACTCTGTGGTCCTGTGGGTGTGAGGCTCTGTGAGTCTGTGGCTCTGTGGGTGTGTGATTCTGTGGCTCTGTGAGTCTGTGGTCCTGTGGGTATGTGGTTCTGTGACTCTGTGGGTGTGTGGTTCTGTAGTTGTATGACTCTGGGTGTGTGGTTCTGTGGGCATGTGAGTCTGTGGCTCTGTGAATCTGTGGCCCTGTGGGTGTGTGGCTCTGTAGTTGTATGACTCTGGGTGTGTGGCTTTGTGACTCTGTGGGCGTGTGATTCTGTGGGTTTGTGGCCCTGTGGGTGTGAGGCTCTGTGGCCCTGTGGGTGTGTGATTCTGTGACTATGTGACTCTGTGGGTATGTGACTCTGTGACCCTGTGGGTGTGTGACTCTGTGACTATGTGACTCTGTGGCTGTGTGACTCTGTGGCTGTGTGACTCTAGATGTGAGGCTCTGTAGATGTGTGGGTGTGTCGCTCTGTAGATGTGTGGGTGTGTCGCTCTGTAGATGTGTGGGT
>JAODLC010000113.1:26684445-26700076 GCA_026781145.1 Hippopotamyrus pictus
TTTAACTGATAGTAATAATCGGTCAAAATTCATTCGGTCGGTTAACGGTTAAACGGTCAATATGAGCATCCCTAGTTGGAAATTTTATTAACTGCTGAATATAGGTATAGTGACAATAGAGGAGACCATCAGTTTAGATTGTTTTGACTTTGGGTATGTATACTCTAGGCTGGAGCAGAGGAGATAGCAAGCAGATACTCATGGGGATAACAGCGGAACCAGCTGAGCTGAAAGAAAACATCCAAGTTGGGAAGAAGGTAGTTTGTGAAGGGAGTGAACTTTTCACAAAAGATGTGTAAAAACATTCCAAGAGGGAAGGTGCTCGGGTGCTGCGGAAGAGAGTATTAGATGCTAATTAATAGCGAGTTAGGCGAGGCAAGTTTATTTGTATGGCACAATTCAGACACAAGGCAATTGAGTGCTTTACAAAGGCAGACAGAAGAGCGTGTTTGTAAAAAAGACATTAAATTCGCTTTTAACAGACAAAAAAAGAATGGACAAGAAAAGAGTTTGTAGTGTGAAAGTCACTGAATGGCTAAATGTGGTTCTCGGCAAATAATCCATTTTAGTACTACAGCACCTACTGAAGTCATTGAATTGCTACAGTACCATACAAAAAATTGTCTCCATCACACATAGTATGTAACGTGGCCTTTTCGCATTTTGTGGTTCCTGTATGATGCTAAAAGTGAAAGAAAACACCCTGCTTTCTATTTCTGTTACAAGGAACTAACTGAAGTGTAAATGAAACTAATGAATATATAGTGCTAATGTAGCAGCAACTTTCATTAATACCGCACAAGGAAATGCTATGTGGGCATTAAAATCATAAAGACATCACAGGGGACTGTAAGATGTGTAAATTGCATTATATGAGCTTCTTTGTGGGTCTTCATGGGTAAAATGCACTAAAGGCAGTAGTAAACAAAGTTTGGTGGCTGCATGCCCGACCTTTAGAGCTCTCTGTCCGTATTTGTGGTTCACACCTAAGAATGTAACAAGATGACGTTTGTTTTGTTTCTTTATATGGGATCACTTATGTTTTCCTCACTAACAGTCTGAAATGTTGGTTAAAAAAAAAACGTGCTAAAATTACAGCCCTCCATTACTTTCCATATTAGTGTACGATGTTAAGATTGTTGTCACTGGCTGCAAAGGTGATGAAGAATTTTCCACTTTGCAGACTGTCTTTTTAAGGAAGCAGCGTATTCTTTCAGACACGGCTGTTCTTCTGACTCAGACTTATGGGACTTTTGATAGCACGGGCTCTGATATTGGGTTTGTCAGAACCAGATAAGGCTTGCAAAGTTTTTTATTTTTTTTCTCCACCCTTCTGTATCATTACTGTTAATGAGTTAATGAGAATAAGATAATGAGTTGTATCAGTCCTGTTAAAGCTCCAGGTTTCTCATTTATCCAAATCCATTGGCTAATAATGGAATTTTCCTACAAACGGCCCCAAAACATTCTTTTGTAATAAAAGTAGTCTATTAAAATGATTTTACAGGAATGGCTAAGGTTTGAAGACATGCCAGTTCATAAATTATGAATGTGAGCAGATATTTACATCTGATGTTAAAAAAAAAAAAAAAAACTGTGATGAGACCTTTTCTGGAACTCTCCTCCTCAGTTGTGCATTTCCAACATTACAGCTGCTAACTGCTTAACTGTATGTCCAGAGAACTGATTCCTCATAATCTGTTCTTTTCCAGACTGGCCCAACCATGGGTAATGATAAAGTGAAGAAGGGCGGATCCTATATGTGCCATAAGGTAAAACTTAAGTACTTGTCGAATGATCGCAAAACTATATGGAGTAACTGGGAGTTGTTGATTCAGGCCCTTTAGTGATTATCAGCATCATTTAAAAAAAAAAAAAAAAAAACAGTCTTGGACCTTCTTTCCTTGTCAGCTTTTGAGGTTCTCATAGTTCAGTACGTGAGATTTTGCCTTTCCTCTGTGAAATATGTGATACTTAGTCCAGAAACATCTTCTGTAAAAGGGGTGTGGATTTTAAAGCAGTCCATTACTGTGGTCAGCAATGTCGTTGGTCCTGGAAAATCACCAGACTGAATATCACATATTTTTTCCTTCTGTATTCTCATATAGACACTGCTTGGGGGGTATTCAACAAAGCAGGATTTCCTGGTTAGCTGGATGACTTGAGCCAAATGTGAAAACTGTCCGATAGGCAGAGAGGCAAGTGACATTCCTATTGGACAATCCTCACATTTGGCTTAAGTTATCCTGGCTAATGAAAATATCATGCTATGTGGAATATGCTCTGATGTAGCTTCAGCCGCCAGCATTTTGCAGGGGATAGACAAAATAACAGAATCACCTAACAAGAAGTTCATAGCATTGACCTAATATGGATTAAGGCCAACCTTTGCCTTCATAACAGCTTCAGGAATGCTGTTGTACAAGCCCTGAACTGTGCCTAGTGAGATATTAAAGCATTTTTCAAGAAAAAAATTATCCAGTTATTTGAGGTAGGTAGAAATCATCATTCCCTGTGCTCCGAACCCTCCTTGGGTATTTAACCATAAAACTTACAGTAAGTGATATTTAAATTTGGTGATGGGGGGTGGGGAGGTTATAAAAGGTGGTTGATTTCATCCTGGTGATGGAGCCACACTTAAATATATCTAGCAGTGTATATGGGGGCATTACTATTCTGGAATATTCCTCATATTCTTTGATTATTGTATGACTATGCACAGGAAGCATCAGAGCTAATGACTCAATGACTTGGATGCATATGCATCATCTGTGCATAAGCTTATAAATAGCAACCCTTCCATAAATTCCAGCATTGTGAGTCTCTCAATATTTCTCTCAATATTTTTTTTTGAAAACGGATCACAGCGTAACTGGTTTAGTTCTGTCATATTATATAGGCCGTCCTTTTGTGGTATTTAGTTACCGTCCTGTTAAATATCTGTCTGTTCCTGTCTAACACGTTGCAGCACTGTTCCTCCTGCATGGTCTTCCAAATTGTTCCCGTTATCGCATTAAATTATTCTGTAGTTTTAAGTGATCGATGCACCTGGCATTTGAGCACTTCTTATCCTCTTCGAAACCTTTAGCAGACTCCAGTCACCTTGGATACACCTATCAAAGTACAGGTCGTCGTCGACTTACAATTTTAACCTTTATACCATGAAAGAAGTACAAATTAGCCACATAAAGTGCACAGTGATTTCTTGTCATAACAGCACGAAAGGACATTAAAATAAACTTAAAATACACACTTGCGCTGCTACAAGAAATTCATACATTTTATGCTTCATACGATGAATGCATATACTATATAGTGCACCCCTGAGTATAGTATAGTATGTGCAATACTGTATAATAAAATTATATTATCTATAATTCATATTGGTTGGTATTTTTTAAGTTTTTTGTCACCATTTTCTTAGTTCAATGCTGCCGGCAGTTGGGGCAGAAACTGTCATACACTACGCTGCCAGAGACGACCACATATCTGTGGTCTCGGAGCGGTGGTGAAGTTGATCAGTTGTAAGCCGCATCGGTCGTAAGTCGACGATGACCCGGACTGAAAATTAACTCCTAACCTTTGTAACTGCATTTGAAATTATGATTTATTCAATTCAAGAGTTTCATTTTCATGTTTCTGTTGTTATACACGACTCTCATATCATCTTGGGACTGTCTAAAGTCAGCTTTTAAGATACTTCTGTCTGTTTTCGCTTTTCGAGTGCAGAGTCACAATAAGCCTGGAGCCTGTCGTAGGGAATACAGGGCAGTGATGCCAGTCCATTGTAGGGCATAAACTATCTCACACAACTGCATGTTTTGCGTGTTTTTGCTGTCAGTGGAAGTTTTAAGACATCTGTTAATTCTGTAACTTCTTAGACTTTGGTTATTATGTGTTTAACTCAAGACAATGTACATTTAAGTTAATAGCTGCCGCTTCTGTATTAATCTAGTGGATCATTTAGGAGTGTATTCTGTCAGGGTTTACTTTGGTGACCAATAAAGGTCATGGCTTAGAAAAATATAATCTGTGCATGGTAAACCTTTTGTTTGCCGTAGTATGAGCATTTAAAGTATAATTGATAGGAGTGTGGTTCCATTTTTAAGAACTTCTGAATGTGGTCTGAGACATGCTCTCCAGGGGCATTCTTAAGCATATGGTAGGTTCTCAGGCATAGAACGTGTAAGTTGTAAGGGTACATTCGGAACCCTGACGGACTATGCTTTAACGGTAGAGACTCCTTGGCCCTGTGGGGAATGTTGAGTCTTTCTGACCCCGTGCTCAGTCCTCTCACTATTTCTCACTCCAGCTCTGTGTCTGCTGTCCCCCCCCCCCAATCTATATCCTCACTTCCTACTATCAGATTGGTTTAATGCCTGTTGCCTTGACAAACACATAAATATTAAGCCCAACAGTAGAATCATATATATTTTTTATCTTATTATACTCTTAAAACATTACTTAAATTAATGTCTGTTTCACTAATAACTTGCCACCTTTTAAATCCAAGGAAACAAAATAAATCCTGCTGAAACTGTTGCTAGGAGACAAGCCTGGGTCCAAGGTTATTTCTGCTATACCTCCAAAGTACCAGCAGAGGGATTATTAACCACTGCGCTCCAATCAGTGTTATACCTTCGGTTGCTATGGCGATGTGAGACGACTTTCTCAAACAAGTGCTTTAAGTGCACAAAGCTTTTATCTCTAAACTTGTTGCCCATTCATTTTAGCTTGTATTATACGGTCAGTTTAGCGTTAAGTGGCACATGGCCTTGTGAGCGAGTTGAAGAGTCATTTCCATGTTTAGCGCTCAGTTTTGTACAGCATTCTCTGGCAGCATCTCCTTTTCAGTGAAGCTTCTTGTCCTTTTCTGTCTACAGTCTTACTGCTATAGATACAGGTGCGCAGCCCGAAGCCAGAACACCCCGGACAGCTCGTCCTCCAACCTGGGCTTCCGCTGTGTCTCCCAGAAGCGCTCCTGACCCTCGGGACCTCATCACAAACTCGACGGGGCAGGGAGCGATCGCCGTTCTGAGTGACATCCCATCTGTACGCCTCCGGCTGACTGGGCTCTTCACCATGAGGTGACAGGATTTATACCTGGACCTGGCAAATGGCTTCCAGGTTTTCAAAATATTCCTTTCAAAAACAATTTCCATCTCTGCTCTTTTTTTTCATTTTTTTCTTTCTGTTAATTCCTTTGAGTTGCGGGTATGACAAATGTTATATGAAAATAAACATAGGAGTTGTCTGTTTAAAAAGGTGTGATTTATTGTTTTTTATATACATTTCTTTTTAGAGAGCTACTCTTTTGCAGACATGATGGTAGAATTTCTCTGTTGCATTCCCACAATTTGCAGTGACATGGTGGCTCAATGGGAATGTTCTCGCACCTCCAGGAGAGAGGGTTCAGACCTTGCTTTTGCTAGGCGTGTGGCGTTTACACCATGTCGCCTGGGCACCAGATCCCCCCTGTCCTGCATGAGTAGTTGGAAGATGGATGGATGGAGAAAACTCATCATCTTAGTTGTGCTTACACTTGTACATCCAGCTGTACACACTTGTACATCCAGCTGTACACACTTGTACATCCAGCTGTACACACTTGTACATCCCTCTGTCAAGCACGTCAAGAATTTCTCTGTTGCCCCTTGTTGGGTCTATTAACAGACCCTTAGTCCAGGGACAAATTGCATCACAGTTTCCTTGAGTATTTTTCATAGCACAGGCTTTGCAACCTCAACGCTCGAATCTTTGCTTGGTCATCACTTCAAGTGCGGGCAAGAGTATTTCCGTTTAGCATGAGTGTGGTTAGATTGTACTGCCACCTACTGGTAAAAAATATTACTGTCACCATAATTACCTTAAGTGTTTTAGTATTGAATCTCTCCTACAGTGTCGTCAGGAGGAAGTGAGCAGTAAGGAGCATGCACTGACTACAGTGCGTTGCCACACCCACCACCTTGGGGTTGAGAACCTGAGTATTGCCATGTGGGGGGTGATACCTCAGCACCACATTAGTCTGAATGGACCAGTGTGAGGTTTTTTTTCCCAGTGGCTGGGGTGCCAGTCATGCCACCAACCTCCAAGTTATTCCCTGTCAGAGGACCTGCTTGCAGGGCTGGATGTAGGTTAACATCATAACCAGGATGAAGCAATTGCAGGATAAGGGCCTTACTCAAGGGCCCAACGGAGTAAAATTACTCTGCGCGTTCACAGGATTTGAACCCACAATCTTCCACTCACTGGCATTGAGCTCTAGCCTCAGAGCCCCCACTCCATCCCAAGGAGGAAGGGAGTACAACAAAAGACGGTGTTGCGTTACATTGCGTCACGTTACGTTACTTAGTGCAATACAAAATATTAAAAACATTAAACCATGGTTGAATAGTTTTAAACAGACACACAAGAATTATATTTTTAATAGTTTGTAGTGCAGTTATACTACTATGACCAAATTTACAGATTTATGTTACTAATTCTTTCCTGAAAAAAATGTAAATTGGAAAAACAAATCTAAATCACATTACTGTTAGTTTAAATATTTAAAAGAATAATCTAGTCCATTCATTGGCTAGAGATGTTATGTAGAGGAAATCTACCCATAAGTTGAAATTGTATGGAATATATTGTTAATAATAGTGAGTCTCCAAACTCACGTATTTAAATTACTACGGTGTAAAAAAATGTATTGTTTCATGTAAGTGTGGCTGTGTCAGATTTACCTAAAGTGTCCACTAAGAATATATGTGGACTTTTTATTTAACAAGTTACGTGCATTTAAAGCTTCGTCATTGCCAAACTTAACACATTCACACATTTAGCGTGGTTGACATGGTACTGCTTTTCATATATTGTGTTGAGATTACAAAAAGAATGATATATGTCAACAATTACAGTAGGGGGAGATGTAACACAAGGTTGGTAATTTATCAGCTGCTGGTCCTATATTCCCGCAACCCAGTGTTTGATAAGCGATTTGAAGATAGATGGATGGTTCTGTACAAGATTAAACTGCACCCCAAATGAAAGCCTGATAATTGCTGATTCAGTTTACATATCATATATATGTGTTGTGTAACAAAATGTTACATTTCTAGTGAAATGTCCCAGTGTTTTATTGCTTATTTGATGCAGTCTTCAGAGGCAATCGAATACATGCAGTGCAGTTTTGAGAGTATCTCCGAGTCACCCTACAGTCAACTCAAATAGGGCGTCACGTGTGTCAGCATTACAGAGATGTTGCTGAGAATGTGAAAATGCTGAGATGCTGCACAGGTTTCCTGACGTCCCAAGAGGTAAAGAAAATGCAGTGAGTCAGGGCTGGAAGGTGGCAAAGAGGTGGCGGAGAGATGCACACCTTCTGCGTTGCAGGGAATTATTCGCATTCGTATGAGCTGCATCCAACCTTTGGGGGGGGAGTTACTGTCGGTACATGGGTGTGCTGAGGGTGACAGTGGGGGTGATCTCGCCTTCCTGACATTCTCCTGACCGCTGCCTCTTCTCACGTCAGAGACCTGGCAGCATCTGCCCCTAGACAGAAAGCTTTATTTAACTGTTTGTGATATATCAAAGATATTACACCGAATTGGAAACATACTATAATACCATATCATATTTAAAATCAGCCCTACTGGGACCAGAGGTAAGAGCACCAAAATCTAGAGTGACTGGCTGAATGGATGACCTTAAGTAGAAGTCATTGTCTTTCCTATAAACCTGGTGTGCCTCTTGTGCTATGTTTGTGATGTCATGGGCTCATTTAAGACGGGAACCAACGGAAATAAAGCTGTCAGAAGTGATCGGTTTACAAAAGGTTGTTGTTTCTTGAAGCACATTCTGATGACATTGATTTGTGCCCACAGCAGTGCAGTTTTCACTCAGTACTCTCTGCCCAAGTCATATGTTTATGGTAAACTGTATATATTCAAATAAATAGGCTGAATAAAGCTATTTATAAAACAGGAAAAATGCAGTGACTCACTCACTGCTTATGTAGCAGGTTATGGTGTTACACGTCACATTTTCCTGTGTATTTTTAGGGTTACTTATGGAGAGTTCATTAAACTCATTTTACAGCTGGCCAAATAGCCGAATAATTCATGTGTCCAGCTCTGAGCACAATTTGGGGTCAATAGCAGAAACAATGGAAGGTTTAGACTTTAATTGGAGCCACATGGCCGCCAGGAAACGTGAAAAAATAAGACTTCCAGTAGGAGAAGAATTATGCTGATCATAGGTTATTAACAATTTTCACAGCATTGATAGGACAAGGGTCCTGTAAGATGAGGGTGATCACTATAAACCCCCCACAGAGCATTTTAGATGGATTTCTTCACACTTTTCAATGGAAGATTATAATCTGTTGTCCCCAGCAAGCAAGAGAAAATAACTATTAGCAACAAAATATGGTCTGTATCATCATAGCTTTGTACCTAATGCATGTCCAGTGACAAGAAACTGAACTACAATGAAGGTACCATGATACATGATAAACTGTCTGTCCTATTTCCTCTGGCGTCCTGGAGATATTTATCCCTTCAGTTTCACCTGAGGTTGGCTGCAGCACTCATGGAAAATAACCGGGCTGTTCCTGTTTTGTAAAGTTTTTGTGATGATATATGTCTGTGCATGCATGCGTGCATATGGACGAAAATATTGAGATACCTGGCCAGTCCACCTACAGTACAGCGACGTCTGTGACATCTCATTCTAAATGCATAGGCATCGATATGGAGATGGTCCCCGCTTCGCAGCTATAACAGCTGCCACTCTTCTGGGAAGGCTTTCCACCAGATTTTGGAGCGTGCATTTCGAGAAGAGCACTTGTGAGGTCAGGTACTGATGTCGAAGTGAAGGCCTGGCTCGCAGTCTGGCCGTTTTGGAGGTCGTCAGCCCCCCCTCACACAGCACCGTCAGCAAACGGAGAAGCCGGTTCAGCAGCAGGCTACTTGTCCCCAAGTGCATCACAGACAGATAAAAAAAAATCTTTCATCCCTCTTTACAACTCCACCCTGCGAGGGATGGAAGTAAAAAAACATAAAGGTAAAAGCAGTAATTTAGTTACTTATTTATTACCTATATAACCTATGAGTCAGTTATCTCGATGAAGTTGTGTGTTTTTTTTTTAACTGTTTATGTCTGTAACACTGTGGTATTGAGCTGCTGGAAATTAGAATTTCCCTCTGGGATTATTAAAGTCATCTATCTCCATCCATCCATCTGTCTAATCTACCTAGTTCATCCCAAAGGTGTTTGATGGGGTTGAGGTCAGGGCTCTATACAGGCCAAGCATGTTTTTCCACACCAGACTCACCCAACCATGTCTTTATGGACCTTGCTTTGTGCACTGGGGCACAGTCATGCTGGAACAAAAAAGGACCTTCCCTAAACTATTCTCACAAAGTTGGAACCAAAATGTCTTGATATGCTGAAGCATTGAGTTCCCTTCACTGGAAATAAGGTGCCCAGCCCAACCCCTGAGAAACAACCCCATTCCATTATCCCTCCTCCACCAAACTTTACAGTTGGCACACTGCAGTCAGGTAGGTAACGTTCTCCTAGCATCCACCAAACCCAGACATGTCCAGCAGACTGCCAGACAGTAAAGTGTGATTCATCACTCCACAGATCACATTTCCACTGCTCCAGAGTCCAGTAGTGGCATGCTTTACACCACTGCATCTGACGCTTGGCATTGCGCTTGGTGATGTGAGGCTTGCATGCAGCTGCTCAGCCATGGAAGCCCATTCCATGAAGCTCCTGGTGAACAGTTTTTGTGCTGGAGTTAATGCCAGAGGAAGTTTGGAACTCTGCAGTTATTGAGTCAACAGAGTTTTACACACTCTGCAACCCCACTCTGTTACTTTATGTGGTCTGCCACTTTGTAGCTGAGTTTCTGTTATTCCTAAATGCTTCTGCTTTGCAAGAATTCCACTTACAGTTCGCCATGGCATATTTAGCAGGGAAGAAATTTGACAAACTGACTTATTACAAAGGTGGCATCCTATGTTTGCAAACATGACTGCATGCCTAGGTGCTTGATTTTATACACTTCTGGCAATGGGTCTGAATGAAACACCTGAGAGGTATGTCCCAATTCTTTTGTCCATATTTTGTGTGTGTGTCTGTGTGTGTGTGTGTGTGTGTGGGTGTGTGTGTGTGTGTGTGGGCAGTGGTGGCTTGATGGTTACGGAAGCGCACTTGTACTCGAAAGATTGCAGGTTCAAATCCCTCACCAGCAAGTCACCACTGAGGTACCCTGAGCAAGGTACCCTCCCCAAGCACTGCTCCCTGGGCGCTGAATTAGCTGCCCCCTGCTATGTCATGAAAGTCACATATGGGTTAAATGCAGAGGACACATTTCATTGTTGCGCACTGTGTGCTATGCTGTGGTGTGTTAACAATGACCACTGATCACCAAATTCTAAATGTGTGTATGTATGAATTTATGTACAGTGCTCACAGAAAGTTGTGGGATGCTTGCTAAATTCTAGAAAAAATGTTGCAAATTACTTCAATAACAAAAGTCCCTTGACAAGCAATGTTGAGCCTAAGTGGACATATTGTATGCATTTCTAGTGACTGGCTCCCAAAGGCATACTAAACAAAAATGTCTGATGTTTTATGTTGTTATAAAGTTGTTCCTAATTAAAAAGCTTCCAGTGAGTCTGCTTGTCAATGAACTTTTTAACTCATAACAGCTCTTTTAGAACTATAATTTGGGCTTCAATTTATTAATATTTGAATATAATATTTTACTCAAAACTACTGGATGTTTCTAATGTGATATATGTATTTTGGCGTCGTATATCAAGTTAAACTAGTTTACTTTTTGATTCTTTATAGAAAAAGAAATTAAGCATTACAGCAAAATTGTGGGACGCCAGGCAATATGAGTGTTTCGTAGGTGAAAAACAATCAGAAAACACTTAGTGATTAATATAAAGAGGTTAGACTGGTGTGAACATGCATACATTTTGCTGTTCTTTAAAGTTCCTGAAAGAGGATCTGTTGCACTGAATATTCACTCCAATATTTAGGTTCTGGCTCCCATCATTTTCAAGAACAGTATCTGTACTTGGTGAGGATCGTCATGGTGATAAACACTTTTATGCTAGCTGTAAAAGTGCAATGACTGGGTCCTGGGAGTAAGATACCTACCTGATTTAAAGTGCCGGTACTAAGGTTACTCATCAGTGCATGATTTAGCCTGATTATGTGATTACACATTAAACACACTGGACATGATATTCAGCAGTACGAGAACAAGCCATTGTTAATTCCACTTTTTATGAATCATATCTTATGGTGTGTGACAACAGTATAATTTAAAATGTGCTATAGACACACTGTGACCTTAAATGTTCAGTACAGTATCTGTTGGTGTAAAATACACTTGGAAACTGCATCACATTATTACAGCTACATTATTACACATATGTCTTCCGAAAGATTAACATCATTTTTACTAACTAAAATTTTATGTCGTCTCATGAAATTAACTGCTCGGAGAGGCAGACGTGTGTCTTGACAGTATCATTATTAACGAATGACACAACAGAAAAACTGCCTGTTTCATTTTCTACATTGTTAGAAGCATTTAAACCCAAAGGTAAACACTGCCCAGGAATAACAGCCAAGCATTCTGGAGCGGACACCTAACATATAAACAACAGAAGTGCTGTCCAAAAGCCTTTTCCCTGACTGCATGTTGATTGACTTATTTTCAAATTGCTTGTGCAGCTCTCGCCTGTGAAGAGCCGTGTAGTGCAATGCCACATTGCTCACTGTCAGCTGGATGGCTTTGTTTGACTTTCAAGAACAAAGGAAATTTCAAAGACTCTCTCGTGTTACTTTGTTACTGCCAGGGTGCTTGATCACTATGGGTTCTCTCTCTGCACCAATTACTGGACTGCATTTTCAAAGAGTCTCTCAAGAGCCTTGCTTTCCTGCTGGCACTTCAAAGCACAGGGCCCACAATGAAGCCATTTGGGAAATAAAAACATCGGCATCTGCTATCATAACCAAAACCCCTTTCCAGTGAAAGTCACTATTACTGGATGGTTTTGGATCATTAAACTAAATCAAATTGCTGCCACCCACTTAAAAACCCGACAGACTAACGGATAAAAAAACTACTGTAGTTTCAAAGGTAATTTCTCAGTTTCTGAATTAAGAGCGGTTAGAAATGGCTTCCTTCTATTTAATGTGCTATATTTTAATAAGATTGTATTTAGGCCTGTAGCCAAAAGAGACTTTGGAATTTGTCCCATTTGAGGCAGCTGTCAAAATCTATATAACATTTTGCTAAAACAAATACAAGTAAACTAAAATTGAATTCTAAATGAACTACCGAACAAATTAGTGTTGAAATTCTGTTTTTATTAAGCTTCTGTTCCACTGGCAGATTTCTGTCACGAAAAACAATTCGTTTTTTCAGTTTTTTCTTTAAATTTGTTCCTGAGAAAGGTCCTAAAAAGGTTCTAAGAAAAGTCTACATTGGATTCACTACATGTTTTTAAACTGCAAAATTGTTTGCAAATGTGCATTATAATGATGAACTCCGTTGTCCTCATAAATTGATAGCATGTGTCAGTTGTTCGTAATTACCACAGGTAACATCCGGCCAGAAGCACCTGAGACTGCAGGGCTGAGTGCACACGTAGAAATCACACACAGGAATTAAGTAGAGAGTTTGAAATAGAAGTCAAGAATGGCCAAATAAAAATGTATAGATGGTGGACACTGTCACTGGATGACAAGTGTAAGAAAAACTTCAGTACGGTAGTTCTGAAGTGGAGGCACTGATGTAGGAAGTGAGCAGCTAAGGAGCCGCCCATGTTCAGCAGCATCAGCAGCCGATATAAAATAACACGAAAGATACATGAGATCATATTACTCGCTCAGTAATAATTATAAAAGTATTAATTAATATTTTTAACGGCCATAGGTCATAATTATTTTTAAAACTATTATTAAGTGAAATGTAATTATTTAATGACTTAAAAAAAAACTGTAGAATTGAAGAAAATTAAATACGCAATTATTTTGCACAAACAGCATTCAAATGTGTGTAAGTGTGCTCTTGAGCATGCAAAGATTTTATTTTTACCTTATTATATATATTATTACATATCCGAAATAAGAAAACATTGATGAATACTAGAATCTTCATGAAAACTGCGCAAGTGCATTTTAAGAAGAATTTTTTTTCTTAACAGTTGGTGAAGTGGCCACTTGTTTTTAAATAATCTCTGAAAAGAAAAAGAAACTCTGCAATAGCCACAGTGCATAATTTATTGCTTTAAAAATACAGTAACTTATTCATGCCAATAGCAAATAACCATTTTTCTGCTGTGACAAAGGAGCACAGTGACTCTTGACCAATGATCTAGATCCACCACTGATCTTTCATGCGCTTGCATTCAAGATGTAAAGCAGTGAATAAAAGTCAAGGTTTGAGCTGTCCTCTGTGTCCTACCTCCAACATATTTATTTGTCTTTCAGGAGAACACCGTAAATCAGGCCCAGTACAGCGCAATGGTACCTGTGAAGATGATGATATCCGAGAGTCCCACCGTTCATCTCGGCTTGGTTTTATAGCCAAATCGGTAATATCATAAATGAGGTCATAAAAGATAATGACAAATAGTCTTAGTTTCAGGGAATCTCTCAGGCCTGGTTCATTCCTGGAGAGATAACATCGTGATCATTGCTTTCTTTCTACAGTACAATAACTTAATGGGTATTTCCTACATAATGACAGTTTACAAACATATTTATTGATTCCCTGATAGCCAGATGATTTTTTAAGTATGTACATTTTATGAAGGCATGCACAGGGGAATCTTGTGAATTATGTTTTTCAAAGTTTTTCAAGTTGTGTTTTTCGCGGATTAGAGTTTCCACTAGCTTTGAAATCCATTATGGACCATTAAGCTTCAGCTAATTTAGTTGTAAATAAGCTAACATTTTTTTCGCAGGTAACATAAAGTTTAACTGTCAAAAAAATGTAATTCTAAAATCACACATATTTTCTCGTCTGTTGTGAGCTGGCCTGTCTATTTGGCTCACTACATGTAAACACAAGACATGATTAGTCAATAACTTGTCATATTTAAGGTAGTCTTGACTAATAAATGAATGAAGATAAAGGACACCCTTGTCACTACAAGATCTGAGTCAACCGTGGATTTGAGTTGCGCATGTGCTATTATTGAAAGAAAATTTATTACGGATACTCTGCAGATCATATCTTTAACAAATGGCATCCAAGTACAATGGGGGGGGGGGGGCGAGTCCGAGACCAGAGTTTGCATGACCGGAGCTAAGAAGGGCCTGGCTGCAGAATAGTGGACGATCTCCACTGTAGGGTCGGAAATCACATGACCTCCTTGCCTGGCCTGGATGACGTTACGCAAACTCCAGGATCGGAGGGGAAATTATTATAGGACATAGGCTATTATTATTATTCTCAATAATTATTATAATATTATAATAATAATGACTATGATTACACATATATAGTCGGGCCTGGAGTTACACAGCTCTGTGTGGGTCGCTGGGTAACACTGAAAAGGGGCTATGATTCCTGTCCAGGCTCAGTGTATGTGGAGCTTCTGTCTCTGTAGGTTTTCCCTATATGCCATGTTTTTTTGTCTCCAACTTCTGTATGTATGTATGTATGTATGTATGTATGTATGTATGTATGTATGTATGTATGTGCTCTGTAAGGGACTGGCATCCTGTCCTGAGGGTGCCCTGCCATGGGTTTCCTAGGAAACGCTTCAGGCTTGCTATAACTGCATCGAATAAACTCATCATGGCGCCTGCATTAGCGAAATCTACAGGTATGCTAGACCTTTATTAGTCAGGAGAATGCTAATGTATGTGGAAGTATAAATGAAAGCAGTGTGTAAATATATCATTTCTGTAATCCGAGATGTTATTTCTGTATGTGTCTGAGATACTTTTTCACTAAAACAATTGATTATTTACATTTTTCACTCATCAATATACATATTACAACAGAAATTCTCTGAAACTTTTAGATTATTTTCCATATGCAGTGTTCCAGCTTTTTAAGAAAATGGCAGGTTAATCCTGATTAAAAGTGACAAGATATTAACC
This sequence comes from Hippopotamyrus pictus, assembly GCA_026781145.1. Classification (NCBI taxonomy): domain Eukaryota; kingdom Metazoa; phylum Chordata; class Actinopteri; order Osteoglossiformes; family Mormyridae; genus Hippopotamyrus; species Hippopotamyrus pictus. Next base: position 26,699,581 of record JAODLC010000113.1, read on the forward strand.
AGCATTTTTTTCGACTATGCATAGTCAGCATTTAATTGAAGCAGCCATGTGTAAATATTGATTTTCTGGCACAGCAGTTCAGATGTGGATGAATCATAATGCCGAGACCGTCTGGTTTCTGTTTGCCAGGGTAAACGGCCCCTGCATTTGTGTCCCTTTGATGCCACCAGGGTTCCTGTTTAGTTCTGGTCAACAGATTATGCACCGGGACTTGTGAACATATATCCACGTTGGAGTTCTCTGACCTTAACCTACAATTTCTCTGACATGAACCTACAATTTCTCTGACATGAACCTAACTTAAATCCATTCATTTGAAATCTGCAATGAAGAAACAGCGTTTGTATGATACATGCATTTAAAACATAGTTTCCTGTTTGCATGCTAGGCAATATTATACACTGCTCAGCCAAAAAAGTAGTCGCCATTTGAATTTTTCGTTGGACCGCCTTTAGCTTTGATTATGGCGCACATTTGTCATGGCATTGTTTCCACA
>JAODLC010000113.1:26719128-26760271 GCA_026781145.1 Hippopotamyrus pictus
CCGGAGTACCCGGAGGAAACCCCACGACGACACGGGGAGAACATGCAAACTCCACACACATGACCCAGGCGGAGACTTGAACCCAGGTCAAGCATAGGACATTTTATGCTATATGAACAAATGTGATTCAGGCATTTAATTGTAGATATCTGATTATTATAGTCATTGCCTGACCTATATGCCAGGCGAATAAATAGGGTTTATTGATAGCATTTTCAGCCAGTTGAAAGATTGCCATACCTGTTCCAGAGCATATGTCACATTTCGAGATGCTAACTACTCCTTCCTGCAGAGATGAACATCTCGACATGGGTGAATTCCATTGCAGGGTACATATACTAGGGTCAGTTGGAAGACACCAGTTAGCCTCGCTACATGTCTTTGCTCTGTAGGAGGAAAACAAACATAAAACGGAGAAAAACAACAGGCATCTGCCACATACAAAGTGGGGTGAGATTGGAACCCTTAACTCCAGAGGTAAAAGGCAGCAGTGATAACCACTGAGTCAGCAATTCTCATTGAAATTGTGAGTTTATGGTGATTGGCAGTTTGTTCAGCACTGCAATATAAATTCATGCATATTCATGGTTTGTCCTTAGATTTAATGCATGCATTTGCAGATTCTCCTTTCTGTCCTGGAATTATACTAATGGCAGCAGCATTCTCAGATAACAGCAGCTATTGTGCAAACCCTGAAAAACTGCCAGTAGGCTTTCAGTAATATAGGGTGACTAGATAATCCATGTCTGTGAGGACACAATTTCAATTAAAATGACCTGGAGTGAGTTCTTCAATAGCAGTGTCTCTTAACGTGTTACAATGACTTGAAAGGGAACCTTTCTTAAGTCGTTCACTGTCCTGTGTCTGGTCCCCGAAACTATCCATTAAGTGGTTGCTTGAGGGGTAACTTCTTTAGTGCGACGTAACTAGCCGGAGTCCAAGGTGGTAGCACTGGATTGAGTTAGGAAATATGAACATCCCTGTTCATGACGGTTGTGATGTGCATGAGCTTCCAAGCGAGTGAGAAAGGTTATTAAAAAGAAGGAAACTGAGGTCATGAAGTACAAACGTGGAAGAGAAATCCACACGTTATTAACATTTTTTTATTGACTCCTAACCATTTAACCCCTGATATAATTTTGGAAAATATCATTGAAAAGGCAAGTAGATGTTCAATAAAGTCATTCATTGCATCCATCCTAATGTGCAATGTGCAGTTTTATTCTTTGCATGAAAACACTCTCATTAATGTTGTGTTGTTATTAACATTATTAGTCAGTTGCAATTGTTGAATTCTTAGAGTACAGATTGCTTAACAGCTTGAGATGGTATTAGGTGCAACTGCTGATTTCAGAGGCGTGCTGACCGAAAAGTGGGGGGGGCAGCAGTAGCGGGGAAAGCTGACAACATCGCTAAGTGATAGCTAAGAGTGGTGCAGTGCAACCTTACAAAAAAGGTATCGTTTGTAAAGAACCATTCAGGGAACACACTGAAACATTAAGGTACAGCTTAATGTATAACTTACGAATGACACAGCGTTAGCAAGGTTTTGGAGAACGCACTTGTGGATTTCACTTTAGCACTTGAGTTCTTGCTGTGTGCTGATTGGTCAGTCTTCTATAATTATGCATGTGTCACTAATATTAATGTGAAACAGCTGGATGAGTCGTTCAATCAAGGAAACAAACCAGTCAAAGCACAAAAACTGAACGATTTATTTTACTTTGTAAAACCTGAAGTAGCTCAAGGTGTCCTTCCTGACAAGGATTATCTGATTACTCTACAGTAATATCATTACCTTTCTAACCTTAAGTCTCTCTTCTTTTTATATGAAACTGTACACCTTGTGAGTATTCAGCTGTGGGCCTGCACAAGACAAAATGGGGCTGAAGTTGTCTTCTGCATGCATTGCTGGGTCACTGTCCTGTTCAAGTCATCTCTGAAACGGGCAAGACATCAGTATTAGGTGACATTTGTGGAGGGAACAAAGGAGAGAGTGCAAGGACAGATGGGAATGTCTTAGGGTCTCAGCACACCTGCAGGGAGATGGATGCTTAGCTTATGCAAAGTTGCCAGTGGTACAAGTGCAAAGGACTTGGTGCCACTCAGGGAATTAAGCAAAAATTGTAAACAGAGGCTGGGATTGTTGTGTTTTGACAAAGATATTAATCTCACACATTTTTCTTTTTTTTTTTGCACATTCACATTTACATAAAAATAATGTTTTGGGGGGTAGACCTGACTGTTTCATTGTTCTCTCCTTCCTCTGAGTCCACAAAAATGAAGTTATTCTGTGGTTCTGTCTAAAGTCCTCTGACGTACGAGCTGAGTAGAAGCCGGCTCTGTGGATTGGAGATGACATTTCACAGGCTATGGATTCCTGGCAGATTGCTTTCCTACAGATTGCCTAAAGATTACATTTTTATTAATCGTCCCTGCAAGCTGAGAAACCAGGGCCTGTACGAAGCAGGCAGAATCCTTGAGCAGCAAGAGCGAGGCCAACTCTGGTTTGTGCATCACCACAGACTCTGGAGATGGAGGGATGAGGAGCCCTTGTCATTGGATTTGGGGGTGACACTATTTCTGTAGGTTTTTGGGGTACCTTTCTGTTCCTCCAGGTCAGATTCAGCTTTGATTCTATGTTAATAATTGTTTTAGCAAAGAAATTTAGCTAAGGTACAGTGAAGACCAACTTGTCCGCCGGTCCATTATTGAACAGGCTAAGACACCAGTGAGAAGAACATCTTCAGTCACAAAGCACAGGAAGTCAGACATCCTGCTGCATGCATTTAGCTATTTCATGCATAGTGCCGTAAGCTATTATAATGCAGATCCACAACTCTCACAGTTCAACAAACCAAATTATTACCCAATGACATTAACATCTCCCTCATCAGACATATTGCTTTAAATATTATTATCACCACGGAAACTAAAGTGCCCTCATTCTGTCAGTGATGATAAATGGTAATTAAAGAGGCATCGCTGTAAAAGTTATGAGCTGATAAATAATGAATTTCAAATTTTAGGTAGAAGATATTAGGGAAAAAAAAAATGCCATTCACGCACACCTTTCCAAGGTTTTAAACATCCCAAGTCATGCAAAATCCAAGAAAAGGTAATAAAAAAACAAAACGTGCACTTGTCCAGGTTTACCCCCTGTGCCTGCAGTGATTCTCACTCCTAACAACTGGAATTGAAAAAAGGTTGTCATGGCAACACATCTGCAGGGTCAGCACGGGCTTATTGAACAGAGCCGGACATAAAACTGCAGAGCTCTCTCCCTCGCTTCCCTGGCAAGCCAAAGAAGCGAACACGGCAGTCAGTCCACCTCACTGCACAGTGACACCATGTTCAAGGTGGACCACCCTACTCACCTGAATACAGCACAACGAACATATTTACCAACTTGAACATATAACAGGATAACCTTACCCATGAAAATCATAGGAATTATTCTTGTTTGCTGATGTCCTTTTGCTATGTTTCCACATGGAATTTGAAGAGTGTGAAGAGTGTACTGTATAAAAGGATGTTCAATGTGCATACGTTTTTTTTCCCAACATAAAATGAGCTTTCTGGCACAAAATCTCAACCATAGTTTTTGTCTACCATTGTTTTCACACATCATTGTGAACAGGGGAGGGTTTATGAAGTCACCAGGGACACAGGGACGTGCACCAAACCAATGTACACCTGCTACTCATTTTAGGCTTATAAACACAATGTTGCCAGTCAAAGAATGTTATTCTCCGTTGAAACAGATACTTCAATGGCTTTGGCAAGATAGCCAGTGACATAAACCAACTATTCATTTTGAATGTTTAGATGAGGGAGTTTTTTTTTTTTTTTGTCCGTCTAATTTCTAGTCACAATGCATTCTTGTGATGCACTCATGTGAAAATTAATTGTGAAGGTGTTGGTTTCACCTGTCACACCATATGGACTTTCGATTGTTCTGATTCAAGCTGGCAGTATTTTACAAAATGCTCCACGTCTACCTGAGGAGTGACATGGGCTGGTGGGAGAAGGTAAAGCTTCTCTTTAGTTCCTTTTGTTTCCCTGCTAATTTTGGACTCGCTCAGCCGACAGGAGTCTCTTTGTGTCCCTGACAGCAAGGCTGCCATTAAGTCTCTGTGAAGCAGTTGCTTTAAAGGCTGATTCTCGCATTGCTTCTGCCAGAACAATTGCCCCTGACATCCAAAGGCTTGACGTAATTTGAATGCTTAAAATATGATCCACCTGTTCCGAATGAGTACCCACTTTCCTTAGTCACGCAGTGGCTTGCTAGGTAACGGAAGCAGTTGTCTACATTTGTTATTACTCTCATTATTTTCCAGCAGTGTTCCAGCTGAAGCAATTGACACTATATATTTTTCTCATATTTTTGGCAGAAAACCTAATTTTTAACTTTTTCCTTCTGTAAAACGATTTATTCATTTATTTTGAATAAGATCACTTAGTTTTAGTTAGGCCAATCAGCAGATCATTTTAAGGAGCTTGCAGTCTGCATATTTAGAACCACTTCCGCAAAAATTTAGTACATTTCAGTTATTTTCTTGTAGCAATACAACATGAACAGACATATTGTTCTGATTGTAGGAGTCTATACTGTATGCTTGTCATATAATTTACACATTTACAGTGTACAGAATACGCAGCACTGAAATGCAAAGTGATGAAATATAACCAGCTACATGTCAATGGTCAGTCTCAGGGTGGATTCTAGTCAATACTATAATCTTACAAGGTACCACTGCTTCCTGACCTCATGGGGACTCGAACTCCTCCACACTTTCCTGGGCAGCACACAAATAATAGCAGATCGCCAAAAACTTTAGGCTCCTCATCATCGAGCATGAGAACCTTTGAAAATAGACTTTGGAGTTTGAGTAATTGCTCCCCTTCAAGCCATCTGTTTTTGGGGCGATCCATTTTCTTAAACAGCGACTCTGTCTATTGCTTCTTTCGGATTCCTAGGTATCTCTGCAGTCAGAATGTAGGAGGTTCTGGCACTGGCACATGATTAGAGACCTTCCTGCAGAGAGGCACAATGAAGCCGACATGCTGAGCTGTCAACCCCCTTATGCTGGTTTCCGTCTGAATGAACTCTGCTCCTCCCTCCTTCCACCTGGCAGACGCAGAGTCCACACATCCCTCATTGTAATACATGCTCGGTGCCTCGCCACTCTCCGCTTCACTGACTCTTAGTGGCCACCTGGCCCTCCTTGTCTCATCCATCAACTTGATTGCGCCTCCATTTCCCATGATCCTGCCTGCTAAATGACAGCACAGAGTTTGCTGGTTACCAAACAGGCAGCAGCCATGTGCTCTAGTTTCTCTGCATTACAAAATATCGTGGTCTATAGATATGACACTAGACTGACCACTGTCAACATAACGGGACAGTATAGGCAGGTGAAAAATTTGCATGTACAGTTCAATTGGTAAAACCAGTCAAGAGAGTCGAGACCCTGAAACTCTTCTGGACCAAGTGTAGCATGATGATAGACCGCAGTCTGTTTATGTAATGCTTCAGAGGAAAGCACTCTTATTATATATATTAGTTCAATGACACATTAATCTATTGGACTGGTTTTAAAGAAGATTGAGAATCCTGCAGAACTGGGTGTGTGTTGTTTTTGTTTCTTTGATCAAGGCTCCAAAAGGATCGCTCTTGGTAATCTGAACGACTTAGAAGCCAGTCATCATCATGGGCCAAGGAATCACTATGATCCCTGAATACGTGCTCTCTTCTAATTCTTCCCTAAGCTATGTCTTCCAATAACGCAAGAGCTGCCATGGTAGTTGTAATTGTTCGGTCATTTTCTGCATGTTTTATTGTTACAAATTGATTAAAAATCAGGTGCCGTACATTTGCAAACAACATACAATTAATGTCGGTGTATTGGATAAAGTCAGCGTCATGATTGTGAGTTTAAAAAGGGAAACCACAGTAGCAATGAATTACCACTGAGTGCTGTCCGTTTACAAAACCGAGCAGAAACGTGCGTACGCCATGGCTGGAGCTGCCGTGAGAATGTGCGTAGCGGTATGCCAAGTTTCGTTTTTATACATCTCGACGTGAGCGTGGAAACGGACGTACGCAACATTCTCGTGCGTACGAGAATTTATGTACAAGGCCCCAGTTCAAGAGAAAGAGATGTCAAAACTCAGGGGAGCTTAGAGGAAGAGGGCCTGATTACACTACAAAGTGCAGAGCTGTCTCAGAACATCTTGCATGCCACTGTCCCTGAAATGAGGAAGCCACCCGGGCGGGGTATACTGCCCCCAAGCCTCAGCCAGTAGTACCAGTGTTTTCAGCCGTTTGGGGCACAGAAGCAACATGGAAAGTTCTGTTGCTGCAGTCAATGTCAATTCAAGGCTATTCATCTTTTTTTTCTGCACACACTGCATAATGTGCTATTTGATAGCGAATATGTGGGATACCTGATATAAATCCTGATTATACTGCGTGACATTTCAAACAAATGCTTCTTCATTAAGGTTGCGCAGTCGCAACCTTTCTGGAATGTGCCAATATCTGTTAGGGAACATGGAGAGAGACTGACCGAGGGTCTTTGGGCGAACATTCAGCCCACGGGTAAAGGGGGGTTGGTGGTGGCTGGAACACTACGTCACATGACATTGCATTTATTTTGCAAAGCAGGGTCATCTAGTCTCTAGCTAGCAACACAACATTTCTCTGCTCTTCTCTGCTGTTAGCTTCACCAGATTCATACGTACAGCGTGGCCGTGTTAGAAAATGACAGGCGACGGGCTGAGGTGCTCATCTCACAAACGAAGCTCCCCTTCTCCTGAGCCTGACGGAAGAACTCCAGAGACCCGACATAAAACCCCCTCAAATCTGCACAACACTACAGTCACCCCGTCCGTCTCCGGAATAAATGACAGGCCCAGCTCCCACAATCCCACATCCATTTGTTTTCTGTACTGAGAAACTGCTTTTTTGCCACATCCCTGGGCACATCCATGAGCTATTCTGATGTCATTCTTTATATCATTGCTTTGAGGTAAGGGACTTCACTTTGCAGGGTCGGGGGGGGTGGTATAGTGCCTATCAGATGACAAGCAGGCATGGAAAATGGGTGGATGGATGGATATTACCTTATAAGGGTCTGTGTGACAGCGAACAAGTGTACGCATCTCAGACGCTACCAAGCTGGATGAGTCCTTAAATGATCAGTGTAGGCATGTGAAAACCATAAAAAATATTAATAAGTAAACAAAACGTTCTGAACACATAGTCACAAAATCATGAAGGTATCTGAAATAAGGGTACGATTTAGCAAGCAACATTTTCGTTTAAATTAAAAATACATAATTTTTGGAGATGATGCTGTCATACTCTTTGAACAATATGTAGGTTGATAAAAAAGATTAAAAAAATAATTAAAAACAGTGAATATCTTGATTGCTCCACAGGTTAGAAAATATGTATAATAATAAATAAATCATGTGGAAAAAAATTATACTACTATACTTAGTAATTATACTTAGTCCACGCTAGTTCTGTCGAATTGAACGTTGTGAAATTCTAATGTTTTCATATTTAACATTTGTATACTTATCTTAATAGATAGTAGTGAATTACTGCTGTTATATGTCATTGTGTTAAAGGTTAGTAGTTTAATAAATCGTATAGAGTATAACAGCACAGAATAATACTGCATTGTGTTCATTGTATCCATAACAGAAGAATAGTAAAACTTCAGCAACTGAGAACATTTACGTATATTGTAAATGTTTTATTGTGTCACATGACACATTACAGCTGTCAGGAATCCTTGTTGCTAAGCATGTCGCAAGGTACCAAAGGACTTAAAGAAATTCAGCACAAGAAGGACAGCTGACCCAGTGAACCCAATTACCAGCTCATGCATTGTTCTTACAGCTTTTGTGAGGGGAGATGATGGATAATTGTTTTCTGGAAGATGTAGGAATTTTGGGAGAGGGAAGGATTTGCCGATTACAGCTGCCCAGTTGACATCAGGAGGATGCAGGGGAAGGGATTTGTCTTCTCTGTGATCTACACTGACTCCTCTGTGATTTACACTAACTCTGCCATGATCTACACTGACTCTGTGCACACCAAGTCGCCCCCCCCCCGGCTGATCTGCACCACCACAGACATAGCCTCTCATGTTTCTCCCACACCTACGCGTGTTTTTTTTTTTTTTTTACCTGCACTCCAGTATCCGTATTCAACCCCAACCGTGAAGGCAGAGAAAGTTGGGAGTCTCCGCTTGCAGTCCCATCTCTGCCACTTCCACATGTTTCTTGAGACATTGCTTCAGAAAAATCATCACTTTATCTCAAAGGCATTTGCTGAGAGATAATTAAGGCCTGAAGGAATGCACGCCCTTATTCTCTTCTCATAATTGCTTTTCCAGCATCTTTGTGGAAGTGTGTCTGGCTCATTCGGAGGCGTATCCCCCCCCCCCGTGAGCCCCCTCTGATCCTCCTGTGTCCCCCCCATGACCCGCTTCAAAGTAGGGCCCATCCACCCCGCATCCACCCCTACTTTCCCATGCAATAAATGTAAGGCATACTGCTAGGAGGGCGAGTGTGTGAAATACATTATAGCAATTGAATTTTAACTGCATTGTACCATCTTCTAGTCACTGTACCTTCATGTTTGAGCTGCACCACTAGAGTTTTTCTGCAGAACACACCCTCACAGTATAACATTCATTTGCATTTCAAACCACTCACTCTTCTGGGTTGCGGGGGGTCTGGAGCCTATCCCAGACGCTACAGGCACAAGGCAGGGAACAACCAAGGATGGGGGGGGGGCAGCCCATCACAGGGCACACTCACAATTTAGTAACTCCAATTAGCCTCAGCATGTCTTTGGACTGTGGGGGGGAAACCAGAGTACCTGGAGGAAACCCCATGGTGACAACATGCAAACCCCACACACGTGTAACCCAGATAGAGACTTGAACCCGAGTCACAGAAGTGTGAGGCAACAGTGCTAACCACTGCACCACCATGCCACCCACTGTATAACATGTTATTACAAAATGGTCTGCTGATTGTCTTTATACCACTGCGTCTACATTTCAAAGGACATGTAAATGTCATAGGGCTAAAATCATTCAGAATTAGCTTGCATTTTATCAAACACCTTTTGCAATGTGTGCACTAGTCGCCAAAATGCTGGAAACACACTCTTTAAAAATGACTATCGGTACACGAATATCGGAGGTAATGTTTATAAACAATCAAAGAATGTTACAAATATCACACACTGGACGATTCAACAATTGAATAAAGTTCTGCAATCTATAAAACTCTGAAGTGTTTCCACAAATTTGGCCACTAGTGTACATCTGGACACTTGCATTGAGAACTTACTTGCTGTCATCACAACCAGATCAGTCATGGGATTTGGCCTAGTCTGTGTCCATTGAGCCCGTGTATCTGATACCCTTAAGTTTAACACTATTTGGTTTTTATCAGAGCACATAGGGTTCTGTTTAATACAGGCTATCATGACCATGAAAAATGCTGTGCTCTGTTTACTTCCCCCTTAGTCTTAAGCTCATTGAAAAGGTCTGCTCTCTTATTGCAAAGTAGGAAATTAGCTATGGGCTGCAATGCACAATGCATAACCATGGATTTTATGTACTTTCACCACCCTCTGTAAAACTGTTCAAAAGAACAATAAATCCAAATACAATAAACATCTTAAACATAAAATTATAGTACACAATAATAAAAATAATTATAAAGTAATATTAAAGTAACTACTGTTCTGTACAATAAGCTGAGGGACCGCTGAAGGCGCACAATGTTTTCATGAACGTCACAAATTAGTACACGCGTTCATTATTACGGACAATTGTATTTAACCCAAATTTAATATATAATGAGCTTTATGACAGTCTGTTCATAAGTACGAGTTGTCCGTAAATCGGACATACATAATCCAGGGAGAAAAGCTGTGCAGTCGTATAAGGACATGGAAGTTACACAGCCGGGGAAGGGAAGGAGTCAGAGGCACTATCCTGGAAACATACAGTGATCTCTTTACTTGTCACCTCTCTGCAGTAAAATATACAGCATCCCTGACCAGGTTAAGCCAATAAAAGATGCATGGATGGCCTCTCATTTTGCAATATGACATATCTTTAATGTGAAGTGCAATTCATTTCATTAAGGCTGAAGATCGTTCAATCGTTAAAAAATGCTGTCATACTTGAGTTTAGGGACTGCGTGGGAAGGAAGGTATGTGCTCTTCAATACTGATTACTAACTCGCCTGTTCACATACAGTATTATACATACATGTTATGTTTCCTGCCAGTTTGGGCTGTAACACCTCCCTCACCTCCTGAGCCGTTTGTGGAATAAGCCAATTCTATTTTAACTGTATTGGTGACAAATATCTTTTAAGGCATAAGTAAAAGGCAAAACAGACTTTCATATATAATTCAGATAATAAAGTCACAATTTTTGTGATGCCCAAACTAAGTATAATACTAACAGCTAGCATCTTGTCTAACAGAAATTAATAAATTATCATTAAATATGAACTATTGGTATCATAATATTTCTAATATCTTTTCTGATTTATTGCCTATGGATTGGGGGATGTTGTGTGGTTCAGTAGGTAAAGGTACTTTGTCTCTGATTAGAAGGTTGTTGATTCAAATCCCTGCATCAGCTGAGTGATTTCACTGTTGGAACTTTGAGAAAGGTCCTTTTTTTTCTTTCTTTTATTTGAGAAAGGTCCTTAAACTCCAAATAATCCATGGGGTATCTGACCCATGTTTCTCAAACATGTACATCACTTTGGATAAAAATAAAATGACTGACCTATGTAACTGATTTCCATCATATGTTAAACCTGTTACCACAGTCAAAACCATATACATTGAAAAGAACTTTAAAAAAAGCAATTTATTTTCATTTGTTCTTAAAAATGTGACACGTGTTGCATGTTGAATCACAACAAATTCAGATCGTGGGAAATCGAAAAAGAATAAAGAAGACTAATTAAGCAAAAAAAAACTTTTTAAAACTATGTTATCAAACATTCACATTCATATTGCTCTTAAATAGTATTCATATATGCAAACTAATAAAAAAAATGTTTTTGTTAAAATTCAAAGATTTACTGTAAATGATAGTTGATACAACATTACGGTTCAATTGCTAACATAGACAGTATAACAAGTCTAATCCCCAGTGTCAGCTTCAAATTAAGTCTATGAACAAACTTGTTAGTTTCACCACACAAAATTACAAGAGAGAGAAAGAAACTCTGCAATCTCAATAGACAGCTAGACAAAGTAGGGCTTCAGTATTTGTTGCTGTGTTGACTGACCTCAGATGGTCCTTGGCATTATCCAAAGCTGTGCAGTTAAAGAAGCGCCTTACAAAAGTAAAGAACAGCAAGAAAAATGAATCTGAAGCTGAACGTTGCCAGAGTGTTTGAAAGAAGAAACAAAGGCGATATGTAATACTAGAAAAAAATAATCCTGTCTTTTACCACTCTGCCTCATATTAGCAAAACTAAAAATACCAAATACATTTTTCGTTTTTTATGTTTTGCACAAAAAAGCAAAAGTTTGTCTTTGTGCTCCAGGAAGCGTAGTCTTGGGGACTTCACCACATATAATAGCATCGTGTTGTGTCCACCTGGCTGGATTTGTTCTCCAAGGATCCGTCTTTGTCCTTCTCACTGTCTGCTTCTCACAGGTTAATGAGAGGAGGATATAGCTCATTCAGTGGAATGAAGGAGGTTTTCTGCATGTATTTTTTCAATGAGTGGTGGTAATTCTTCCTCTTCCACCTCTTCGCAATGTATACTGAAACGGAAGCAAGACTAATGATGGCAAACATTGTCCCCATTGCAGCTGCCAGGGCAGTGCTGGTCCCTTCATCTGAGATGTCTACAGCAAAAGCCGCGTTCTTTGTGGTGACATTGACACAGGATCTTTGTGTCTGCTGGTGGATGTTGGAGACTGTAAGGCACACTTCATATTCAGTGGATGGCTGCAAGTGGGTGAGGTTGTACTCATGAACATCAACTGGGACCCTGGCCGTGTAAGTAATGTGTGGGTTATCTATCTTCATGGTTGCTGAAGACCACTTCAGGTTAGAGGTCATAACATTAGAGTTTATTTTCCAGGACACTAAGATAGAGTGAGACTCTGTCTGCTTGACATAGATCTTCATGACCTGAATACTGTCCATCAAGGTCCCATTGACTCATATTGTAGCAACTCGTGTGTCGGTACCTTCTGTATTCTGGACCACACAATTGTACTGGCCTGAATCTTCCACTTGTATATGAGAAATACAGAGAGTACCTTCGCTGCTCAGCCAGAACTTGTCAGATAAGGTTTCAAGTGTGATTTTGTTTCCCAGTGGCGTCACGCAGTAAATCTCAGGCTCGGGTTCTGTCATGGCACGGCAATCTAAATTGACTCTCATATTGATGTCCAAGTTGAGGTGGTTGGGGTAAGTTTCACAGGATATCATAGGCAAGTACTGGACAGAGGGATCTTGTATTTTATGTTCCTAATGTCCTGGCCTTTATACTCTGATGGACAGGCTGCGTGAAGCAGATGATGGTCTTTGCAGAAGGCATAAATATTCTGTTTTGCTTCTTCCCCAGTTTTGGACTGTGGTCTAGAAACCAGTTATGGGACTTGTAGCTGCTCTGTTTCGGCTTCTTTCATCACCAATGCACAAGATGAGTTTTTTTTTCTTTTCTTTGTTGCTTAATTAGTTCTTTTATTTCTCATGCTTACTGTGTGTGCTGTGCTGATCCCATCACTATCTAAACCCCATTATTCCTCAAGTAAAAACTCCAGCCTCAATACATTTATCCTTTCCAGCACAGTCTGTCCGTGTGTTACATGATTCCCCCTGACCATTGCTACTCAAAGATACTCGAAACCAGTTTTCTGTCACTGTGTTGGTGACAAATATTTTTAAAGGCATAATCAAAGTCACAGGCAAAACAGATTTTCATTTATAATTTAGGTAGATGTCAAAGGTACAATACTTGCGATAGCCAAACGAAGTATAAAACCACAGCCTAGCACTGGACTCTAGGATGAGTAATATCTTTTCTATAATAACACGAATTAGTAAATGCTAAATATACTAATCATCCATTCTGTAATCTTTTTGATATGTTTTCTACGAATTCATATTCAAAAATAAATTATTATTGATTAAACTAGATTACTTATTTCCATTCAATGTTAATTCTAATATTGCTGTCAAAAATACATGAATTGAATAGTACTTTAAAAAAAAGGGTAATTTATTTTCATTTGCTCTTCAATATACAACATGTGTTGCGTCTTAAATCACAACAAAATGAAGTGGTCATTGACAGATCCTAGCAAACAAAAATAGAATAAACAATAGTAATTAAGAAAAAAAACTTAGTAGTCCATTTGCCTAATAACTATGTTATCAAACATTCACATTTATATTGCTCCTAAACAGTACTCATATAGCAAAGTAATTTCAAAAAGTTTTTGTTAAAATTCAAAAATTCAAATAATAGTTGATACAACATTACAGTACAATCGCTAACGCAGACAGTATACCAAGTCTAATCCCCACTGTCAGCTTCATATTAAGTCTATGAACAAACTTGTTAATGTTTCAGTGCACAACAGTTAAACTGTTTCACAAGAGAGAGAAAGAAACTCTGCAATCTCAATAGACAGCTAGACAAAGTAGGGCTTCAGTACTTGTTGCTGTGTTGACTGACCTCAGATAGAGTCCTTGGCATTATCCAAAGCTGTGCAGTTAAAGAAGCGCCTTACAAAAGTAAAGCACAGCAAGAAAAATTAATCTGAAGCTGAACGTTGACAAACTGAGTGTTTAAAAGAAGAAACAAAGGCGATACGCTATACTAGAAAAAAATAATCCTGTCTTTTACCACTCTGCCTCATATTAGCAAAGCTAAAAATACCAAATTTGCCATTTTTCCTTTTTTATCTTTTGCACAAAAAAGCAAAAGTTTGTCTTTGTGCTCCTGGAAGCTTAGTCTTGGGGACTTCACCACATATAATAGCTTCGTGTTGTGTCCACCTGGCTGGATTTGTTCTCCAAGGATCCGTCTTTGTCCTTCTCACTGTCTGCTTCCCACAGGTTAATGAGAGGAGGATATAGCTCATTCAGGGGAATGGAGGAGGTTTTCTGCATGTATTTTTTCAATGAGTGGTGGTAATTCTTCCTCTTCCACCTCTTCGCAATGTATACTGAAACGGAAGCAAGACTAATGATGGCAAACATTGTCCCCATTGCAGCTGCCAGGGCAGTGCTGGTCCCTTCATCTGAGATGTCTACAGCAAAAGCCGCGTTCTTTGTGGTGACATTGACACAGGATCTTTGTGTCTGCTGGTGGATGTTGGAGACTGTAAGGCACACTTCATATTCAGTGGATGGCTGCAAGTGGGTGAGGTTGTACTCATGAACATCAACTGGGACCCTGGCCGTGTAAGTAATGTGTGGGTTATCTATCTTCATGGTTGCTGAAGACCACTTCAGGTTAGAGGTCATAACATTAGAGTTTATTTTCCAGGACACTAAGATAGAGTGAGACTCTGTCTGCTTGACATAGATCTTCATGACCTGAATACTGTCCATCAAGGTCCCATTGACTCGTATTGTAGCAACTCGTGTGTCGGCACCTTCTGTATTCTGGGCCACACAAGTATACTGGCCTGAATCTTCCACTTGTATATGAGAAATACAGAGAGTACCTTCACTGCTCAGCCAGAACTTGTCAGATAAGGTTTCAAGTGTGATTTTGTTCCCCATTGGCGTCACCCAGTAAATCTCAGGCTCGGGTTCTGCCATGGCACGGCAATCTAAATCGACTGTCATACCGATGTCCAAGTTGAGGTGGTTGGGGAAAGTGTCATGGGATATCATAGGCAAACACTGGTCAGAGGGATCCTGCAGCAATACCTCCCTGACGTGCTGGCCCTTATACTCTGGAGGCATAGCACAAAACATGGACAGGGGCTCCATGAAGCGGATGCTGGTCTTGTTAGAGTTCATCCACTGAATGACACAGTCACATCGTAATGGGTTGCTGTGAATGCTGATTTCCCGCAGATTAGGCAATGACTCTATGGTCTTCTGGTACAATGAGTTCAGGGCATTGTTGTTCAGCATTAGACTCTCCAGGGAAGGGACATCCCGAAACGCCAGGCGATTGACGTAGGAGAGCTTGGGGTTGTTGGTAGCCTCCAACTTAGTCAACTCTGGGAGATTATCAAGTGCATAACGATCGATGGCGACTAGTTCTGCCATGTTATTCACACCAAGCTCTTTCAACCTAAGCATATTTCTGAAGTCTCCTTCTTGGATTTTGTGCACAGGGTTTTTGTTTAAATCCAAGAATTTTAGATTGGGAACTTTTTGTAGTGCAAGGTGTGGAACACTAACCAATTTGTTGTCGTAAAATGAGAGACTCTCTAGATTGTCTAATCCCACG
This sequence comes from Hippopotamyrus pictus, assembly GCA_026781145.1. Lineage (NCBI taxonomy): Eukaryota > Metazoa > Chordata > Actinopteri > Osteoglossiformes > Mormyridae > Hippopotamyrus > Hippopotamyrus pictus. Next base: position 26,734,633 of record JAODLC010000113.1, read on the forward strand.
AGTGCTTTCCCAGGAATGTCAGTCAAGTCCATTCCGGCCAGCACCAGGCTTCTCAAGTTAACTAAAGGCCTGAAATTCATGTCTAGAATACCAACTACAGGGTTTTCCCCAATCATTAGGATTTCAAGGTTGGGGGTTGACTCAAACCAGTGGCTGTTAATGACTTTCAGTTTGTTTGAGTTGAGGTGGAGCCGCAGGAGGTTTTGCAGGCCAGAGAATGCATTGGGTGAAATGGAGTTGATCTGATTGTGGTTGATGTAGAGCTCCTGCAAATTGGTGAGGTCTTGAAGGCAATGGTCAGGCATCTCTGTGATCTGGTTCTCCTCCAAATGAAGTGTAGTGAGCTGAGACATGTTGGTCAGGCCAACATCTTGGATGCTGGTGAAGTTGTTCTGGGACAGGTCCAATTCAGTCAAGTTGAAGAGCTGCTCCAACTCCTCACTGGTCCTAGCAATGTAGTTACTCTGCAGCAGCAGCACCTGTGTGTCACTAGACAGGTTACCGGGGATGTGAGTGAGGCGTAAATCATTACAGTCCACCGTGGTGGCCTCTCTGTAAGTGGACTGAGGTGTGAACCAGGGCCGGATCTCACAAACACATAGGTGTGGGCACTGGCTGCTCTGCACTGAGGACAGGCACGCCAATGCCAGAAGCAGACCCACGCACATCTGGTCCACCAGAATATGTGATGAAAGGCCACTCATTCCGCCTATCTGCTTTCTTAATGTACAGTGGAGGAAATGTTCTTAAGAACAGAGTGCCCTCGAGAGCTGGTGTGCGACTCTCCTCAGCTTGAAATGTCCATTCGTAGCAATCCAAAGCAAAGGATCTAGCTTCCACCACAGACAGTAGCTGTTAGTATAAGAAGCCACTCAATAGCAGTGACCCAATGCTTTGTTTCCACGTTTCACTGTGTTCCCTTCTGCTCAGTGGCCATCAGTCTGCAGGACAGGTCTAAAAAACAAAGATCAGAAAGAGTTAAAGCATTGCTAGACTGCGATTAATCTTGCTTACCGAGTAATATTTTGAAAATCATAAGAGCATGATAAATATATAACTGAATGCCGACCAAATGTCCCTCAAATGGACAGTTTGCAAAATAATGTGCATAGATATATATACAGTAGTTTAAAAATAGTAGAAATGAGAAATATGGTGGGGATGAAAATGATCGACCTGTAAGCTAAATATTTTAAGCGTAATACACATGGAGTCAGTGATCATAACCCTAACCATCCATCTTCAAACCGCTTACCCTGGTTAGGGTCATGGAGGGCACGGGGTCTGTCCCAGGACAGCACATTTGTTTCGCACAGCCTGGACAAGGTATATACACACTTACATGCTATGGGCAATTTAGAGATATCAGCTGCATGTCTTTGGTGTTTGTGAGGATACCCGAGTACCCAGTAGAATCTGGGGTGACAATGAGAACCACATGCGCAGAGCAGAGGTTCTAAATCCCAGGCCTGGAGGTGTGAGGCCACTGTGCTGCCCACTAGAGTCAATGATGGTCAAGGTAATTTGAGGGAAATTATAGAATCTGAATCTTATCAATCTCAATTTTACCATACTGATCAATTTTTTTCTGCTTATGCAAATACTGTGATTTCATACAATATGTCTAATATAATTTGGTTCCAAAATTTTAAAGCAAACACACAAAAGTAAATAGAAGATACCTCCAGACGTGGTAGTGAGTACAGTAAGACTAGATAAAATGTTTCTTGTGAACTATTATTCTAAATGCATGTTTCAGTGCTTCACAAACTTCTTTCTGACAACAATTATTTTATTTAAAACACAAGATGAATCCTTCTGCTGCTGGGTGATACGTGCGCAGATTCTTTTATAATCAGTAGAATATTACAGACCTTAGTCTTATGTCAAAATGTAATGCATTTTAAAGAGTTTTCAATCTGGCTAAAAAAGACTGCTAATAGATTACTTTCTCTTTAATATAGTATATTTAATGTTCCAAGGTGTGTATGAGCCAAAATCAAGTTATTCATCCTCAACTACAATTATGACAATTTTACTTTAATTTTATAATATACTGTAGACATGATCATTAAGACTAGACCAAATTTCAGCTTAATATCATATGTTTAACTTGTCATGTTCTGTGTAAAGCAATGTATAAGTCTCGAATAAGCATTATTTAATTTCACTATACGCCTGCATATTTTGAAATGACTAAGTTTGACTTGAGAGTTTATAAATCTTTCAGGACTCTAGGAACTTGACACTCATCAAAACTCTTTAGAAGAAACTGACTGTATTCCATATTTTTGTGGATGTACATATTGCAACTCTTTCATGTTTATCATTCTGAAACCTTTTAACCTTTTAACAATACTACTTGCACACACTACATTGGAAGTGCAGGCATACAGTAACATGGCCGACAGGGTATGACACACACTGCTATTTTGCTCAATACGCATTCACATTTCACTATGCTGTGAGTGACACCATCAGCTCTGTCATTCTGCTCTATCTTAAGGCAAAACCCAGCAAAGCATGAGAGGAAATTGAAGGTGGAGCCCTAGGGTCTAATGGACAAATCCACTTGACAAATGTGCTGTTTTCAGCACACTGGCCTTTTTGCCAATGTGCCAGATTGACTAAGGCATTTGTTTCTGGCTTCTTAGTTGGAAACAGGGGAGCTGGTGGAAGAAATGAGTTCTTGAGAGTGAAACTCTAATGAGCCTGCAGGTTTCTGACGACGAATTCGACATGCCTGACAAGGCGTAAGAAATCTTAAAAAATACTTTCTATTTTTGCTACATTCAGGGATTTCTTTTGTTGATTAATGAGGTTTTTAGCTGCTTTAAAGTACTGACAATAAGTGAAAAAGTCAAGTTTAATCCACTTATAAGCTGTGTTGTTTCATTAACTTAGACATTTTTGTGGGATTTAGAAATTACCTTGTAGAACTCATTATTTGCTGATAAGAATGACATTGTGTGATTATTTTTCTTCATAGCTTACTGTATAGCATCCTGTGGCAGGTAGAGTAATCATATCACCACTGGGCCCTTGAGCAAAGGCCCTAAACCTCAGCTGCTACTGGGCACTGGATAGACGGCTGACCCTGCACTCTGAATCTAAGCATCACTCTCACCTGTATAAGGATGTTTATATGTCATCAGAGAACAAGATGGGATATGTGAAGATTGAATTTCATTGTACTCCTCACCTGACCATTGAAACTAAAAACTATTCTATTCTATTCTATTCTATTCTATTCTATTCTATTCTACTCTGGGCAGTAAGCAGGCCAAAGTAAACAGGCCAAATATTTAGGTATTTTGTTTAAGAGAAAATGGCACCCCCAACATCACAACTGAAATGCCAGACAGTATCTGTGAACTCGCTCATGCACCAGTAACAGGTGTACAATCTTGGACCACCCAAACCATGAGCTTTAATTAGAAGAATTCTTCTGTCCATATTCCCAATTATCTACTGAGGTTCAGGCTCTGTAGCCATGCTGTACATTTTTGTGATTATTTCTTCTGAACATTACTGGCTTAAATGCTCCTAGTTTTGTCTTTAGGCTTTCATCCTGTAGTATCTTCTGTGTAACAATACTTAATGAAAATGCACTTTAAATGAGTTTAAATGTCAGACTGAACTGTGATCCAGGTTTTGAGAATAATAGTGAATTATAAAAAGATAACTAAAAATGGAAAAGAATGAAAAAAAAAACACAAAAAGTACAGAACAACAAAATCAGACTGTGCACATAAACAAATAGACGCAATATACCCTACAATTAGAAACTTTTGATATTTCACTTATGTAATATGCATGGGTTCAGCATGTCACAGACATAAATGAATGAATGTACTAGATCAGGGCTATTCAACTCACGGTCCTTCAGGGCCGAGCCCTGCTGATTTTCCAGCCTTCCTTCACCTGTGAGCCAGGTGTGAAGCCTCTGACCAATCAGAATAAGTAATTATTAAACTAACTACCTGGGAGAACTGAAAACAAGGCCTGGTTTTGGAATTGAGGGCCTGAATTGAATAGCCCTGGACTAGATACTATAGATGCTGGAATGTTAACAACGTCAGCACATCACCCCCTATCTAATCCATACTGCTCCCATACCCCCCAAACTCTACAATCTGTAACCCTCCTACACAATCTCCCCACTTCTCCAAAATGAAATATTTTTCAACAGTATTTAACAAACTGGGTAGCCAAGTCTCATTACATTTCACAATTATTGTTGTTAAGTTGTTGAATTATTTTCAAGTCCAATGGACTTAGCACCTTACAGTACCACAGACTGTTTACATCTGCTGCACTCACTCTGCAATGTGAATTCCAGAACGAATGAGTACACGGCAGTTTCACTCCCAAGATTCCTACAATATTACAGACATTAAGCTCATCAGTAAAGGTTTTAGCAGAAAAAGTGCACAATTCATTGTTCATCTCATTTCAGGAAAGTTTTGGACATTTAAAATTGAGTCCTGCTGTACTATACCTGCTGAAAACAGGAAATTTAGTAAAAAATGATACAAAGCCATGTATAAATGTGTGGCATCGCATAAAACTGAAAAGAAGCCAGATGCAGGTAACGGGAACCCTGACATGCCCTCTGCAAGCAATGTCCAGTCTTTTAACGGGACTTAAGGTCAATACTTTTAAGACGCAATTTACATTAATGCAGGTCTGTGGTGGAAGGATTGCAGCATCAAGATTTTGTGCCCAGGTGGCCTCTGACCACAATGACCCTCACCCAATGCGTATGACTGACACTCCCACACAAACACAAATAACATGAATATGACTGAAGAAAATCTATGTGAAGCGGATCAGCGTTACAAAGATGGCCTGTTGGTTACCCTAGAAACATCATACTAGCCATAGTATAACCTGGTTGTGCCGAAAGACACAAAAATCATGAATAATTGCAAGCATACAAAAATGCTGGTGATGTCTTCCCCTGCACATCTCCTGCACCAACATAGCAAATTCTCCACTGCACAATTGATTTTCATTTAATAGATGGACATTACTTTTTCATTTTTGTGTATGTAAAATAGGCAGAGAAAGCAGTTCTTTTCCCTTCTCCAAGAACATCTCCATTTTGGAATATTGTCTGTTCTTCCTCGCATGTATTCTGTGCGTGTGCGAATTGTGTGAGCTTTACCACACAACTATGAAAAGTTCTGTGTCCAGATGCACAAACACAATCCAAGTGTGTCCCAGCCTTCTGTCACGCAGCTACTTTCATTCAAGCCGCAGCAGGACTATTTTCTTCATTGCGCCAGATCACCGTTCATTTTTAGATTAGCTTGAGCTTTGCCTGTTTCATAAACCTACTGTATTTTAAACTTACTTGGTTTAAAAACCAAGACTATAGATAGAATTACATCAATCCGTACAACAACAAGTTGCTAGCTTGGGAATACCAAGGCTTTACTGTACCTACCTGTTCTACGTGCAATAAAAGTACTTTTAGGGCTCATTTTAATTACAGTCAATTGTTTTGAACATTGCCATAGATTGCAATTAACTGCACAATACCATTTTAAACACAAATGTAAAGAAAAACAATGAAGTTAACATAATTGCTTATACTGTAAAGTTAACTGCTAAGTATCTTAATCAATGAACATCACCAACACTTTTCCAACGCAAAACTATTGCCATGGCCAATCGCAGTATTCCTTTAATGCTTTTCTTCATATAATATAATCTAAATATCAAACCTGATTAAATTTAAAAGAAGCATAAACACTGTATCATACAGAAGGCCAAACACTAAAAGTTTTACTGTAAAATAAGATTTCTTATGATATTTGGGATATGTGCGCATGGGAGAAGTAGGTGTCTAAACTTAATCCCTTACTCAGTGAAAAATCTTGTTCTTATTTTTTGCCTCCCTGCTGTATTGGTTTTGACCTTCTGGCACAAATGATGCCTCCTTCATTTCCTCTGCATTCCTCTGGGGACTACTGAGCTTCTCCCCTCTGCTGGTGTTGGGTCTCTCTCCCAGCCCTTTAATCAAAGATGACAGGTAAGCAAATTGCTTCATTCATGCCAAGCCGCACAAATCAGACACTAGGCAAGCCGGTCCTGAAAGGCTGAAAGTAGGGAGCAGTGGACTCTGATTGGTCTGCTACCCCCAGCTTGACTGTTTTCCCAGCAGGATACCCTGGACAGGCCATCATAAAGCTCGCACTGGGGCCCATTGGGGCTAAGAAACACGACTCAATGAGTAAAGCAGGTGCTAAGGAAATACAGAGTTACGACCTGGCTCTGTGTCACTTAACTTTTAACCCCAGAATGAATAAAAAGAGATTATTGTCAGATTGTTCTCTTTGGTTTTGTGCAATAAGACATGCAGAATACATGTTTAAATGCATAATAAAAGTTTATTTCTAACAACTGTACCATGAGGCGGAAACTACAACAAAACAAAAGTTTTAAAGTCTTTCGGTCATTAAATTTATAAGTTTACTGGTAAATATCCTTAACCTGCTTTCATGTGTTGACTGAATTCATTATAACTGTCTGACAGATAATGTCTAATGACAAAACACTTCTTATGGAAAAAAATATGATAGACAACAAACATTCAGTTTCAAAATGAAATAAATTAAATTGTCATTTGAATTTAATTGTTCATATGAAATGAAATGGTAAGAAACAAAATATGTCCAAGTATCAGGGTTTCAGTATAAACCTGCAATGTGCAATGTTAATATTGACATTGCATGTTATGCACAGGCAATTGTCACATGGCACATTGTCACATAGCACATTGCACATTGTCACATAGCAAGAGCTGCAATAATGAGCTAGGTTGAGATTAGTCTTGGGCAGGATCTAATTTTTCATAGTCTTACCTCACAGACATTTTACCGCGGTACATGGAATTCTAGGATTTTGAAATCTTGTTGATAAAATACTTGGCCTGATTGGGTTTGGGCAGTATTATGGGAATACAGTATGCAGCATTATTTTGTATGTTTGAGGGGAGGGGTTCCCCATGACAATATTTTGCTGGGTGGCACATTGGGAGGCCCACCACCTCATATACCCTGGTATACCATAATAATGTAATACTGTCCAAGCCTAGTTAAGATCATCAACCAGCTAAAACGGATTTATATTTTTACTCTATCGTAAGAAAAAAAAACTTAGCGTGCTTTTCAATTTTAATGATTGTTCCTTTTCAAGATTATCTACCATATATTTTAAATTAGTGTAAAGATTACTGTGTTGCCATTGCATGACCTCTGTATGTATTCTCCAATCCACTCATAACTATTTTCATCCTTACTGTTGGACTAATTCATACGCAGTGTGGTGCATCTGTGAGATATTTACCAAAAATAAGTGAGGAGGAGAAGAGCAAACAAGAACTAGTGACCAAAGACATTCGACTTCTGCTGTATGGAAATATTTTGGATTCCAGAGGGATAATATTGAACAAAAGCAAGTGACTTACTAATACTGCTTTCTGTTGGCAGCAAACACCAACACCAACAATTTATTTGACAGACTCTACTGGTCGATAGTGACAAGTGGTATTTGGCTATAGTTTATTTTGGATAAAATTTCAACTCCTTTTTTACTTGATCCAGAACTTCAGCTAGAAATTATCTATTCACTTCCCAACCATGCACAGTGTGCATACACAACAAGGTACATACAGTATAAGATGGGTATACAGATAAATGTGAGGCAACAGTCCTATCTGCTAAGCCAGTGCCATGCTTAAACTTGATGAGATTGCTAAAAATCTGTATGCACGCAGGCAAACATTGCATGGTGGTTAGTTAGATGACTATTAATGATGCTTCATTCCTAAAAAAAGAACTATATAACAATTTATAATCATTTACAGTTACAAAATGCTTGCTTTCCTCTTATAATTCACAATACATGGTTTACAGCCATCATTAAAAAATCATGTATGAACAGTATTGACTAGATTTTATTTTTACTATCACTATCAAAATGTTTTTTAATTAGGAATGAAAGTCATACCAGTATTTGCAGCTAGAATATGAAGGAAATCATGATAGAAACATATCATTTTGATGTCATTAAACAATTTTAACGCTTTGTAAAATGCTGTCATTATTTGTTGACCTCAGACACAGAGAGATAATTTGCAATTTCTGAAGCTCCTTGAATGCTAATTCCCATCTCTTCCAAAACACAAAGAGAGGCAGTGTTTATCATTCCAATCCAGTTTATGGAGTACTGCGATGGAGTTGAGAGTTAAAGGAGATCAAATTCGCATAGCACACATTCACTATTGCCACACAAAGTGAGTCATCCCCCTAGACAATGGAAATACCGTGGACTTTTGTCTTCAACTGAAAGATCTCAAAAACTCATCAGAAAATGTTTCATGGTTTTCTGTTGCACATCACAGCACTTCTTATGTGACAAGAAAATAGTCTATTCACTTCACATTTTGACTGACGAGCCAGGGCTGACTAGTTGCTGAATATAAGGAAATAAAAGAATAAAACTGAGCTTTTCTGAAAGAATTTGGGAAAGAACTGATGGCTTCAATAATCAGAAACAAAACAAAAACACAGAAGAATATTGGTGCAAGAAAGGTGGTGAAAGTCACAGACGGAAACACAAATTCACTTCTGGAATCAGGAATGAAACCATCTAGGGCTGCAAACCAGGATTAAAATTACATGAAAAAGGAAGCAATGCTGCTATCAAGGAGTGGAGGAAAGATGAATGGACACATGGGTCACTTTAAGAATAACATGATTTAAAGTAAAATAACTTTGGACATAAAGGCCACTTAAAACTACATTTATCTATTCAAGTACAAACCTGTAGCTGTATAGACCAGCATGTGGATTTAATAAATGCATAAGATGGAGTTTTTTCAACCCTTATAAGCAACCATAATAAATACAGGCAAGGTGCAGAAAGATTTATGGAGGAAATTAATACATACAGATTAAAAATACAATGTTAATAATTATACATACAATGCTAATTAAGAAAGTTATAAATTACAGGTAAGAGTGAAAGAGAAATTTAGTTTATAATCCCATCTCATGTGTCACCAAAATATTTAAAGTGCGAGGCCCAAAAAGACTTGTGGTAAATGTTTGGTCAAACATTGTGAATGACAAAAGTTAAAACTTATGAGGGACATGGGGGCTGTTAAAATTTCCAATAACAATATCAGTTGTGAAACTGAAACCTGTGTACGATATCTCACTATTCAGGCCAACACCACCTGTTTATACTTAATGATAAGATCAGGATATCTGAGGGGGGCGTGTTTACAAGGCCTCTGAGTAGTTCCCTAAACTAGAGGGACCTGTAATTCAGCTCCCCACTGATCTGTATTAGGGCTTGTTAGACACTGTCACTGTCCCACACCGTCACTGGAGATGCACCTGTGGTCAGTGCCTTTTTCTGAGTTAAAAAGGGCTACAGGACTAATCCCATTAGCGTCTTCATTTATTAGCACAACAATAAAAAACTTTCATCAAAATCTCAGGAATTCTTCATTTTTAAAAATTATTTACTATATCATTTTATTGTTATGCATTTGCAATGAATGTGAGATTTAACAAGTTGTATATTGCCCAAATCAACATAGTGAACCATCGGTTTAAATCTGACTGATCTGTAATGCGACAGCTATTGTTTTACAATTAAGACATTATTGCCCAACTAAAGCAATGAGGAAATTTACGTGAACTATAACAATATGGGGCTTTTGACCCATATAATATACTTTACCACATTCATTTAGGTCTTTCTTTGGGTGCAAAATGTGAGCAGTATTCCTTAGTCTGGAGCCACACAACGGGCTTGTATTCATCTGGTCACCATGGAGACAGGCTACGCCACTGGCATGTCCATTTCATACCCAAATGAGGGGACAGCTGTAAGGACCATTTGTCTGTCAGGGGGATAATGGATGCAAACAAGCATTGCAGACCAAATCCAACTCTGAGAAGAAAAAGCTTTATGCTGCATATATACGAACTTAAAATAGACTTTAGACCTTATCACAGTATCATAACCTCTACTCAAGTTGAAGTCAGGAATACTGTAAAATCTATTTATAATGAACTGAATCTGGAATGCAACTCTGTTGCTTCCGTAAAGCTCCATGTCACTTTAGGACCTAAACAGTATTATTAGCACTCACATTATCTTGTCTATGATATTAATATGGTTCAAATTCTAATAATAAGTCTGCTGAAGTACCGGCACACACTGTTAATAAAATATTTCTAAAAAACGAAACTGAATTTGAAAATGAATTATCAAAAAAGATTCACAGAAAGTAATCAACAGCAGCACTCATTTTCATTATATTATTCTGAGAAACACAAATACAGATCATCGAGAAAAAAAAAAACTGTCACATGATTTATGTGTGAAAATACAAATATCAAAGACAAGTGTCTCACAGGTACCATTATATATGCTACTCACAAACCCATCAGTTAAGAATGGAGACATCATTTGCAATCAAATTAGATTGATAGATTGATCAAAAGACAGACAGACAAACAGACAGATCGATATGAATATGTACATTTAAACACAAAAAAATAATCATATAAACAAACTGTTTTTCTCCTATATTAGTATGCATGAAGGAGATCATTAATTCATACAGCTGGCAGACAGAACGAAAAGTACAACATAGTAAAGTGATCTGAAATGTCCCCATTCATCCGGTCACAGAATAAGGAGGGTAAACATCCAAGAGGGGTAAAATCAAAAGCATACAAAACACAAGTAAAGCCATCTGTTTAGAAAAAAAAAAACAACCTTCTGATTAAACAAAAACATTTCTATGCTAACTTAATCTACAGTATGTACATACCATGGCAGATGGACTTGGATGTGCATTTATAAATAGAAAATATTGCCAAATATTCTCCTTTTTTGGAGAAAATGGTAAAATGAAGAAAGAACAAATTAAATGAAAACTAAATAACAGTGTAACAGGTCTGTTTCAACTATTTAATTTTCATTTACACGTGAGGATAAGTGAGCTTGCGTCTCTGTGTCCTTCGTGCTCCGCAGTTACAGGTATGCTCAATCAGCTTTATCAAACTTTGGTTATCTCTTGGGAATTTATAACCAAATGGTTACCTGAATCAGCACAAACCAGCTTTCTTAACAAGATTATTAACACAGAATTAGCTGAACACCTGCCTCTCTTCTTCAGGCCCCCCAGCATTTCAGGCCTCACAAAAGAGTAATGTGGCCATATTACCCCAGATCCACAAAATAATGGGGGAAGCCAAGGTGGAGGGAGCGGTCCAACCACACCAAAACCCTGACCTCCCCCCTCCTCACCCCCAGCCAGGGGTCATTCTTGTCTGCTGTGGAAAGTTCCTGATGCTATTGAGATCCCGTCACTCTGCCCTGACCGCGACTCTGCTGAGCGGATTTGTGAGAGCACAAGCACACGCACGTGTGTATTGTGTTAAGCAGGCCTTTGTCCTGGAGTATTCTCACGACTCCTAGGTTAAGGAGCAGAGGGTGCTTTGTGATCTGGCCATACACACGCACACACACTCACACTCCCACACGGGGTAAGTTGCCACATTACCGCCTACCCATCCCCCACGCACCACCACTTCGGCAGTTCCTAGTCAGTTTCATTTGTCCTTGTCAGCGTTTATAGTGTTTCCCCAGACAATCATTCGCCATGATGGGCAGATATTATATCTGAGTCCAGATCACACCCGTGAATCACCAACATCATCTTTTACCAGTTTTGTCACAAAAGAAATTCCTCTTTTGACATATAAAGGGAAACCTTAAGCTTTCATGTTAGAGCATGTAAACTTAACTTAAACAGAAATATTGCAAGCATAAAACTGATATCTGAAAGATCATTTGCAGAAATGATGAACCGTGCTTTAGGTTACAACATATATTTAGCGTACCTTTACAACAGGGGGAGCAACTGATCTCTTTCCTTTTCAGCATTAAACAGTATAAAAATAACACAGAGATCACCACTCGCTGTCAGAAATCGCCGAAGGAAATACATAATGACGAAAAGTTACTTTCTTAAGCGATACATAAATCAGGTCACTGTCCGCATCCCATTCCTATAATACCTAACCGCACATAGAAAGAGCGGCGGCCTTGCCTTCTGGTAGCAACAGTTATATTGTCGGAAGCCAAGCTAACGTAAAACAACCCACATCGATTCTTCCTAACCCCGCCTAAACACCACCATTATTAACTTATTCTGAAGCTCCTTTGTCTGTATTTTTTTTTCACTCAGAATACTTCTTGTCTGTTTGAATCTCTCTAAGTGAATGGAACCACCGAGACATCTGCTAGAATGCTTTTAGATTTTAATGCAAATAAGTGTTTAGCCGGGTCAAACAAGACGCTCGCAGACGTCGGACAACAGTCACTGCATCTGCGTACTAGATTATACCACACTTGCGATTTAGATGTGCCGATGCGTAACTCACAATCGGGGGTAAGCAATGACACAAATCCCGTATTCTATTTCAAGAATGTTACAAATATAAATGAACATTTAAACAAATTAATATGTAATAAAGTACAAAAACAAACTGCAGTGCTCGTAACTCATCACGTTTATGTTCCTTACAGCTGTTTGAACAGCTAAACAAGTAACTCCGTAAAACAATCAAGCTAGCTTCATTTGATTAAGTGTTGTACTAATCTTGATTTTGGTAAACACGAAATAGCTACAGGAGAACTGGAAACGCACAGGCAACATTCCAGTGTGGCGATAACATCTCAAGGTACGATTTCGCACGTGCTTCGTAGGGTGCTCCTGTACAGAAGGGAATACGGGTTTTTTTCTTGATTATCACGAACTAATTTTGTTGTACTTGTTTCATAATATCACGCTTTGTAAATGTGTTTTCGCACAGAATGAGGTGCGTATGCTCAATACACGTATCAATAAATATAAACGGTGAAAGCACTGGTTGTCCATAACATTGAAACCCACTCCACGGCTAGTGACAGACATTAATGCAGGTTCCATTGCCCTTGCAAACTCACCAGAGTGCATCGACACAGTGTTTCATTAAATAAAACAGTAATAGCGTAAGACTTTTACCATATGCTTATTATTCTCTCCAGTCAGCACGCAACCGACAAAACATTGCACCTTATTTTAGGAGCTCAGAATGAGATCGTCCGATTTATTTGCTCAATGACAGCCGCATTCGCAGCCTGGCTGCCATCCTGACCGCGATGTTGATGCTCACACACACACCGTAGGCAGCATGCGCATTGTCTCAAGGTTCAGAGGCAGCCGTAAGCTCAACAGTACCAAATTCAAGCCAAAAAAAACAACACAACAATTTATTTTTTTTTCCACAATCGAAGTTTAAAAATATAGTATAATGTGAAGTACATATACGCCTGCACATTTTTGTGCAATACTCCCAATGAATGTTATCCTGTCAAAAAGCTGCGACATTTACTTAACATTAATTGTTTGTAGGCTCGTGTGGATGTACTAAAATAAACAGACGTGAGCTGAAATATTCCTCACCTTAGCATGACAGCATCTTCTTCACAGATGCTCTTAGTAATAAGACCTCTCCCCGCACTTCGTAGGTGTGAAGGATACGCAGGAAAAAAAAGTGGTCAATTAAAAAAAATAATAAAAATCGACAAACCAGTCAAACGTATATTCGGCAATAAACCAAACGCTTCGTTTATCAGGAGAGGTGCCCGAAATTCAGAAGAATCGAAAAAAAAAATACATTAAAATTCCCAATTCTTACCGGAGCCAAAAACACCATGGCCCGACAAAACTGAAGAAATCTGATCTGGCCACGAGCGACGCGCACGGACCAGCAGCCTCCCCGCGCGATGCTCTCAGCGCGAGCGCAGCCGCTCCGTTTACAAAACGCTCCAGGACACCTGGCGCTGTCCAGCGGAGTCAGCTGATCCTCAACAGGCGATTGGTCGCCAGCAAGCGCCTGTCAATCTCACTTGAGCGTAATGCCATCTGTTCGGAGTTTGTTGTGATGTGAACAAAGACAGACGCCGAGAGAGCACAGTAGGATAACACGGACTGGGAAAGAAAACGAGGGCTTTACTTGTCTTTTAATTATTTTTTTCTCTTTTTATGGGGACGCGTTACGCTCCAGTCGTACTTCTGTGCTTGTGCCTTTTCGTGATGACGGAGTCTACGTTTTCCCCCAGTTCGAAAGGAAAATAACGCTCATGATTGTTTAGGAGTTTATATGAATTAATGCCTTAAAAACGTAAAGGAGCCAATGTGTGGTCTTCCCTTTTCTTTTCATTCGGATGTTTTTCGGCGGCTGTATTATCCAGCTCTGCAGTTTGGCCTACCAGTTCAAGACAAACTCCACTTTTGTATAGTGCCAATTAAAAGAATAACCGTATTTATAAGTTCATTTTCTCTGGGGAAAAACATTTGGGCATACGTCCCACGGTGGAGTTTTTGATCAATGTTCTGGTTTTAAGGTGTTTAAAACATTTCTCAGTTATCAGGAAAAACTGACACAAATTTATATAAAATTAAAGGATTTTATGTGAAGTGGCTGGAAGAAATGTGGAGATTTGACTTCATGAAGATCCAGTACAGAACATGAGCTTGTTTACACTGACTCAACTGAGTTTCACATGTAGTGAAAAGTATTACACTACAAATATCAGATGAAGGCTAATCATGCTGTGAACCATGTTGTGTAATCACACATCACACTTTCGCCACTCTTTTTTATGACTGCAAACATCACACATTCCACACGCCTACAATTATAAAACTGCATGTCAGTAGAAATGTGAGATATCTCAGAAGGTATATGATATATGATTTTCAAGAAGATCCGGGTGCATTATTTAATCAAGTGTCTTTTGTTCCTCTTTTTATTATATTTTCACCTCTTTAATTAAGCCCCCCACTAACCACTAAACATGGTGATAGGGGAGGAATGCACATATTTAAATCCGCGGTTCACTGTGGTAGATGTAATATTTATGGAGGTTGAATTGTTCAGCATGGCTTGATGGTCTAAGAGCAATGCATGCTTCCAAATGAGATTAAAGTGCTTGGCACATCCAATGGGCATGAAAGGAATGAGCCCCATTGCTGGAAAATGAAGCTTGGTTACAATGCATTCAGTGTTTTAAGACAATGGATTTCTAAGCATGGACATACAATGATAATAATGATAATGATAAATTATTCTACTATATTGCTTGGAGGGGAATTCTAAATACAGTTCATGTAGCCATTCATTTTCCATAACCTCTGGGTGTGGAGCCTGTCCTGGGATGTGCAGGGATTTGGAGAAGGGGAGTTTTGGTTCCTGATGCAGTAACATGATGAGGAAGCCTGAATTCAGGTCATTGGCGGTCTCATCTCAGAAATGGAGTGAGTTTTGCTGATTTACTCTTCAGTTTAGAGATTCCAGTTCCTTAACTGCATGTGTTTGGACTGCAAGAAGAAATCGTTTTACCCAGAGAAAATTGACACAAGACCCAAGGTGAAAATCAGTCCTGTAGCCCTAAAGATGTGAGCTGAGAATTTACAACTTTATATATAATTAGCTAAAAAACTGCTAAAAGTCATACTGTAATCTATGCTGGCATAATGAAATTCTACTGTTAGAAGTGAAACGATGGTATTTTCAGCAAATTGTCACCTTGTGGTGTGGGCTGGGGGGGGCATGGTGGGTCACTGGGTTTCACCATAGCCTTCAGAATTCAGATCTGATGGTTAATATCCACTTCTGGCTCTGTTTATGTACAGTTTCTGCATTAAAATCCAGCCACACTTATTTCAATGAATTTAATCAGTGTCAGAAAGAACAAGACACACCTGTAAAACAAAAGATTCCAGAGTCCGTAGTTTCTAAGCATTCATAAAAAGTTGCTTTTCATAAATTCTGTCTTGTGTCTCTTACAGTTATGTATGACTTTAACAATATGCATTGGTAAGTACAGCTTTGAGTGGCAAAAACATTTTAGTTGGAATAATATACTCTACCTCAGGGGTCACCAACATGGTGCCCGCGGGCACCAGGATGCCCCCAAGGACCACATGACTCACCCGCGGACCTGTTCTAAAAATAGCACAACTCGCCAGTGAGCAGCATCTAAAATTTAATTTTATCCTGTTGCTATTCTTCTTTAATCACATTTGCATTTACATAGATTTTAAAATAACAATATCTAAAAAAAGCATTTTAAACATGTTTATTATACATGAAGTTTAGATAAGTTTAGGAGGGCGTTTCAAACTGGTAGCCCTTCGTATGGCTCAGTACCCGTGAAGTAGCTCTCAGTCTCAAAAAAGTTGGTGACCCCTGCTCTGCATGTATGTTTATGGAAGGTTGATATCCACGGTCTATGCACGGTCTAAGTCATTTTAAAAATCAGATTAATTATATACTGTAGTCTCAGTGCATTTATTTTATTAATTTAACATGTCCCTGCTGACGCAGTGTCTTGGGAGGCATTGGGGAGGTAAAGGCTTCACTGTCCAGCTGTCTCTGGCCCTTTGTTCTTCGCCTTCTTGCCAAGGTAACCTTTGAAGCAGAAGTCATGTTCGGCTAGTCAATTCTAGCACCACCTTTGGAGAAACCGCTTGATCCCTCCCTGCTCCAGCTGCACGGACATCTGCGTACACTGCGCTAGCGGAGATGAAGGAAAGGATTTCGTCTGCAAAAACAAATGGAAATCCTGACAATTTGTCTGATCTAACTGATGTTGGGTAGTCAGAATAATAACCAGTTACACGTTCTATTCATTGTATGTCTCTTCCTGCTGAAACACGTAAAACCTTTACAATTATTTTTACCCACAATTTTAAATCCATAATTCATGGCTGGGGCATAAACACCAATACCATGCAATTCAATGGGTAATACAGTTTGAATAGTATTGACTATTGAAGAGCATCTTTCCTCCTGGTTGGCGTGGTGATTGAGTGGGTGGCAACCGTTCCTTCTCTGTCATCTGACGTTCTGCTTTATGAAAAGGCTGGTGTGGGGCCTCTGGCCATAAGCGGGTAGAATCCCATCCTCGGTAGAAGAGTCACATCTCCATCGGGCCCCTGAGCAAGTCCGTTAACCCCTGAATAGCTCCAGGGGTGCCGGAAGAGCGGCTGGCCCTGCACTCGGACCCTAAGCTTCTCTCTCACCTGTATATGCACTCAGCAGCATCGGTGAGTATATCTGATACAGCCTCTGAAACAAAAGCAACGCCAGATTTCAGTTTACGCTTCCCATAAATCATTAGACAAATGAGAGATTCACCAGCAATTATCCACCCATCCATCTTATAACTGCTTTTCCTGGTCAGGGACAACTGGTGCCTATAGCAGCTTGGGGTACAGCCTGGGCAGGATGCCAGTCCATTACAGGGCATATACACACATACACACACATTGGGGCCTATAGCAGCATGGGGTACAGCCTGGGCAGGATGCCAGTCCATTACAGGGTATATACACACATACTCACACTGGGGCCTATAGTAGCCTGGGGTCAGCCTGGACAGGACAGCATTTCACTGCAGGGCATATATGCACGCATATGATCGTATTCCATGTCCATTTTAAAAACACCAACTAGCCTACTGTAACTGCATGTTTTTGCACTGCAGACAGAATCTAGTGCAAGACATGGAGCAAATTCAGCATACAGTACAGAGAACTGGAAGGAATCAAACCCTAAACCTGGAGCTGTGAGGCCAACATACCACCCATGGTAGTATTCAAGTTTTTTCAAAACCAAAAAATACTGCTACAGTGGTCCAGTCACTAAAAGTATACCATACTGAAAATACTGAATAGCTAAAAGCCATATATGGTCATTAGTCTACTATGTCACATAGCAGAGTATCATTAACAGTTTTAGCACCTAATTGCACAGTCATCATTAGCTACTGATTACCACAGAGCCTTTTGCTATTTGTTACCCACTGGTACACATCAGTTTTTCCCCATATAGACAGACTATTCTTATCTCTTGATCATTGTTTTCAGCTCTGCCTTGTTACCTGTTCTTTTTCTGTTTATGAACAACGAACCTGTGATTTATTTTAGTAACCTGAGTGCGATTGATCTTTGTGATTATTAACAACATTGGATTTTAGAAAGAAACTCTTTCAATAAATAGATTCTTACCATTTGTTAAAATAATTTCATAATATTAAACTGGGCAAATGATAAACAAAAATTGGTGCAAGACCATTTATTTTAATCCTTAAGAATGGATACTTTCTAATGGGGTTACAATAGCACTGTCTGACCCTAAAGCTTCAGAGAGCACAATTACCTTCATTACTTATTTTTCCTAAATATAAAGACAACTGACAGACTCTCAGTTAATTGGAAGTGAAGTCCCTTTATTGAAGCAGAAGGAAGATCCACCAAAGTTTACTCAAAGCATCTCATGGAACACAAGCGCGGCAAAGCTAATAATATAAAGGAAACGAGGAATCATCCACAAGGCACCCTCATTTCTGCTTTGCATTATAACACCAGGCGTTCTCTTTCAACTCATGAAGATTAAGCAAAAAAATAATACTGCAGTTTACAGTAGGTGGTGTGGTGGCCCTGAAGCTAGGGATCTGTGCCAGCAAGGGTTCAAATCCCGTGAATGTTAGGAGTAATTCTACTCCATTGGGCCCTGGAGCAAGGCCCATTAACCTGCAATTGCTTTGTCTTGGGTGTAATGTTAATCTACATCTAGCCCTGCAAGGAGGTCCTCTAACTTGAAAAACACTTTTGGGGTTGGTGTCAGGATTGGCACTCCAGCCACCAGAAAAAACGTACATTGTTCCATTCAGACTACTGTGGTGCTGAGGTATCACCTGCTGCTCGCCTGGGTTCTCACCCCTAAGGAGGTTCGTCACCTGGTGGGGGCGGCAACACGCGGTAATCAGTGCATACGCCTTACTTCTCTCACTCTCCACCATTCCACTGAGAAAATACATGGCGATTAAGCTTCACAAAATCTGTTTTAGAACAAAAACTGTGATTGGTAATAATAACAAATGTAAAAGGGTGCAACGAGGAAATTAAAAAAAATGCATTAGAGACCAAGAGAAAGTAAAACATCTCATTAAAGCATTTTTGATTACATAAAGAAAAAGATTGAAAATATGAATGTTAATATTGCCAGAACATTGAATATATTATGAATGAGTAGACACTAGGGCATCCAGGCCATGCCATTAAATCCACAGCTGATTGTGTTTGATCTGATGGGGGGGGGACCCACCAAGCCAATTCAGATACAGCACAGATGCCCCCTCTCATCGTAAAAAGAGATGAATGGAGGTCAACTCTCCCCAGCTCTCCCCTGACTGGTGGAGGTCACATGCTCATATATCCTTGGATGGCTGTTAATAAAAATATTATTTTTTATTGAGCAGAGTTGAATTATCCTTAGCTATGGAATTCTTTGCCATTACTAGGTTCATATACATAAAAGCTCTCTCCAGAAAGCCCAAAACTGGCACCTACCAAGATGATTTTGATTGAATGAATTCACTCCTTTCAAAACCCACAATCTACATCCTCTAACTTTAAAACTGCTTGTGAGGGTCACCATTTCCCAAATGTTTTAATCCTGGTACATTTGCAGTTAATTTAAAAGCAAGATTCCAGGAGTTGTCTGTTCCATACTAACTGGGATTTCTTAACCAGCTGCCCTGCAAGCCTTTAATCTGCAGACAGACCTGCTCATACTTCCTCTAGCACTTAACTGTTATTTAAAAGACACAGTGACTATTTTAAGCAGCATGTAGATGGCATTTGACAAAAATGCAAAGATGAAAGTTCAGCTACAGTGAAGACCCAAGGCCCGGTCAGGAACACTCTCCAAATCTAATCCATAGTCTATAATATGAATATCCCCCTGCTTAAATGTTTAATGTGAACTGTGTCACAGGACTTTTAGTCCAAAGAGGATATGAGAATGTATGACACCCAGATGCGTTAAGCCCCTCTGCTACTGTCCACGCCTGTGTGGAGGATGAACTTGTCAGGGATGAGCTCCACAGTGGCTAAGCTGATCTGCATCCTTCCTTTGTAAATCTGCAGGTGGGCCCTGTGTGAGATGTTGATGGGAGTGCAAAGGAGGTAAAGCAATTATGGAGCTACAGAGAAAAAGCAAGGATTCCATCTGCTTCCAAATAGAATATACACAGGTGCAGGGATGGTTATGTGAAAGCTTTTTTGGTAATGAAAATAACTTCATGAATGACAATCAATCAATCAATCCCAATAACAAGACAATCCTACAATCAGACTGTCATACTCTGACAATAACCCTACAATCCAACTGCCATACCCTGACCATTACCGGAACTTAATGAACCACACAATTTCTAGAAACAGCAATTAGTTTTCCTCAGTTGCAAAGACACTGTCTGTGAAACATTTCCTACTTTTACAAAAACTTAACACAATTCCAAAACCACACACTCATCTGTGCAAACAAATGTTCAGGTCAAAATTAAATTATTTCATAATAGTCATTCACTTTTCCTACATAACCAAACTTTGCCTCAAATGACACACACAAGAGAAATGCACACACACTGGAGATCTACCACAAGATACTAGATAGAAAAATTCACAACAGAACTGTCACATCAAAAGGCAAATACAGAGGCAGACATGGGGAAAACCAAACTGGGCTTTATTAAATGTAACTGCAGGCAGAGCAAAAGGAAACAGACCACAAGGGGTCAAAACAGGGTAGAGAGGATCAGGCAAGAGCACAGGGCAAACTGGGGAGTACAGGTAGGCAGCAACATCAATGACTGGACTGGGGAGCTTAAGACAAGGAGGCACTATACACATCACTGATGAGGGAGCAGATGAGAGGCACCTGGGGTGATCCACACAAGGGCTGTAACGAGAGGAAAGATTAAACAAGTAAGAGGTGTGGCTCATTAGAGCCATACAACACAGAGAACGAGGGGGAAGCGATGCAGGGTGTGACAACAACCCAAATGTTTTCATATGTCTTCCTGCATATTTTCAGATTATTGCAATGTCTGATTTCTAACTGGCATGCAAGTACAATAAAATAAAACAGGATAATGGTGACCACTACTCAGCTTCCTCAGCTTCATCTCTACCTCTTCTTTAAGCAGTGTCAGGCCACAAAACCTCAGCCCCATCACATAGAATGTTCTCTTTTGCCAGACAGCGAGGAAATATTCTCAAGTATCTCATATCAAACCTTGAATTGACTCAACTAAAATGTTGCCACATACCTCTTCCATGGCTTGCAAGATGTCACGGGGTTTCATTCATACACCTATCACCGAGAAGAGAAAAATTATTCAATGAGGTTGAGGAGTGATGAGTTTGCGGTCACAATCTTGCAGGGCATGGACCAGGGAAGGAAATAAAATGACAGGACAAGGAAAACATAAGAAGACACAGGGGGAACACCAATCGGAGGAACAAAGGGTCCAGGAGTGAACAGAGGTAAAACAGAGGGATGAGGTGAAAACACCAGGGGTACAAAACCAGGGGGTAAAGGCGCAAAGGGCGGGGGGGATCAGGGATCCAGACGGGCAGCAGGCGACCGTGAGGCCGGAGCAGGAGGGACCTTCGGCGAGCGCAAGGGAGGAACTGGAAGGAAGGTCAGAGGGGGCGAGGAGGAAGGCAGAGGGACTAATGCAGGGGGGTGAGGAGGAAGGTGAAGGGGACATCAGCGGAGGAGAGGAGGAAGCAGAAGCCGCAGCAGGCGAAGGCATAGCCACTGCTGATCAAGATGCAGACGAACGGCGAGTCGGAGCCGGGGGACCCGCAAGCAATCGCCAAGTTGGAGCCAGGGGAACCGAAGGTGAGCCAGGGGGCAGGGTGGACGGCACCCGACCCTGGCGCAGGTGTCCTGTCCCTTTGCAGAAAACCGAGAAGCGGAGGCCTGGCCTGGATATGCCATGCTGGGGTGATGGTGGAGTGGGAGTCTTTAGGGACGTCAGGGTAATCCCCGATAATCCCCGGGTTCCATTAAAGCTCCTCTTCCATCTCCACTAAGGGAGAAGGAGCGATGGTCTGACAGACTCGTCCCCAGAAAGGGGCGAGCTGCCGACATAGGGAGCAAAGCGGCAGGTAGGCGATCGGGGTAAGTGGTTGCCTGCGCGAACACCACTGGGTTCAGAATCGGGAGGGGGTCCTCCGAACACCCGGCAGGGGAAGCAGCAGAGCAAGACAGCCCCTAGAAAGATCCCCTGCGCATCTTCCTGCCTTCGGTTTCTCCTCTTATTTTTCTTCCAGGTCGCTGCTGTTGGTGGCGGAGTCTGGGGCACCTTAGGTAGCTCAGACAGCTGACCATACGGCCAGCCACAGTCTGTGGCTACTTGCCTCATGTTTGCCTCCGCTACTCCGCTTCTCAGCCACCGCAAGTTTCCACACACGATCAGCTGCGAGGTACGTGTCTTCGGACAGGGATACCTCTTTGAGCGTATCCCTTGTCTGGACAGCGATGGCTCATAGCAGGGGATCGCCCTGTACCTTGGGCTGCTCTAGTCATTAATTCACCTCGTCTAATAGACTATCCAGCCTCAGTCAGGCAAGGTGTCTTCACTTGGAGTTCTGTCATTCTGTCACAAACGTGCAGAGCACGGACCAGGGAAGCAGGAAGGAGGACTGAAGAAGGAGAGGAGGACTTGGGGAAAAAGGGCACACAGGCATATGAAACACAACGTCAAAACAATACAATGAAAGAACTAGGGAAACATACTCTGACGTGGACTGAAATACACAGAACTAATGAAAACAACTCGAAACAGCTGATGACACGGGATCCCACACGAGGCTAACGAGGGGGGCATGGCACACAGGAGGATCGGACGAGCGGGGTATGACTTATGCAAGGAGAAACATCTGCAGAAATCTGGGGTGGGCATTGAGCAATTCATGAACCAGTGTGGCCCTATGGACTTTGTCCCAGATGATGACATGGCAGGCATGTGCCAGCCCTCCTGGCTCACCTCCCTGGTGATGTATTTGGTTACTGAGATTATCCAGAAAAGCTGGTAAATGTGCTGTGTTGTATGGGCCTTGTCACGATCGGCTGGTGGCGGGCAGGCAAACAAGGGAGCGAAGGCGTACATAAAGGTACGAAGGGGTTTATTCCAGGGGAAACAGGCAGACAGCAGAATCACCAGCACGGACAACCATAACACATACAATGACCAATCTGGCAAACAAAGGTAGACGTGGACTGATATACACTACACAGGCCAAGACTAACATCAAACAGCTGGGAACAATCGGGGTAGTACACGTGGGTAATGAGGGGGCGTGGCACACACGAGGATCGGACGAGCCGGGCGTGACAGGCCTAGTGTGGTATGATGATAGAGAAGACTTTTCTGACTGATGGCAGCACACAGTCACATTGCCTCCATGCACTCCAGGGACTTCAACAATTTAGCTTTTGCCTCTGTTTTTGCAAGGTTAAATCCAGCCTCATCCATGATGATATATTCATGTGGGTCAGTCAAGGCTTCAATTTAAATCTTTCTTTTTATATAGATTAAAAAAACACACATGCATGCACCATTGCATTTGATTACGTATAGCTCACTGTATATATTATACATATTTTATATGGCTGGCATGGTTGTATGTGTACTGCAAATCTGTGCTACTATATTACAGTAATTTATCGTTCACATTCTGAAGGCCTGTCATAATGGCAAATATTTTTTATGTTGTAAATGGGACAGTGAATGTTTAACTATAAATGTTCTGTACATTAGTGTGGAAATGGCCTACACATATTGAAACCATTGGTTCTTGACACTTTTCAGAATTGAAATGGTACGGAATAGAACCGCTTCATGTTTCTGCTACTGCAATAAAGGACATTGCAGTGGGCACAATGCAGTTGGCCTCAGTGGTGGAGGAAGTACTGAAGCTTAGTATTTAAGTAAAAGTACAAATATCCTGCAAAATATGTACTCAAGTAAAAGTAGAAGTACTACATCAACAATCTTACTTAAGTGAAAGTACTAAGTACTTACTTTTAAATTTACTTTAAAGTATTTTTAAGTAAAAGTACTCACACAATGGTTTGTCTCAATGTCTGGGGTGTGCCATTTTGAAAAAGAACAGTAGATATACTGACTTATGCCTCTACTGATGTCATTATGTTGTTGATTTCAACTGTACGGTATATGTGTGTGAGACTTGTGCCCTGGTCCTTGGGCTGTGAGGCAGCTGTGCTAAAACTAGGTGTGAATGTCCTGACTAAAAACTGGCCATCTGTTTTCTCAGGCTATGGGTGAGGGTGTCTGTGACTACCTGACTGGACTGTGCAGGTTCCTCACACAGGGAGCTACAGGGGTGGGGTGAGGCTTGGGCCTGGTCCCTTGGGCTTTGAGGCAGCAGTGCTGGCCACTGTGCTACCTGGCCACCCCCTCTTACTCTCCCCAGTAGGTAACTGATGTAGTTGCTTTCTTTAGGCTCCAGCTCACATTCTCAGTGATCAGTGTTTCAAGCTGTCAGCAGCCATGGTACCTGCAGTTTGGACTGGGTAGTCTATGTAAAGCTAAGCAGAATTTGATCTGGCCAGTGTTTGGGTGGGAGCCTAGTTGTGTTGGTCTGGGAAGGTCCTGGTTCTTTACTGTAAGGTCTCATCAAGGGTTGTTTGGCATCTTTTGGAAAAACTAGATGTGAATGTCCTGACTAAAAACTGGCCATCTGTTTTCTCAGGCTATGGGTGAGGATGTCTGTGACTACCTGACTGGACTGTGCAGGTTCCACACACAGGGAGCTACAGGGGTGGGGTGAGACTTGAATCTGGGCCTTTAAGGCAGCAGTGCTAACCACTGGGCTATCAGGCCACCTCCTTCTTACTCTCCCCTGTAGGTAACTGATGTAGTTGCTTTCTTTAGGCTCCAGCTCACATTCTCAGTGATCAGAGTTTCATGCTGTAAGCAACCATGGTACCTGCAGTTTGGACTGGGCAGTCTGTGTGAAGCTAAGCAGGACTTGGTCTGGCCAGTGTTTGGATGGGAGCCTAGTTGATCTGAGAGTATTCTGGTTCTTTACTGTAAGGCCTCATTATGGGTTTTTTGGTATCTTTTGGAAATAGTAGGGGTGATGTCCTGACTAAAATCTGGTCATCTGTTTTCTCAGGCTATGGGTGAGGGTGTCTGGGACTGCCTGACTGGACTGTCCAGGTTCCACACACAGGTAGCTATGGGGGTGGGGTGAGACTGGAACCCTGGCCCTGGGGCTGTGAGGCAGCAGTGCTAACCACTGCACTATCTGGCCACCCTCCACTTACTCTCCCCTGTAGGTAATTGATGTAGTTGTTTTTATACACCTGTGGTAATGAGTCTGAATGAAACACCTCAATTCAATGTTTAAGAGGTGTGTTCCAATACTTTTGTCCATACAGTGTATGTTTAAGTGGGATTAAGCCAGTTACCCATTAACAATGGTGTCAGGATTTGATAGGAACAAAACATCCTAATCCGAATAAAAAAGATAAATAGAAAATCATACATTACCAACATGCATATTCCACCAAATTAAAGTCATGGCACCTTTAACCCTCTCAAGGCAGGCGTTGCTGATTTGCAACAGTTAAAAACTAACTACCTTATTACCCCAGATACATAT